>CM052151.1:723826-771943 GCA_028455555.1 Augochlorella aurata | reverse complement strand
TCCCTATTGTGGCGACCCGCTGTTGAAAGAGACTTCGGCAAGTCCACGCAACCCTTTCCTCCTTATTGTGGCGACCCGCTGTTGAAAGAGACTTCGGCAAGTCGACGCAACCCTTTCCTCCCTATTGTGGTGACCCGTTATTGAAAGAGACTCCGGCAAGTCCACGCAAACCGAACTATCCATAAAGGTTACATACCTCCCGGCCACTCGAGCCTACTTGGCCCCTCGGCTCGTAACAATTACATAAATCCATAGTTCTTAAAAAGGAAAAATTGTAAACAATATCTTTTCTTTATATTTAAATTTGCGCTCAGAGTACTAGATAATTTGAAAATTGATCGTTGTGGTTGGAAAATTGGACATGTAGATAATATATGTCCAATGGATAAGAGAACATCGCAAGTTTCACAAATTGTTGGAGCATCTTTTAAAATTTTACGAATTTTATTTTATATGGACCGTTTATTTCGAAACTGGTGCAAGTCCATTTTCTGTAGTTTCGAGAAACTTAAATATTATCGTATCTGTTAATTAAAAAATATTCGCTAATTATGTGAAGTTCGGCAATGTTCCTACTAATTTATCAATGTATAATTTGATTATATAAATTTGTTTTAAGCGAATTTAACTAAAATAATATCTTCGTCTGATGAAAAAACTACCTCTGTAATTTCTTCTTCTTCTTTTTTTATGTCGCATTAATTTGTTTTTTATACTGGAATTATCTTCATCCTCCGATTCTAGGATTAATCTTTTGTTTATATTCATGGGTTTTATTTCTGTGTGAATTTATTTAAAATTAAATAAAATAAATATTTTCAATTATTATGAAATAATATTGATTTAATATTTCCTCTTATCTGTATCACTATCTAATGTTAATACGTAATTACCCATTTTTGGAGGAAAATAAAATAAGTAATCTAAAACGGTAACTTTCGACGCGTGAAATAAAACAAATGTAGCCACCAGTAGCTACTGACCCCGCCATCTGTCTATGAAAATTGGACTTACACTACTTTCATAATCCATGACTGATTTCGCATACCGGCCAATTTTCAATTGAACAAAACATTGGAATTTTTTGAGACATTAAATATTAACTCGTTATAAACAAAAAGTTTATACTGAATTAAGCATATATTACGTGATATTTCATGTTTTTTTAAATGGACTTACATAATTTTAAAAATAAACAATCCATATGTATGTGTTAGAATAAACGATACGAAGGCGTGTGGTTTCAACTTGATCTTTTAGTATAGGATAGTATAAAATTGTTTGCATCGATTGCAAGAAATAGAAATTAAATAGAAAGTATTTTCTTTCTGTAATAATTTTAATTAAATTAAATATTCTACAAAAGATAACTTACATTTTGAAGTTATTTAAATCTATGTACTATTTATTTTCAATTCCAGCTACTCAATTTTTCTATAAATCTATGAAATCCGCAGTCTCGTTGTAATAATCGATGTTTGCTTATTTTAGGTGTAAAAAAATCAGCTTATTTGAAACAAACTCCTCACGCGATTCTAGTATGATATTATATTCTCATTGTTTAAATGCTTAATTTAATTGCATAATAAATCCAATATATGACAATTATATTACACATTAAACAGAAATGTTTAATTCTGTTATTACTTTATAAAACAGTAGTTACTACATTAGCAATTATGAATAAATAATGATTGGAATTATTGTCGAAATGAAAAAGTGCATAGTTCAGTACCTTTACCTTAATATTACTACATTCAAACGTAGTGATGTCTTATGTGATCGTCTTATGTGCATTATTTAATTATATAACGTAAATTATGTGCATAATTATAGACTCAAAGTAACATTCACATTTTTACTGATATTTAAACAAAAACAAAAAGAAAGCTATATTTCGTATATCTCTATTTCTATCAATTGTAATATAGAAATGTACAGATATGGTTTTTCGTTAAGTTTCTGTTCAAATAGCACAAGAAATGTAAAAGTTACTTTCAATCTATAATTATTTACACCGTATTAACACATAATCAAGCTGTAAGTGGACATTTTTAATATAAAAATTTTGTTGACACGTTTCATGACATCAACTGCGAGTACAAATTATTATATGCAAATAATCGAAGAAAATCAAGTGTATTGTTTTATTTTGTACGGAAAATTATTTGCATGTCTCCACATAATTTGTTATTTTAAAATGAAATTACTTCTTTAGTTATGCTTTTAGTTTATAAAATATATTAGAAAATTATATTATTCATTTCTTTATTATTTTGAAGCATATCTTATAATACGGTCAACAATTTTTAAAAAATGATTTATATTGCAGAATTACTATAAACTGAAACTAAATATGCACATAAAGTGCAGACACTTCGTCATGATATTCTTCCAAAACATGCGCATTTCGTAACATGAAAGTATTGTTTTAAGCTCGTGATTCCACTGAAGACTTACCAACGTGCTCGACTTCCGCAGAATTTTTTAAAAACGTTCCGGTGCTTTCTCTGTTTTCCGTCCTCTTTCAGCGGCTTGCTTTCGTACTGGATGTTCAGGATTTAGAGCTGCACAAGCTTGTCGAGTATGTCTTTGCGATTGTTATTTCACGACTGTCCAAAGCAATCGTATTCGTGTTATTTCAAGACATTAGGATCCCAGTCACGTCGTACCGGGGAAACTTTGCTATATTTTGGCTATTGGAACCTTAATTCCAAATAAGAACATTTAAACTTCAAAAATAATACAAAGTAAACTGGAATTTCTTTTCGGTAGTTTCATCTGAGTAAATACTGCAATAATATATGATTTGTTAATGATTCAGTATGTATTTGAAAAATGATACTTATTATACACAGATTTAGTGTGTAAAAGAATTAATATCCACTATTGCCTTACGTAAATATATTTTGTTGATACTAGTTTTGTACTCAAAGTTAATGCATTCGTAGATCGTATTAACCTTTCTAAAAATAAAATTAATTTCATTTTGCAAATGAAATTTACTTTTTTGCAAATTAAATTCACTTCTCTGAAATTATTTGTTATAAAATTCATATTAAATTGAAAAATTGAATAACATTTTATAAACGATTCTTAAAGAGTACTGATAATTATATCTTTGTAACGAAATTTGCATTATTGTATAAATGAAGCTATAAATTTATATAAAAATGTAAAAATTTAATAAAAGACGGCCAATTTTTATCTGCGGGAAGGTTAATATTATTTGTAGAAGGTAAATATGTTCTACGAAAGATTTAACATGTAGTGTATAACCTGTATATGACTCACCAATGCTGTCTGAAGTATTTTATATTTCAAATTACTTAATTTGAAAACATGGCTAATAAAATTGATTTAAGTTTCTTGGAGTTACCAGAACAAAGTTGCAATTCGATTCTTAAATGCAATTGACAAATATATAGTTTGTAACTTCAGTTTCGAAAAAGAATTCAGTATTCAGTGGATACATTGTCCTCGTTAAAATATTTAAAATGTGTCTAATATTTCAGCACTGTATTCGTTATAAAAAAAATTGATACAGTACAGTTTAAATTGTTTTGGATTATGTGCCTTAACCTATCCTTTCCTTTCGCAAACAACAATTGCCTAGATTTTTCGATCCCGTGCTAGGTATTCGATTAATTATTGGAATCCGATTACGACGTGCGTGCTGCAAGCATTGTCGGACGTGACGTGCTTTAATCCTTCGTAGCAAAGCTTTAACTACATCAGATCATTTAGTAGTGCATTCACACGTGATCACATTGGTCGGACACGTCACGCAAACGTGTGCGAATTTGGCCGACCTTCCATTCAACGTCGAACCACGTTCGATTTCAAGAAGTCACCGAGACACTAACGAACTTGTTAATTACAATCTAAGCAAACTAGATACTGTACGAATTTAATAGATTCAAACAAACTAGATTATATACATCTTGTTCGTAAACTTCGTTAGATACTCACCTAAATAAATAATATTTATTGAATAGCTATAGAAATTCTTGCATTTTGTAATTTTTAATCTCTGCAGTCTTCGTTGAAGTTTTGCTAAACTCATACTTCCATTTCTTCTAGATATATATTTTAAGAAAATTGTGAAAATGAAGCTTATATAAAAGAATATTAATTTGACGAAATCAAAATGTGTTGATTAATCCAACTGTCAATAAAATTGATATTACTGTGAGAATGTTAACATAGCTACGTGTAAGCCAAGATATTGATTTTATATTATTTTTTGTTATAAATATATAATTTTAATTCTATTTACATTACAATTACGATGTGATTTGTTCCCAAGAATCATTTTAGAACGCATATGCACCAAGTGACAAACAAATTAATTATTTCGAAATATCGATAGTAATTAATGTACTGTAATAAATCATTCCATTGTATATTTGCGATTTATATCGAATCTTGTAAATGACAACGTGCAATAATTTTCGTTTAATGTACTAACATTTAATGAATATTTATAAAAGTTGAAATACATTGAATGATTTTTTCAGATATCCCGTGAGGTAATTGTAATGATATCTGCTCGTATAGCTATGCAGGTGATCTACAAATGCAAATCTGTAAAAAAAAAAAATTTAGAATCAAATCATGTCTACCAGTAACTATCCCGAAAAAAATGGAGTACTTTTTTCATATTTAAACCAGCGTTTGTCGCGCATCCACATACATACGTACGTACGTACATACGTACATACGTACATACGTACATGCGTACATGCGTACAGACGTACACATATCAAAATATACTCCGAATAAGTACCTCTTACAATGAGTACTTCTTTTTATTTGCGGTTCCATTTCGAACGTGTTACTCGTTTAATTTTTTCAAAAGTGTGTCACCATTCAATTTAGAGAAACGGTACAGATGAATTACCTCTTTGCTAACTGTACAGCAATGTAATCGTTTATTAAAATATGTGAATATTATTCTTGGTTATTGATTATTAAGAAATCTGACATGCCTATTTCTTTATTATATTTCAGTAATCTGCTATGTTTAATTGAAAATAAATAACATACTGAATACATTTACCTAATTTATACATTATTAACTTATTTCTGTTATCTATACACACACATTGTTTATAAATCTGATATGCTACATGTACTTTTTGATTTTTTAACATTTATGACGAAATGGCAATAGTTAATGGCATTATGGCGACTTTCAATCGAAGATCGATTTCTAATTAAAAATATCGATTCGTTTCAAAATCGAATATCCAAAGATCGATTAAAAAATATTGAAAATCGATTAAAAAATATTGAAAATCGATTAAAAAATATCGAAAATCGTTTTGAAGAAATATCAGAATGGACAATCACTAGTCCAGTTGCAAATGAATTTTATCAAGCATACATATGAACAAAGTAATATAATCCTTTCCTATTCATATTGGAAAAAACACAAAACATTTGACAAAATATACGAAATAATTGTAGTGCGAATTACTGTGCCCTTAAGAAGCTGAAAAGTTAACTATTGTGTGCTAGTTAGTGTGCCAATGTCTGTACACTGATCTAATTACTATGCTTCAATTACTGTGTAAATGTTCCGTATTAAATAATTTAGCATAATTTATTACGCATGTTTCAATATATTAGTCAAAAGGAAAGAAAATCACGCAGTTTACGAACCAAGAAAGTAAGGTTAGATGTAACACGTGGAGTATCATGAGAGGGCTCAGTAAACAAAGCACGCTTCGCAAGAGATATGCAAACTTAATCCAGTTACAGAGCATGGGAATAGAAACAAAACTGTATATACAGAATAGCTCTGTTTAATTTTCTAAATAACTTTAAACCAAATCATATATCTAAGAAATTATTGTATATCTAATAGTATATTTTTTTGTTTTGGAAAGCACCATTTTTTTATTTTTGTCATCTTTATTTGCAACGTATTTCTTAAGTTTTTAACAAAATCAAAGCAAAAACAGACCAAATTTTATTTAACAAATTTAACATCTTCAATAATATAATAAGTAAAATTATTCTAAGGGCACAGTAACCAGCGAGGGCACGGTAATTAACACACCTATCCTATTGTCACGTACTTGTAAATGTACACATATTAGAACATCTATTATTCACTCTATAACTAAACTCAAAAATTAACTTAACTTACGGACAAAAAATCATGTATGCTTGAATTTCCATATTTCGTGTTTATGCCAGGTTTTCGGGGCTCCAACCCCAGTATGTGTACATCGGATGTAGATGCAACATTTGAAGATCCCTTATAGGAACATGGAAACGTTATTTTCCGTTACATCAGTATAAATTCATCCGACGTACACATCGAATGCGTATAGGAAGTCTCGTGTTAAGAGTGATTCGACGTGATTAGAAAAGAGTTGAGGAACGGTGTGCGCGCACGTGTATGTATACGTGTATGGGAGTTTGCCTGTGCGTATAAATAGTGGGTAATTTAGGTACACGGTGAGCCAAGGTATTAGCATGTACGGTTTTGCGCTTTCTCCGGTGTTCGCGTGCGGAATCCAAAGTACACTCCCGTATAAATCATCCGATAGAAATGGCCGGTAACTCATTGGCCGCGGCGCGGTGCACGGCGCACGGCGTTGCGCGGCGTAAATCGAGAAGGTTGTGACAATGATTCAGCGCGGGTTTATGGCTCTCCGTGTAATTAAGTCGTATCCGACGAGCATTACGCATGCAAACGCGGGACCGGGTCCACATTTGGTGTGGACCGGCTCCGGCGCGCCGTTCGCTAGCCGTAATCGGATCGTCTCGCCTCCGCTCCTGGAAAATTCTTTCGACCCTTGTAAATTTCCACTTTCGACCGTAGCTCATTTTTTATCGGACCTTTCCTTTCCTCCGGCTTTTCCCGCTTTGTCTGTTCCACGTGTCTCCTGCGCTTTCTATGTAATCTTCCGCCACGGGGAAAACGTAATTGTTGCGCGGGTCGCGGGGGTGGCGAGCGGAGGGGCCGCGAGCGAAGGATAAACATCGCGACGGTATGAAGTTGTTAACTCGAACGCGAACGTGATGGAAAGCAAATTGCATTTATGCCCGTGAAAAATTGCCAGCTACCGTGCACATGAAACAAAAAATAACCGAGACAAGCCCGATTTTTCTGAATTGGTTTCAGCGCAACCTGATCCTTGTCTTCGTTCGATCGCTCGCTATTGTTCAATTACTCGCGTCCGAGGTCTCGTTGATCACGAAGGAAATTGAATTGATTGGACGTCGCCTGCGAGGAAGCTGATACACTCTGGTAATGATCGATGTGTATCGGAGAAATTAAAATTGCTGGAAACTTCCACGCAGAGTTGTTAGCAAATCTTTAATAACAAACTGACGAGTGCAGTTGAATATTATCGAGTGCGATGTTTAAAGTTCTCAATTCGACATCGATCACTGCCCAAAATCCATCCGACTTTGAGATTATTCTCAGTTCGCGAATATTCCAAGTTAATCTTTTATGATTCAAAAACTTTTCGACTTTCAATCCCTTCCCATAAATCTTTTGACTTTAACATACATTCTTTGCAATTCAGACATTTTCTGCTACATTTACACTGATGATAATTTCGTGGAGGTCATACCACGGAATCATACCTTTTCAACATGATTTTCTTATCTATCTTTCATTTTTATTTATCTTACTGTCTTTCTATTATTTCTATCTTGGATAAGAATAATGGCAATGTCACCTGTATACGGGGTGTTCAGAAAGATTGAGACCAAACTTATACTGTATGCTACTGATGTCATAAAGACGAAAAAAGAGGAAAAAACTCATGTCCTAAAATGCTTTATTGAAAAAATATAATATTTTAAAAATATTTATTATTTATTGTGGCAGTTATAAAAAATGTTTGAAAATTCCTTTTCCTGCAATAGTGCTGGTTTCCATTCGTCGACTTAGTGATTGTCCAACTCATTCAAATATTCCATCTACATTTGAAGTAATAGTAAATGCATTTTGAATACATTCGTAAAACTGATCTTCTGATTTTTCGTTTTTTTTTATATTTGCTTATAGCAAATAAAGCATATTTCAAACTTCTTTCATCTATTTGACCTTAGTAAGAGAGCATAAGTTTGGCCCCAACTTTTCTGGTATAAGAAATATTAATAGTAAAAGAGTTGATTTAAATAAATAGAAAAAAGGATGTATTGTATATAAGCATTACGAATTTCTAACTCTATTACAGAAGTTATTCTGTAATAGACTGTCGGTGTTTCTGGTAATAGATTTTCGATATTGGAATTTATGAGATTTGTTTTTTTAACGACAAATCCCAGTTAAAAATGACTGAAACACACTTTATTCAAATTCTCTTGTGATTAATACAATAAAAATGTACAATGTGAATCGAGCGTGGACACCTGAACATGACACAATTGTTTACAACGTAGCGAACATGAAAGCCGATCATAAAAGCCGTTCAAAAGCTGGCAAACGCGTATCCATTGACATTCAGGCAGCATTGTTCTAAAAGCGATCATTGAATTAAGCAGTTTTTATTCTAGCCTGACATGTCACTGACGAATTATAATAAATGAAATTATACAAAATACGTTTACGAAGAAGTTTTGTATTAAAAAATCTGGCAATAAAAAGAATTGTCCACATGTAACTTACTATATTATTCATAGATGAAACGTACTGCATTCTACTGTTTTTCTATATAATTTCTTAGTAATAAAGAGTGCAATATTTGTAATTTGTTCAACGTATGCAACGAACATTATTTTGACTACTATACAAATAAAGTATACATATATTTCATTTTTCACTTCTTAATAAATTAAAGTAATTAATAAATATTTGATTAATCATTATTATATTGATTATTTTAATAAAAAATAATTTTCATTTTTTTAAATATTATATGTAGATCAAATATAATTCTGCAAAATATCTGCAAAAATATTTATAGTCACGAAATAGTTATGTTTTCACGTAGATAGTTTCGAAATTGGGACGTTCCGTGCTTAATTTTTAGTAATCGATCTCATTTTCGCATTTTTCAGAGAATTGGCGACGACCAATTACATTGAAGAAGGATCTGTCCTATGAGCCCCTCGATGTGGTAAGTTCCGACGGTTTTTAATTTCGTGAAGTAACGAGGATTTAATTCATAAAGTGTTGCCTCCAAATGGCTGGGACTTTAACGAGCACATTAAAGTGGTTTCGAGCCATGCCGGAACTGGTACGTATTACGTACTCCAGAGGCTGTCGGCCGTTAAACTTTGCGCGAAGAAATTTTTTAACACGAGGAATGAACTTCTTTAATTTTACGTTATGAAATATACGAAATATCATTCGGAATTAGAACCGCGTTCTATTCGTATTAACGAATCTGAACGTTTCACATTCTCAATTTGCGAATCTCTCTGCGGCTACTGCCAAATATAAAGCATTTCGACATATTTAAATTATTAGGAGATTTCGAAAAATGACACAGATGTATTACGACTAGTTCGCCTATCACCGGACACTTAAGATTTTTTCTGAAGAAATATGAATATTTTATTCGAATTTCAAGCTAACAATACTAGAATTTGAGACAAAAAGAAGAAAATGAGGAACATTATCATAATATTAATTTAAATCAACTTTGAACTTTGGTTTAAAATTTTAGAAACAGTGAATGATCATTGTTACCGGAGACAGCAAGAATTCATGATACAATTTTCGAACAATTCAAAATAATTGATAATGGTCACATATATAGGGTGTCTCAGCATCGGTGGTACAATTCAGAAGTGAATGATTCTACATGAAAGAACAATTCGAAAATAAAGAATAAATCGACTTTGAGTATTCATCATTTCTAACGATTTTTGCATTAATAAAGTAAGTTTATAATTAAGTGTCTTATTTTCATTTAAATTCGCTCTAAATCCATAACAGAAATTAATAATACAATACTTCACGATACTAGCTGTATTAGTACTATTTATAAACCATACTTACTCAACCAAAGGTACAGTGGTTAACGAAAGTATTCGAACGCCTTTGGAAAGGGAATAACGTTTCTAGAACTGGACTAAATGACTCAAATTTTTTTTAGGTGATAGAGAGACCAGTCTTCTAATTCATAACTAGAATACTTTTTTAAAATTTAAATATTGCATGCAATAACAAGAAAAAACCTCATGTTTGAATATTCAAAGTCGATTTTTTCGACAACGAAGCCTCGAATAAAAAAATTGTATTCCTTATATTTAATTTGTTTTTTCTTATATAATAACCCTCTTCTCGGTTGTACCACCGATACTTGGACATCTTGTATAGTTCATTTTACAATTTGAACATTGTAGCCAGTCTTTATCTGCTACGAGCCTAAGGCCTAGCGGCTTCACGTGGCCGGAGGTTTGATGTGCTTTCGGTGCTTTGGTAGGGAAATGCGCGGCAATAGGAAATAGCTGATGTCTATTTCATCGTCTAGGCGCCACTCGGGGATAGGTTTTCGTGGACTAGCCGATGCCTATTTCATCACCAGAACGCCACTATGTACAGTAGGAGTTCCGTGAACTGGCCAATGCTTATTTCATTAGCGGGGCGTCACTTATCGGGTAAAAGGGCGGAAATTAAGGGTTTTCGCCTCGTTTGAGACACCTTGAGCGGCAAAAGTGTATCATTGTGGTTGGTACTAGCTCCAGGAATCGAAAACGATGTGACTGGATATATTAATTAGACTCAATATACTAATGCTACAGTTTAGTATACAGAGTGTTTCGAATGAAAATTAGAAAACGTACTTACCAAAATATATAATAATACCTTGTATATATTTTTTATCACAAAACTTTAGCGGGTATAACACTCTGAAAGTTAAGGAATGGTCTCACTTTCAGTTATATTGTATAATACGCGACCGGCACGTGCCAGCTCTTACATGTTGTTTGTTATATTCCCACTCCCGACTCAAGTATTCGCGATGTTGCTATGCTGGAGTCACTACAGTGTAGCAAAGTTTTCAATTTTGTGAATATAACTACTGCCCGGATTAGGTACAGCCTGGCATTAGTCGACCCCTCCCCCCTACCTATTATATTGTACTTTACACTTTACAGAAGACTCCTGTATAACGTGATAATGCATTATACGCTGTATGAATTTGTCTGATACACAAATTTTCACCCTTTGATACAAATAACGTGGTTAACGTGTACGAATGAAACATTTCGTTCCCTAAAAAATCAACGGAAGAAATAATTTAGAGAATTCATAATGTAGTTACAATTGGTTAGAGAAATTCGGAAAAACAGTTTTTCAGTGTCGGTTATTAATCACTGTCTGTAAAAGTATGTATGATATATATATACATGTATGGTATAACATTTTGTTATTACTAACGATGGTTAAAATGTCGTTGGTGAATCCTTGGGGAATCTGCTGTATTGAATTATGAAACAATGAGGAAGATGTCTATATCGTATAACCGCGTGGAAATAACTGGCAATCGAAGAGAAAACAGAAAACGTGCTAGTCACCTCACAAAGCATCGACAATGAATTATTTAACATGTTTACCATCTGCAATCAACCACTAAAATTTCCACAAATTGAAAATAATTTTATTAATTAAATCGAAACTAGAAAATTAAAATTTATCATAGTCTATGGACATTTGAATTCTTTTACATCCGAACTCTTTCGCATTCAGTTTGTTCGAATATATTACAATGAAAATAAATTTTCCAAATTTGTAAAAAATTAGTGTCACCTTTATGTGATCGACGCGGCGTTCAACGTGTTAATAAAGCAACCAATAAGAGTACATATCGATTTACGTTCTCTTATACAAGTATTACCAACTCGTACAGTTTAAATATTCTTTTCCTTGAAACTTCATTGAAAGAACCTCGACTGGAACAAGTAGACTAACATAAATGTTCCGATAATAGAACAGTAATTTAGTTACACTGTCAGATTTCATCTTTATTGTTTTGTACAGTAAATCGTTTCGCATACAAAGCAACGTATTTTGATGATAGAGAATTCTGATATTAGAGGACCGGAGTGATTTTCAGCTGAGGATAAACGCCGATTGGCGGCAACACTCTCGAAGGAAACGGTACACCTTCCTTAGTTCCTCGTGGGACTCTCACCAGTAACGGCACGTTATTGACTGAAGACGGTAACAGAGATCAATTGTAGGTTACGTCGAGAATGAGTGAAATAGAATGAGCATCGGAAGATCGTCATAGACTCTAGCGAAGTAGGCCCTAAGCGCATGGCCCAACTCTACTCTAAAGCGTTTGCCCGTAGCTTTGACCCTCAGCTTTGCCCTCGCCCGCTGCGAGGCCCGTTGAACAGCTCTGTTCTACGGTAATAAGATGCTCTAATAAGCATGTTCTTCAAGCATTGGAATCTTCAGTTATGATAATAGGTTCTAACTCAATCCGTCTAGATCAGGGCTCGGGATTTACTAGCACGCAACATGGGGATCGCGAAGGTTACGCCTCCTGACTACCGTCTCGCGTTTTGCTCCTGGTGATTTTCTAAATGATGCACACGCACATATGAAGCAACAGGCGCGCGCACCTGAGGTGCTCCGAGTCGAAAGAGGCCACCACGGGGAGCGAGACGCTCAACGGGAGTCAGGAGGTGTAACCCTCGCGATCCTCTTGTTGCATGCTGCTTAATTCGGAGACCTGATCTATGATCTTTTTTCTTTATTTTCATTCAAATCGTCGCATTTTTCGACAAATTCGATATTCAAGTCATTAACTAGCTTATTAATTAATCATTTGCACTCGATGCTGTTCACTCTGAATCCGCAACATTCCTTTTAACTTAGAACATTTCAATCGAATAGGTCGGTCCATAAGTTTTTGTGGTTTTAATTTTGTTTAAATTTCCTGTATAATAATTGCCTAACAGTTGCATCCTATACCTCATTCGATAGCTCTTGCTTTCTCCTGTTTTTGGGAAACTATAGAATATTGAATTAGCAAGTACGATTGAATTGTAAATGTTCATATTTCTTAACTTGATACTCTACAGCTTTCAAAAAATTAATTACTTTATTACTTTCACGGAACAATCGCACAACTTGACAAACCAAAGCTAGCAAATGACGAATTAAACCTAACTATTGTGAAATTATTGCATGGGAAATTTAAATCGAAATTGCAACCGCACTAACTTGTGGACGGACCCTTTTCACGTTATCCATATAAAATTCTGGGTATTTGCTCATGCAACAGTTACTTTCTTACTAATTTATAAAATACAGTTTTTATTGATATAAAAATTGTTTGTAATAATGATTTCACAATCTTTACTGGTCTTTTGAAGCTATAATTAGATTGCAAATGGTGTAAGTATTTAGCATGACTGTGGCATCACCCGCATTTTTTATTATTTCGGATTCCTGAATGGGAATGCTAAAAAGGCGATTATATGAGATGAAAGGGTGCGATAAATAATAAGTTTCGTGTAAATATCTCGTGTAAATATTTCTACAATAAAATAAAAAATGTTTTCAATCTTGATGTCTCTCGATGGACTATACGTAGAATTCTAATGGAAAATTGTAACATCGTAAGCCAACAATTGAAGACGGCACTGGAACTTTTACCACGCCATAAACTTGCGAGACTTGAGAATGTGTAAGTTAATTTTAGATGTTGAACTGTTTTATATTCAGGTAACTTCAACTTCTTTTATTGATAATCAGGTAATATAGATGGACCGGACTGGTATAATTTGTACTGGCAAGATTTGAGAATAGAATTTTTCTTTTCAGAAATAAATTTCAGCGGTGGTAGTGTGATGGTTTAGGGAGAGTTTTGCATAAATGGCATGTTGGAATTGGGTTTCCTTTCAAAACGGTTGGGCAGTGCAGAATACGTCAGCATGCTGCAAAATAATTTATTACCGTTTATTAACGAGTATAACGCTGTGGAGTGGACGTTCCAACAAGATAACGAGGCCGTATACACCAGTCGCAGAACGATGGCATGATCTCAGACAAACGGGATTAATGTTATCAAATGTCCAGCGTGGTCTCCTGATCAAAATTCGATGGAAAACGTCTCGAGCATAATTATAGGGAAGGTTTATATAGAAAGTTAACAGTTTCAAAACGTTGTAGAACTAAACAATGCGGTCATTGCGGTCAGCAATGTATTTCTCAAGTATTTCTCAAGTTATAACAAAGAAAGGTGGACACATATAATTGTATCTTTCATGAGTGGTGCTATAGTTGTGCAAGGATAAAAATATCAGTTTATATGAATATTTGTTTGTATCGACAGAAAATTACAATTAATCATATGTGAAACAAACATTTTGTCATCAACTGAAAGACACAGACGTTCGATAGAAGTTTGTTTCTATTTTAATGATTTTATATAATCGAAAAAAATATGCTGATATTTTTAAATACATTAACTTCTCTATTTTAAATTTTACTTACACATTTTTGTTACAAAGGCATAAAATCCACAGTCTAGTGATGAATATAGAAAAGTTATCATTAACTTAAGGGGGTATTCTAGTGTAAATTGTGTTTTTATTTAACTTTTTGAGAATTTTTTTTTTACAATGAGCTTTTTACATTCTCATTTACAAGATTCATTTACGCATGCTTCAACAACATTTAAAAATTATGTGGGTTAAAAAAAATTAAAATTCGTGGCATTAGCACCCTTGAAACATAGTTCAGTTTCCAAAGAATCGTCCCATAGTGCCCATGATTTCGGCCATTTTGTTTATCTGAAATGAGAAAACGTGTAAAATTCTTAATTAATATGAGTTTGGCTAATGCGGGTACTAGAACAAAAGAAAACGTCGATGATTAAATAAATTTTGAAATTTGATTATCGACTTTTCCTATTGATTTTTCAACATTGAGAGCTTAGAAAAAATAAAAAATAAAAATTTTGAATGTATCTGATGTACACCTAATTTTGAAGGCAGTTGATCAAGTAGATTTTTAGATATCATGGTCATAGTTTCGACAAACATACTCTTGAGGAAAACACATTTCAAATTTTGTATACTGATACTGATCATTCATATTAAGAACGATCGTTGTATCTTTCTTAATTTGAAGAATTCACAGTTATTCATAGAATTTTGTGACCATATTTTCATCCTGCACTCTTCAAGAAAATGTAAAAAAAAACGATTTTCTCAAAGATTCACATTAGAATACCCCTTTAAGAAATTCTAAGAGACCTTCATCTTCGTAGTTGAGGTTTAAATAATTCCTTATTTCACGGCTTTCAACTTTTAATAACTGCATAAATGATTACGTTGCAGTGAAGCAGTTGCCAACTTTTTCGGTGACTCAGGTTTGCAGGTAGATCGTCTTACGTATTATATAATACAAATAAATATGAAATTTTTAGGGCTCGTTTTTCGTTAATTATATTTGCAAAATAAGTATAAGCTCGTGACAAGAAGTTTGATGGAAGTAATCTGTAACTTAGGGCAAGTTGGAGGCAGGCTGGGTGCTGAAACCATCTTGAAATTAACCTACTTAAAACTACTAACGGTGGATCGTAATTCTTGCTTTCCCAAAGTAATGTCGCTTTTAGTGAATATAAATTTCTTCTTTAATACCTGTCATTTTTCTACACGTGTTCATTAGCGTACATTTTAACTAATTTGGGGAATGCAAGTAACGAGCAATATCAACTCTTTTTGCGACGTTCTTCAAATTAATAACTGTAACAGTTCCAAGCTTCGTACGCATATTTATACGTAAATATACGTATAAATTATAATGGCGGCTTTTACAAAGCACGCATACATATTTAGTCAGACGCGTATAAGTATTAATTTTAGTTATAAAAATGATCTCAGTAATCAGATCTACAGAAATACTGAAATTGCAGAATGTATGTGCATTAACTATTATATAATATCGTCTGTAACATAAAAAAGCTATAAAATTAATACAAATAGTATAGATTTAATAAGATTATTTGCACTTCGAAACACTAAAATTTATATTCCTCTATGATTGTATTCTAATTGAAATGCAAAACGAAAGTAGATAAAGATTTACCGAAAATCCCTTTTGTCACTGTTTTATAAAATTCTTAAGAGAATAATAATTCTTTTCTGAACTACTTCTTGAACATTATGAATTCTAGAGTATACCTGTTCCCTCCCTCAAAAGCGGTTAATATTTTTCCTCGAGGAGTCCGAAAGTGAGTGCAAATTTTCCAAAGAGTCGAAAAATTATGCTCCCATTTTCTTCCAAAGTGAAACAAGGGATATTCTTTCAATATGTTACATAACGATAGTAAATTTTCTGCTTTGAAGGTTCTCATGCTCTTAACTGAAGTGGAACACCTTGCGTCACGAACAGTATTTCTTTGCCAATATCTTGTAAGCGTAATAAGGCTCGCTGCTCTTACGGGTAAAGTCATATTTACGTGCATTATCGATTCCGCGAGGATGTAGCTGCTCATCTTTTCAGAAGTTACTCCGCTAAGAGAATTTTTCTGCACCATTAAATTTTCATGAAAATTCGTGAAACTTATTGCCGGATTTAGATAATGCGTTTACCGTTCGTATAAAACACGCGTAATGTACAAACTTTATAGATTAATGTTTTAGGAAAGTGACATTTTTCTATTTCTGCATGTTTATGTACCATTAAGTAACGTTGCTATACAATTGAAATAGAATTTTCGAAAACGAATGAAACTTTCAATAATTAACACTTTCAATTATTGAAAGTGTTTTTCAACTGAAACCATTTTCAATTTATTATAAATATTAAAAATTTTCAACATTTGCTTTTGGACTTTATGCAAGCAGTTTTCAATTTGCATAAAAACTTGCAATTTCGTTTAACCTTCACCATTGTTACTTTATTTATAAATAACGTTGATATCTATTGAAATATAAATGAGTGGGTTAGAAACATAGTAGCGTAAGTCAGATTTTCCTCATTGTGGTAAATAAGGAGATTTATTGTTTACTAGCATGTGTATTGTTTACTGACCAAATTTATTGTTTCAGACATAGGGTAGTGTAGCTGGTTACTGTAATGTAACCAATTACTGTATCTTTGGTTCGGTTTTCGTCCCTAATTGGCTTTTGCATTCATCTAATAAGACATATTACATTGTCTTATTCTTTTATCTTGTTTATTTTTTAATATAAAATTTTGACTTTACTCATTGTGGTTCTAACCGAGCCAAATGTAATCCACTTAACGTCGTAGATTCACGATTCACGATTTATTATTGACATAACAACACCAAAGTATCAGTCCCGAACGAAGAATTGAAAATATGCAGATTATTGTAACTCATCGCAACTCATTTTTCCAGCGGAAAGCAAATAATAAAATAATACCGAGTTCGAATTCACAAGCAACACAACGTTCCAACAAATTTATTTCCCCGAAAGCAAGAATTATTTTTGCAAATTAAACCGACAAACATTGGGACGGTTCTCGGGCTGTAGAATTTCAACTTCGTTTGAATGAACACTCGCAATGCAAACTCATTTACTGTGAAACGTTGACTGCCGACAGAGACCTGGTCCGACCCTTTTGTGGTTCAAATTACACGCAGTCTTACAATTACAAGGGTTAAGACGTTTCCTGGGGCGGTATTTCTACCGGCCGATCGATCGACAGGAAGCAACACTTAAAGGTGATGAACAGCGGCCGCCGCCGGTGTTGACTTAATGTTATCTGCCGGCGTGGACTTCATCCATTCACCACCGAATGTCTGCGTTTCTTTCTAGCTCCCGTTCTTACTTTCTCCTTCTCCCGGCATTTCCCCATTTTCCTCGGTTGCTCTTTCTTCTCGCAGCTTCAGCTACCCTTTACTCCTGCGTGCCTCCACCGGAAGTACGTCGGGGCTGACCCACATTCGCCAACAATGGCCATACTCAACTGGCTGCGCTCAGGTCGACGCCGTAACTGCAGCAAGAGTTGCCTCGTTTCAGTCTCGATTCTCCGAACGACTTTTCTTTTTCTCGCTCCTTTTGTTTCCCTCATCCTCCCTCTTTCACCCCTCGTCACCGTCACGCTGCGAACCGTGCTCCTTTTTTAAATAATTTCAAGCGCGCCCCACCTAATGTCCGTTACACGACGAGGAAATAACTTTCACGGCTCGTTCGGAAATTGATCGTCAATCCCAGAATTGGTTTAGATAGATAGCGTTAAGAAACTCCCATTTCAAATTCATTCGACCTTGCTTACGAGTTGTTCCACTAATAGAGATACTTTGTCAATATTGCTACTTGTTCGAATAGGCGGTTAACGCGCTGTAATCATCACAGTAATAATTGATCTATTACACTGTAACGAGTCAGATTCGTAATCAAGATTTCATACGTAAACTCGTAAATGTCGAAATCGATACAGAACATGATTCTTCTGCGGATTTTATGCATTTATGGAAAAATTGAGAAGCTGAAATATAAAATTGTGAAAATATAAGAGGAATTGTATAATATTGTTGCATTATTCGCAACTTATCAAAATAATTTAAAGAAACAATTTATTTGTATTTATTATCTGTTTCTTACAATCGTCTTGGATTATTTTTATTTTGTACAAAGATCCGCAGTCTAGTTACCACAGTCTGATTTAAACTAAATCATACAAGGAACAAACATTGTCTCGTTCTGTTAGGGAAATTATCAGGGATGAATAAGTGCAAATCAACGTAGCTATGAAAGAAATGTTAATGCATTGACCTCATAATTTTCCTTTTTAAATTCATTTGATCCTGCTCATTCTACCAATTGTAACTTCTTCCTTCGAGTTGTTCCGAAAATCTCAAAAAAGATTTAAAGTGGGTGAAAAAAGTATTCAAACCCATTAAATGACTCGAACCTTTTTTTCAGATAATAGGGAGACTAGTCTACTAGACAAGGATTGAAACAGTCCGTTTCATTTTTGCTACTTGCTTTACTTGGAATGACGAAAGAAATAAACAACTCTTGTTTTTTAATTTTTGCAGATTTCTTTGTTTTTGGTAAACACTGTTAAGAGTTAATTGTTTGTAACTCATACCAACGTCAACCGATTTTTATGAAAATTTCTGCATGCATATACGTTGCCGAGACTGACAAAACGTATTTGTTAAATTTTCGTTGTAGGCGCAGATAAAAAGTTGAAAAAACACAGGTTTTTCATTTCTTTTGCCATTCGAAATAATAGTAAAATTAAAAGAAAGTATTTTAGTCATTATTCAGTAAATTTGTCCCTGTAACATCCCCAAAAAATTGAAGACATTCAGACCAGTTTTAAAGAAGTTATACCGCTTTAAAAGGTATGCGATTAGTTTTTTTATCCACTGTACGTTGGTTGTAAATAATGCTGCTGGCTTGTATAGACAGTTAATACTCTGAGTTGTTCAGTGTAATAATTAACTTATATTATATCGAGTCAGGCTCGTGTCGATTTCATGTTATAAGCTGCTAAATATTAATTGCATTCGTTGCTTCTAAATCGACACTTTGATTCTTCTGTTATCGAAATCCAAGGACTAGAACGAATGGAAACATACAAGAAACAAACATTGTCACGTTCTATTAGGGAAATGATTAATCCTGCGTCTACTATCACGGAGTGCAAGTACATACATATATCAGTGTGAGTCAGAACTTACTCAGGCACAGGCCACTGCGCTTCAGTAGTCGGAGGGTTAAAGACCGAGAAGAGTTAATCAACGTGGCTGTGAAAGAAATCGAAGTGCAAGGGGTTAAGAAATTCCCATTTGAAATTCGTTCGACCTAGCCCATTCTACCAATAGAAATTATTTCTTCGAATCATTCAGAAAATATTTGGAAAGATCTATAGGTTTCACAAATGTTGCTGTTGGTTTAAATAAGCAATTAATGTTCTGAATTCCATTAACGGTAATAATTATACTTCAGTATACGTAGACTAAACGATTGAATAATAGGCCAAATGTAAAACAGTAAAAGCATTTGACTTAATTCAAGAGCATTTTCGATTTTCAACTCTTTAAAGTTATGAAAGAAATAAATCATTGTTTATATGCAATTAATGCAGACAATTTATGTTTCTCATAAAAATCTGAAGTTTAGTAATAATATGCTCAACAATATAAAATAAGAATGAGATCCTTTAGATTGTTTAAATATAGAATGTATTATGGTCGCTCCCAAGTAAAGGTAGTCAATGTAATGTTAACAAGAGTTTTAAAAAGACTGGGAGATGTTGTCTTTATATATAAAGATGTATTGAAAATTTCAAAAAGAGGATTTTCCATTTCTTGATTTCTCTGCTCATAGAAGATAGTTACAGAATCGCTTTTTTTAGCTGCTACTGTGGCGTTAACCCTTAACTATACAGTAAAACTTTAAATTCATTTTTCTCAGAAATGGAAGCACATTTTGAGAAAAGCTATTGAGTTTTTTCAGTTCTGGGTTCATACTATAAGATTTAGACACTTTTTCGAAAAGCGATGTCCAACTTTGGCGGCTTTTGTTAGCCTCCTTTATTCGATGTCAATAATAACCTATAACAATTTGCTTTCTGAGACATACATAAACAAACAGACATACCAATATTTACATATACAGTTTTATATAATAAAAGATTATAGAAATACAGAAACGACGCTCTTCTAGCGAGCCCGGACATAAAAAGAATTAAGGCAAAATATAGGGTGTCCCAAAAGTCACTCGCAAAAGGAAAACGGGGAGTTCCTGAGGTCATTTGAAGTAACTTTTCCCTTTATAAAAATTTTCTCCGAGGCATCATGAACGAGTTATTAACGAAAAATACTAACCAATGAGAGACGAGCTTGAATGGCGCAAGGAGAGCTTGATTGGTGCAAGGCGACCCAGCCAACGAGTGGACGAGGCCCAGTTCCGCTGTTTGACTCGGCCGCCTCACGCCAGTTGATCTCGCCTTTCATTGGTCACTGTTTTCTGTTAATAACTCGCACTTCAAATGACCTCAGGTACCCCTCATTTTCCTATTGCAAGTGACTTTTGAGACATCCTGTATAGACACGGAAAAGAAAATGGAAAAGAAATTAATACGTTAGGGTGCGCCAGTTATGTTCTATATGCTTATTGGTGCGATACTACGAGTTACTCAACACAACTAGATTGCACATTTAAAATATTTATAATCTACGGTGAAGTAGGGTAAATGTATATACGGAAAAAGTGCATGAAGCAATTATATTTATTATTACATAAGAAAAATTGTAGTATCTCATTTGTAGAATTCTACGATAAGTCAGGGTGACTTTGATAACATTTAGCAAACAATAATTGTAGAACCGATCTAAATAATTTAATACGGTGAAATGCATTTTAAAGAATAAATGTATATGCTCTCGAACAAGGCATTAAAAATAGCTATATAATTTTTCAAAGTAATATTCACCTTATTAATGTATATATCTAACAATTTATACAGAATGTAAGCGTTCTATGAACAATTGAGTTAATATCATGGGTATGAAACGAAAATAATTGTAGGAAATGAAGACGCTACTGCAGTTCAGAAAAGTTATTTGTTTTTGGAGTTAAACTGCCTGAAATTAACAAAATAATTTTTAATGAAATAATTCCATTTAAAAGTGTGAAGGCGAACTTGAAATCTCTGGAACGCTTTCACCCACAAAAAGTAGGAGGTTCCCGTCTACAAATTTTCATAAAGTGTGGCATTAAATCATTATTTAAATCATTATAGTGATCAAGTTAGTCGCTGTACTCTTTTTTCGTTTTGAAGGAAAGTGAAAATTAACTGACACAACGTACAATGTTCTATCATAATGGAAATTTGAAAGAAGGACTGCGTGAAAGTAAATATACATTGAACAGTAATAGTTTAATAACGTTTTGTGCAATAATAACTATTCCCCTCGGAGATTGAAAATACGCGCATTTTATATTCAACTTTAGAAAAATCATTTGGCACTTAGCCCATTTCACCTTAAGCATTTGCGTATTACGTAATGTTTTGGAGTACTTTAGTAGAATTTAGTGCAAGCTTCGCTTTATTTTTAACGCAACGAATTCGTTAAGCTTTTAACCGAATGATTTCTCGGCCATAAATACTCGTACGGCCACAAATAAAGGGAAAACGATAATGGTTTGATACGTTTTATCCCACAGTGAATACAATTACGATTTAATTTATTTATCTCGGAATGCACATAATTATAATTTAATTTAATGGCGACTGTGGCCAAATGAATAGGAGAACTAAAAATCAACGGAGTAAATTTTCCTTGGCTGCCACAGCCAGCGGCAAAATAAACGTGTCATCGGTTAAACGTCCTCTCGAGCAATTGATAAGAAAGAGGATTTGAATGGATATTCATTTTTGCATTTATAATAATGGCGCGACAATACGTCATCAATACATTGTTAATAACTAGACTGCGGATCTATGTGAAAAGTAAAAATTATGTACATCAACTGTAAGAAACAAAAGACGAATTTCATTTTTTCTTTAATAGTCTTAATAATTTTAAAATAATATGTTGATATTCTGAAATGCATTGAATCTTTTCACAATTTAAAATTTAACCTGTCCATATTTGTCATAAATGCATAAAATCCGCAGTCTATTAATAACACTTGTATAATTACTGTAATGAAGTAAGATAAAATCATAGAAATAATTTTCATAAAGACTAAGTATTGTAACATAAATTGTTGTATGATATTAAACGTTTTAATAAATTATATAATTTATATAATTATGTAATATATTTATGTACATTTGTCGATTGTATTGATATATTTCCTGCAAGTTATATTTTATTGTTACTAATGAAGTGGATAAAACTAATATCTCTATGTTGTTATTCAAAGTCGAGTTAAAAAATTAGGGATTGCCAAGAATGTTTCATGATCGGTATTCTAGAATTGAAAATCTCGCATCTACCTCCAAAGGTTCCTACAGTTATTTTGATTCTAGCAACGTTCATTTATATGTTTAATTTACTGCAACACGCTTCAGGCGGTTGCAGTCGTTTAATAAAACAAGAAACGCTGCTGTTTCATACCGCCATTAAAGATCCCGGGAGTCTAAAAGAAGGAAATCGTAAAGATTTCATGGCTATACATCAGCACGTTGGACACTTAACATCACTACGCTCTGAATTACTATTCTCTGCTTTCTATATCTTTCTCCTCGCTACCCTATTTCTCACTGTTTCTCTTTAACCAGTTTTACTTCTCTATCGATCTTGCGACCCTTCTTCTCTCTTTTCCGCCACGTTTGTACATCCCTTTCCGTCATCTGTATTCTTCAAGTTCATGTTTCTTTGAATTGAAGTCAGTACACTTTTTCCTACATTCCACAGAAAATTGAAATGGCCCAAGTTTCTCACAGTTTAATCTCCATTAGTACGGCCAGTAAGAATACATGATCACTTTTGTAGAAAATTGTATGTAATTATCAAACTGCAGATTTTATGCATTTGTGGCAAAAACATGAAGGTAAAATACAAAGCCTTGCGGACGGTAGGAAAACTTAAGAACATTATTACACTATTTCCGACCCTGTCTAATAATTGTTTATGAATAATATATTTTGAGATAATTATGTAAAATCTGATAGTTCATTAAATATCTAACCATGGGTGAGTTTTTAATTTTTCGGCATATGTCCTAAGAATTAGATTGAAAAGGGTATAAAAATAGAAAGAACAAAAAATAAAAAATTTGTTCAATTTATAATTTATTTTTTTTTGCTACATTTTACGAAATATTGAGAACGCGAATTCCACGTTGCTCACGAATAGAGGATTTAATTAAATGTATGTATAGTGAATCACGGTCAAAATCATGCACCAGACATTGAGATACCGTTTAAAGTACCTGAACTCGTGCAAATATTTGATTTTCGTGCAAATTGTCGATTTCATTAGAGAATTTAAAAATTGTCATATGTTTGTACCACATGTTTGAATACAATAGAGACTCCCTTATTCGAACATTTATTTTTACAATATTCTGTCATTCAAACGTTCTATTACCTAATCATTGCATTATGTAGATACATTATCGCATAATGTACAACTTGAATTAAATTTTTAGATAATCGGATGTTATGGTATCAGGATATTACAAAAATAAACCTAGAAATAAGAAAGTCTCTACTATATCATGTAAATACAGGGTTTCATGTAACTGATGGTATAACAGGATAGGGGCTGATTCAATGTCGAAAAATAAGTCGAAAAAATATAACGGGGCATAGAATTGGTATGTAGTGACCAGACGTGCCACTTGTTTCTTATTCAATACTATTATTTTTTCAACCTACTTTTTCTGGAAAACGGATTCTTAAATGTAAAAATGTTATTCTTTTTTTCAACTTATTTTTTGACGTATTATAGAATCAACCTCTATCTGGTTGGTACCACCAGTTACATGACACCCTGTATATCCAGTGTAACCTAATACCTGTCAATATCTAATTACTATAAAATTTACGCGTAGCACACTGTGTTTGTATCATTTCCAAATACTGTGGTATATATTTTTCTTTCGCCGATATCTTGTCATTGTTCGATATTAACCGCTGGAAAACTCAACCATCCGCAAACCCCATACTGTTTAAGTTTGCTATGTCGGCTGGAAAATTTAATAACAGTTCTTTTTATATTTCACTCGCGTAATGTGGAATTAACATTCGTGGACGCGAGAATCGCAGTGCGTAATAAACGTTAATATTTACCAACGAGACAATCGCAGTGCACAATAAACATTGACATTCGCAGTAGTACAATCGCAGCGCGTAATAAACACTTGACATTTGCCAGCGTGGTAATCGTAATACGTAACATATGAGAATACTTACGAATCGACAATCACCGAAAACCCGCGTATCGATAATTTTTCAAGGCGAATTAAAAATGTATCTACCGAAAAATGCATTCGTTGTTTTCATGTGAAAACAAACATAAGTATTATTGACAGCTGCCGGCAGATTCCAGCCAGTAAACTGGATGATAGGATAATACGTCTAGTTAGGTGAAAAGATAGAGTCCTTGCCATGTAATGTGAGAAAAATTGATTGAAAAGTCAAGTAAATGTTATCAATCAACTGCTAATTTTAAGCGTTCGTAACAAAATTAATTAAAAAGATAAATTAAAACTACTAATCTAAAAAATAAAATTTTATTCTGCTCCTATATTTTACAACCAATGAACGGTATTTTTATTTCATATTTATTTAGTAGGCGAATTATCATAATGTCATTGTATTTGACTATATTTTACGATATAAGAAATTTTGTTTTTATTCACAAACAATTTGACATGCCTATTCCTAATAACGAACTGTATAATTACAGTGTTTTATGAAATGCAATGTATCTCTTACACAGAATTTAAAGAAAATTTATGAATATTATTATATATACGATTCCGTAATTATAGTTGCAGTGTTGTACAAAAAACACGTATAACAATGTAATTTGTTAAACAAATTAAAATGGGCAATCAATATTATATTATATAGACAATGTTATTCTGGACATAGGTTAAAGTTCAACGAAATCTAATCCAATAACACATTACTGATGCCGATCGAAACGCAATTGCTAATTCAATTGCAGGTTATTTTCTCTAATAGTGAATTATTACTGGCTTATAATTGCGATTGAGGTAATTAGAGGAAAATGTAATTAACGATTTCAGAAAGTAACTTCTAATTACATTGACAATTACATTTCGCTTGTCATTACGTGTTTAAAATCAATTTACATTTTGAAAAACTTTTACACAAATACTATGCTAATAAATAATTTAATGGACTTTAAGTTCATAGAAATTGAAAATGTGACTTTTTTGTATGTTAATACAAATTTGGCATGTAATAAACAATCGATAACTTTTACTATATATATTCGAATTTACCTTGAATTTTATCCACATCTGTCATTCTCCTCATTGTGAGAGACACGGAGCATTATTGTTTATTAGTACGTGTAAGGTTTACAGACCAAATTTATAATTAAGATAATTTAGAGTTAAGTTAATTTAAAGTAACTATATCATCTATTTCACTTATTTTTTCAACATTTGGGCATGTATAGATTATATTTTGAGACTAATGTCAAAATTTGATTCTAACCCAGATAAATAATCTTGATAGGTGTATCAAAATTGCTGTGTAAAAATTTCGACGAGTTAATACGTTATTCTTAATTACTATTTATTGTAAATTGATAGTAAAATATATTGGGATGAATACAAAATAATCTAACAATATTTATAAAATAATACAATAACTGTATGTTCACAATCAAATCAATATAACGAATGAACAAATATCGTGCTCCTTTGTCTATTGCTAATATCAAACAATTTGTACAGCAACATTTTCATTGCGCAAAGCGCAAGCCCAATTTTCAACACTATTGGTGTCCATTGTCTACTTTTTCAACAAAAAATTCTTCCATTCTATTGTTCCATAGAACGCGTATTAGTATGACCTATATTGTATTTACATTGATTGCAACGAAATGTTTGTGACACCAATTTTATTTGTTCTGCGATATGTGTTTGTAAATGTTCACAATTGAAAAATCACCTAGTTAAAAAATTAGCTTTTTTCCGAGTGGAGATTCATTAGAGTACAAAGAACATTTTCCTCAGACAACAAGATTATGCACCATAGCTTGAATTAATGGGAAAAAATAACTAAGGATATTACACATTTATGATAACAATGGACAGGTCAAACACAAGAACGCAGGAAGAACATGAGACGATTGTAACGTTACTGGTGCATTATTTACAACTTATTAAGATTAATAAAACAAATAATGAATTTCTATTTAACTCCATTTTATTCCAATTGACACAAATAATTTGTATTTTGTCTAAAGAACTGCAGTAGTTTTGTTATGAAAAAAGCTCCGTTTTATATTTTTCTTTAAATTAAGGAAAAGATGCTAAACTGGAGGCCGATCAATAGTAGATTCCTGAAAAATAAGATTTATTATTTCAGTTGTAAGAAAATGATGAATGATAAGTGTTACCCACGCAATCTAGTTTATCGACATGTCCCTATAAGCACTTAATTGAAGGGGGCGTGTCGTGCCCTAGCAACGTCGTTTGTTTCTTTTCTGAGGAGTTAATATGGTTTATATCTATATCTTAATATAACTAATTAAAGTGTGATAATAATACGTGGCTCTTATTATCCCGAATCTCCTGACATCAGTAAACGTCGATAAAATGTAACAAAAAGAAATTTATGTATCATGAAGTGTCAAAGAATATATATGGAAAGTGACAAAAAGTTTCATCAATGTTTCGCGTCATAAAAATATTATCCAAAATCATCCTTATTTTAACGGTTCACTTGAAGCTACTCTCTTAAAGCCTCAAATAACTAATTTTAAACCGTCCGAATAACTTCGTGGTACGCTGTACAATATCGCAGTAACTCGACCGTATCACCGTCCAATCACAGTCCGAAGTTTGCTCCGCCAAGCGCAAGCAAATAAGAAATAGTGACTGAGCGAGCTCCGCCAAAAATCAAATTTCCTCCGTCGAACTGTACCACTCCTCGACGAGGATGCGTTATTTTTTCCTCGCCGGCAGCATCGCGTTTCGCACTCGCCCTCCTTATTCTCTATTCATTCCATTTCTCGAACTCAGCTACACCCGAGATGCATAATCCTGGGCCGATGCGGCGCCAAGGTGAAGGATAACATTTAAAGCGAGACGGAGGGGGTCTGCTTGAATGCAGGTGCTGATAAAGTACGAGCCGCTGTTGATTAAAGAACTCCTTCGGTGTTTCACAAACGCAGACGGCGGTGCAGCGCCGTGGAAACGAATATTCTAAAATATGCCCGGCAAAGAGCTAGTAAATTTTCGTGGCGTGGCGCGGCGCGGCGGCGCCCAGTGGTCGATTCTTTCCAAAATTGGGCAAAACCCAAACTGGACTCGAAAACTTGCTTACTGACAGGCAACAAAATGAAACATACGCTGTTTGCCTTTGTAAATAATTACATAACATAATTATTGATTTCTACCTTTTTTTATTGGTATTGGAAATGACAATAAAATATCTTCGTTTCATAGCACGCTAGGAAGCTCTTCACTGGACGAATCTCCGGCAGTGACTGTACTTCGATAGCCTGAAAAGAAAACTGGGCTGTTATGGTTAGACAATCTGAGTCAACAATCCGAGCCCTGAGATCAAATATTGATGCATTTTATACTTTCTCTATTTATTTGAGGGAGCATATTGATTTGTTTCTACACTCGACAAATAAGTTCATCAATGTAGTTATAGTCTCAAAAGTATTCGGGCACTAGTATAGCTTTGACTTCTATGCCATATATATTTAAACAAATATACATTGGAAGGAAAAAATCCTTTACGGTATATTAAAGTAGAGAGCGTAAATGTCAAAATACAACGAAACTTTCGATTTAGTGTAGTACGTTACCTACATAATTGAAAAAATATAAAAAGGCCACTAAATTTTCAGGACACATAAGTATTCGGACTATTTATAGTAATAGTATATATAATTTCAAGAAGGTTGAAATTTTAGAAATTATTATTTATTTACGATCGATGTCGTTTTATGTCTCTATTTTACACGATTTTATGATTTTTTTATAGTATTTTTTTTGTTGCATCTTATATGATCAAATTCACTTTATGGGGATGAACAGTCATATATAAGACACTTGTAAGTATAATTTGTTATCTTAATTTGTTAATACATATGAAGAAATTTGTAAAATTAGAATACATTTTTGGTTGATTTTTCTCATATTACACCAATATTAGCGGGTAAATGGACCAAAATTGTATTCTAATTTTATAAATTTCTTCAGATGCATTGAGAAATTAAAATAACAAATTATATTCACAAGTGTTTTATACGTGACTGTGATACAAAAAAATACATATTATAAACAAATCATAAAATTGTGTAAAATAGAGATATAAAACTACATCGATCGTAAATAAATAATAATTTAAAAATTTTCAAAGTTCTTTAGATATATTGTTAAAAAATAGAAATATAAAACTAGTAATAAAAATTGTAAAACAATTTATTTTTATAACTTTTGAACTTAACTTTATAAATCGTCCGAATACTTATTTGTGAATAATTATGTTCTATACTAAATAGAAAGTTTATTGTATTTTGACATTTATGTACTCTGATTTAGTATACCGTAAAGGATTTTTTCATTCAAATGTATATTTATTTAAATATATGGTGTAGAAGTCAAAGTTATACCAATGTCTAAATACTTTTGGGAATCACTGAATGTATCAGCCTATGAGGTTTGTTATTGGAGGGTTTGACGTTATGCAAAGAATAACATTATGCAAAGAATAACAAAAATAACAAGAAATTCGTAAAAGTTCCCAACTATTTTTAGATTTTATTAGTGCAGTAATAAGTACCACATTAGAAGAAAGAATTCGTTCTAACAGATTCCAATGAAAGTATGTATCAATACTCAAGTTGTAGGCTTCGTCACGAATTTCATCCGTTATCTACTTAATTCTTCTATTATTATTTGAAATCATTTCTTCTCCTGTTATTTGGAACCATATCTTCGATTATTAAACAATTAGGAGCATTTTGATGAAAGAGAAACATGTTTATTAACATTTAAATAATTAGGAATTATTTCAATTCTTCAATAATTGGACAATATTAATGGAGACAATAATAGCTACATAACAATTTTCCACTTATGAAACAATTTCCTTTTTTCATTCTAGTCACATTTTCTAAGAAAATCAAGCACAGTGCGACGCGGTCGGGTTCAGCTATATTCCAGCAAAGTAGACGCAGTCGATTTCGTTATCGTCCCGATCCATCAGCAATCCCCGCCCCTCGCTGCCTCCTTAGCCTTATCAGTCGCACTCTTCCCGCGTCTTGAATGTCATCGAATTAAGATCCGGCTGGTGCGCCGTAAATTGGCTGGGTCCGTAGCCGCGAGAATTGATCGCCGAATTATTTTGACATTTCATTTTCCGCGATAATGTCGACCGCGCTATGACTCGACTCCATCTCTCCGCTGCACCGAGGACGACGACGCGACGCGGCGATGGTGGTGGCGCGACGGTCTAGTGCGAAATTATTCCCACCGAATTTGTCGGTGACAATTCGTTCGCCGTGCAATTTCGTTTCGTCGTGTTATCGATGTAACCGGCGCGCCTTTCCGGGATACGGCTGACTCGGAATTTACCTTGGCAACCCTCGACGACGATCCCCTTCCAACCTCGTTTGCAAATCTTCCTTTTATGATTACGATCCTTCGCAGAGACCCACGCCGTTGTCGTTAATTACATTGTCCGACAAGTTTTTACTATTTTCCTGTCTCCCATTCTTTAGAGTAGTGAGAGGATTTCCTTATTTTTTATTCGTTTAGAAGATCTCAGAGGAGGTTTACCTTTGTGCGCGTGTTATATTTAACCCTATAACAAACTTCCGGGGTTGCCACCGATCCCATGCAGTTTTTAATTTGTCTACAAATGTATAAATAAATAGTAAAACATTGATGACATATGTGATACGAAATGACGTTGCGTTGCATAGAAATTAACGCACTAGTTTTGTGAAGCCATTTGGGGTTGTAAGGTTCGAATTGGACCGATTGCGGACACGCTTCGGTTCCCGTGTCGCTGAAATATTGCCCTCCACAAACTAATTTTGAGCAATCGGATCAATGTTGGATCTTCGGATGCTCGTATGATAGATAAGAACTATCGTAGATGTCACAAGTTTCATACTCTCAAACCAATTTTTGCTTTCCTGAAACCGTCATTGAATACTATAATTTTCATTTAATGAACTAAAAATATATTTCGAGTTTTCAGATATTCTTGATTTTAAACATATTTTTCTGCAGGATAAAAGTTAGTAATTTAATAATGTTTTTAATTAAATAAAAGAGGGCTTTCTGTCCTTTTATTTACATCGTTTATAGAATACGCTAGGAATTTCTTTTCTCGACTGCTAAATATTAGCTTAGTCTTCTCAGAAATGATTTCTCTTCCTGTGAAAAGATCATTTCGGAGAAGACTATATCAACGTTTAGCAGTCGAAGGAAGACATTTTGAACATATCCTGTAGACAAAGTAAATAAAAGGTCAGAAAGGACCATCCTCATTTGCTGCACAACAAATTTTCTTTTTACGACTTGAAAAATCACTTCAAGGTCACTATTAAATAGCGTTTTGATTTTGTTTTTAGATAATCTCCTTTATTCAAGTATAATATATTACAATAGAAATCGTACAAAACTTGAGCAGATTCAATGTTGTTGCAAAAGTGTAGTGAGTTTATTCTTGCAGATTCTCATGCAGCCAATAAGAATCCGGAAAAGGGTTTCCTGCATTGTTAATCGTTTTCAGCAAATAAAGAAATTTTCTGTTTTATAAGATAACAAATCAAAGGTTTTTACTTATCTTTGGTCTTCGTGATCTCCGACATTTTTAGCGAAATGGTTCATTAAAATTAACCCATTTGCATTATCAACGTATGTATGCGCATAATTTTTCTGTACTGTAACACTTCATCGAAAAAATCTCAAAAATGTTGGGCCGTTTGTTCATCACTAGACACGGATCTTCGTATAAATTCTCATATGTCACTTCATAAAAATTGGAATTACGTCTTATGTCAACTAAAAGTTTACTCATTGCAAACAGAAAGTAAAAATGCTATTACACCTCGTTAATTTATAGGTTTCCTTTCATTTAAAAATCTGTACATGTCATAAATACGTAAAGATCCGCAGAATACTTGTCACAAAAGAAAAAAAGGAAAGAATTTATCAGTGTGACAACTGCCACGCAGCTGCATACACTGAATATTTCAGATAATGCTGCACAAAAGAATGGATGATGAAGTCACTGCGTTTCATTCTTTCTTGATATGCAAATGAGGTAAGGAGCAGCAAAGTACTTATGATGCACACGAATTGTAAGCAGGAAAATAGATGTGTAATTTCTTTCGGAATATAATTTTTAAATTAGCTGTAACGTCGTTTAAAAATGAATTCAAATTTTATAGTTATTCACTTCGGAATTATTAAATCCGTATTAAAAACTTTAAATCTGATAATAATGGCAATGCAGTAATAAACATTTGATTTTTCATCGTGAACTATTGAAAAGTTCTGTAGCATAAATGCTATTTAGATTTTCAGTAATTAATTACGTTATTTATACTAATACGATTTTAGATAATTTATATCAAGACATTTCAAGTTAAAAATAGTACGCAACATGAGAAACTTTTTTCGGTCATAGAAACGACTGTATTTCCAGTCTCAACACTTAGTAAACATAAAATAAACTTTAAAACATGACTTCAACAGTATCAATTGTTGTTCAACCATTACTTGTCGAACTTATAGATTAATAAATTATCAGTTGTTATGAAATGTATTATATACGTAAAAAAAAGATATTTTGAAAGTACAATAGCAAAAGTACTATAACGAAATGAATTATTGATTAATGTATGTATCTAAATATGTAATGAAAAATAAATTTTAGTTGTATTATTTTTGAACGCATAGTAGCAAAAGAAGTGTTACATATACATCGTACCACAAAGGGACTATAATATTTTATTTTCTCAATAAAAAACAAAATCTGCATTGCAGTTATTTTTGATAGCTTCTGTATGACAAATGACTGCCTTATCGCGCCATATAGTCAGATTATATCGCAGCCCTTTAGTTTTGAAAGCGAACTAAAAAATATTTGGAAGAATTGTAACTTGCCATCGTTACATACTTCTATGTATGTGTAAACGTACATCTGCAAAAGTTATTACTTGTTAAAATGTAGCACATGTATACGTTAAACTGTTTCAAAATATGTATCACTATCTTAAACGAATACAATAAATGCTCAACAATATATCGACATGCCACGACATTTAAAGACTAGTGGTTATTGTATAAAATTCAAAATTAGTCTGGAAATATTCATTTCATATCCATTACATCGTGCTATACTTATTTCGTTGAAACTAACACAGAAAATTAAATAATATAAACAGATTCCAACTTTCCTTTTGAATAAAAAACGTCATTTTATAGCTCCATCGTTGCAATGTGTAAAAATTCGAGTTGTTTGACAATAAAGCTTGATAAACAACAAAATTCTGACAATCCCAGGTATCAGATTCAGCTAACGTTAAAAAAGCCAAAATTCGTTATCCATAGATATCATCACCTATAATGTCATCGATAAATATCGATAAAAAATTGTTTAAGCAAATAAAGAGACTGATCATGTATCAATATGTATTTTACGGACTGTAGATTGCAAATTATATATTATAGACATAAATATGTGCACATTTTTATTAATTCACGCTGTTTTGTGAAAAGCCTATACATCGATGATATTGATAAGATATTGCTAAAAATAATGGGAGCTCTAAAGTTTGGATGATCGAAGTATCATGAATTTACTATTTAGAACTAACTACTAGAATTATTTATCATTTTATTTATCAGTTTTAGGTCATAGCAAGGTCATAGTTTCGAAGATGACGTGTCCAGGCAAAGGACACGTCGAATATGAAACGGAAATGGTTAAAAATGAAACAGTGTTTGAAGATGAGTCAAGGTTGTAGAAGTTTTCGATCTTCAAATAATGTTCAATGAGAAAATAATGGACAGTCGTTGGTAGACAATATAATATTAACAATGATAATAATAACGATGTGACTAAAACTAATTAGAACTGAAATAGTGGGGCAGGATGCAACATTATCAATAAGATATCAATACGATATCAATCACATCTTTACCGAAATCTATAAAACCGAAACGATTGGACTTCTTCGCTCGTAAAGGAAGTTCCACAGAGCCGCGCGGAATCCCTAATCATGCCAACGAAAATCCCCGGCAAGAATCTCGCAGGCGCGCTTGTCCTCTTTAAATATAATAAATTCGGATCTTGGTCATTCGTAGAAATTGTCGACGGTGAAGCGAATATACGCGAGGAATTTACGATCTCGTTTCCCCTCAGAATACGGTTCACGTGCGCGTTGTACATCCCACGGGCACGGGCCAGCCGCCGCTTCATTGTCAATTTAATTAAGTTTTTAAACGTAAACGAGCCGGAGCCATTCGTAGAATCGGGGCGAGCTGAGACAGCACAGTAGCAGTCGCAATGGCACTAGTAGCAGCAGCAGCGGGAGGAAAGTCGCGCTCGGCAGTTGGGAAAGGGCGGCCTGCGGAGCTTGTTGCGAGAGTTCGACACGCCAGGAGAGGAGAAAGGAGACTGGAGAGGAAAGACGAACAGAGAGAGGGAGAGAGAGAGAGAGAGAGGAGAGAAGAGAGGAGACAAGGACGGTTCCGTGTGCGGAATTGTTCGTGCCGCTGCCACGGGATTCCAGACGCCGGAAGCACGTCTCCGTGAAATGATCACCGCGATTCGGCACGTGATCCGAAAACCGAGGAGCTGCGCTGTCTTTGCCTCCTTCGGCGTTCCTTAAATTTTCGGAACTTTTCGTCTGTCAATGCCCGCCCGGCTCCGTTGACCCCAACACGGCCCCGTTTTCTCTGTCTTCCGAATCTTGCAATCGATATACACGACCGCAGAACGTCCACGATGGACCGACGATAAATTGTTTCTTTTCCACAATCGCCGGTGTCCACGACGAATCGTGATGCGGACGCCGTACTCTTTACCCTGTCCGACATCAATTTTATGCTTCGGCAAAAATTTGCCGATTTTTATATAAGATTTTTATATCAACGGGTTTGATCTTTTTGACGGACAACGATTTCCATGACAATGTTTACGTGAACACTATTTCATTGGTATATGCAGAGATTTGACAGGAAAATATGGTCAATTGAAAATTCATTTTTATTCGCATAAAGGGTAGTCAGCATTAAATTGTTAAGAAAATTTTAAACAACGCAATGATTAGAAAAAATGAATTTTCATGTGTTAAAGTTACCAATCAATGGTTACAAATAACTAAAGTCGATGTGCCCAATTATGAAGGAGTTATTCTATTGTATTTTGATACTTCGATTGCCGCATCACCCATATGCGAGTGGCAGAATAATTAGCTTAAATTTGAAAATTAATTTTTACCCCAGTTTGTTACATCTTTCCGATTTCATTGAGATTCGCAGAACGTAAGAATATCCGAGAAATGATTCATGTGAACTTTTCAGTCTTACTTTGATTGGACAAAATACTTCAGTTTTATTAAGCTTACGAGGTTTTTATTTAGGGTGGCAATCAAAGTGTTAAAAAACGTTCAAATACTTTCGTGAGCTACTGTATGTAAAGAACAAATGGTTTCCAAGTGAAGCTAAAGCATTTATCATTTTTTACTCGGATGAATTTTCTTATTAAAATAAATATTTGTGTTTCACAAACATTTGATGACAATTCATTGGCGCATGCCAATATATTGCAAATCTAAAAGAAGTTTTATGGATGAATCTCTAATTTCGAATAAACGCTTGCTTATGCCTCAGGTGAGGAAATTAAATCAGGTTATATATCATTGGGGCCACCGCGTTTTAATTAATATTTATCACGGCGTCGAAACGCGTATAATTAATAATTTCGTAGCCGGAATGGCGCCGACGCAAGGTTTATCCGTTGTTTGTGAACCGTGACCAATGAATCGTCTCGTTCGCGGTGGACAAAAGAATCAGTGTAATCACATTAATATACAATCAATGACACTGTTTTATTCATAACCTTCTTTATACTACGATCCAATTGTTTTCCCTCAAAGACTACTTATTATTCAAGACTTTGTGTGCGGTGCATCCACAAATTGATATAACAAAGTAAACATAATCAAAGGAGGAACAAGTAAACCATTCTTATGAATTATATACGACTATTAATCAATCCTTTTATCATATGCGATCCAAATATGTACTTTAAAATTAAAGGGGAAAATGAATAGCAAGCTTAAAACAATGAGAGCTCTTAAATTCATCCATCGTTTTGTTTTCAGACACTGTGAAATATTTAATTTGTTAACTATTATGTTATAATAATTATTATTGTTACTTTAAGTTTATTTATTTCAGCGTCATAATTCATACAAAATTTTGCAGGAAGAACAGAACTAAAAGAAGAGATTCGGTAAAGTCTAAAAAGAATGTCATTGACTATCTTTTCCTGTTATATTTATTTCATTCATTGTTATAATTACTTAATTTAAATTTAAGCCTATTGTTATATACGTTTAGATAATCTACGCAAGGATAAAAATGCATTGACAATATATGCATATAAAAAGTTTAATTTACCGCATACATTAAATGGCAATTAAATTATTCTCAGTATTTGCTGTCTCTTCGCTGCCAACTACACGTCAAACTTTTCCTACGGTTTGAAACTCGCGTCGCATCTTATTTGTAGACGTTCGATCATGTTTGATCAAGTCACTTGAACTCCCCGCTAATTTCAAACGTGAAATGCTCAAAAACTCACCACTCACCACTAGACTGCAGACGTCTGAAGAGTCGGTCACGAAATATATTCCGACACTTTTTAAAGCGGAATAATTTCATTCAAAAATGGACCAAGCAACTTGAATCTTTTTTAGACGATAGGAGGGCTTTTCAACCTTTTTATTTTTCAACGTGTCGAGAGCATTCGCAGAATTCGAAATGAATCCAGAATTGTCACCTTTAATGAAGAATTTCGAACAGTAAAATAACTTTGTTAGTTTTTTTTATCGATTAGCTGCAGTTGTTATTAATTAAGATTTTCAGACAAGAATAAGAAACGGGAACTTCATTTCATTCTGCTTTCTACTGTCTTTAATTAATTAGTACCAATAATATAGACAATCAAAATTGATTGTATTTAATTCTTCTTTGTACTATCTTTAATGAATTAGAACCAATAATGTAAAACAATAAGAATTCACTACACTTTATTCTTCTTTCTAGTATCTTTATACAATTAGAATCAATAATCTAGACAATAAAAGTGAATTACATTTCATTCTTCTTTCTAGTATTCTTAAACCATTAGAATCAATAATGTAGACAATAAAAATTCATTAGATTTCAATTATTTAATTTTTGAAAAACAATATTTCATTTTACGTAATAATTTGCAGTACGCTTGTGAATATTGCATAAATAAAACAGGAAATTGTGTCAAAGTACATTTTTCGGTAGTAGAATTTCGAAGAGATATTAAACCTTGTATGCCACGCCGTGAAAACTAACTACGTCTGAGAAATACAGAAGATACGTATGAAGTGTAAGGCAAATTTATCTTCAAAGCGTTCTTCGAAACTAGGTCACGCTTGTTACACGTTCGATTGATATACAGTTTCCCGTTTATTCGGTACCACTGTTTTCCTTTTATTCTACCACTTTGTTCTTTTCTTCCTATACGCTGGCTTGTCCTGATTTCGTCAGTGAGTAACCCTTGAGGATGGTTCCATGAAATCTAGTCGAGCATCGTTGAGAATAAAATGGATTCTGCAGTACCTATTCGAACTCTATTGCTGCACTTCAGTCATTATTTTGAAAATTACTTTAAACATCAATGTTATCTACTAAATACATTCAAGGTAAACACGTTAGGCATGTTTAGGCATAAATATTTGGAAATTTCTCTGTCCTTATAATTACATATAAAAATTATTTTAGAAAACTATTATTCTTATAGAATACATGTGAAAATCTTTCTCTGTATTATATTTCTGATATTTCAAATGAATATAAAAACAACGGCAAATTCAATAACTTATCACATTGTCCTATTTTCTTATGAACACTAATTGAAGCTATAACATATTCCTCTTTTAACTGAGTATAAACTTTTTCAAAATTCGTTTTTTAATGCCAGATAAAGTTTTTTAAACGTTAGCGTTCAATCGAATATAATGTTTATAATAAACATTTTGTTTAGAACACTGAATCAAGTTATAATATACATACTTCGTTTATTAATTCCATTCCGTATTTATAAGAAAGTACTAACCCAACAAGATGTTGAATTTTTTTTCCCTCTTCAATAGAAGTCAATATTTTTAGTTTATGTATATAACTAGAAAATACAAAATTCGAACATTATCGTGAATTTATGAAGCCATATTCATTTAATGAATATGCGTATATAAATTTTGAATAAACTTAATATCCTTGGTTTATCCCACACGTTTGAAAATACGTCGTTCACGTGTCAGTTCTTGCACCGTTATCTTTTTCCAAACCATTTTTATAGCCATTCCATTCGATACGTAGCTCTTAATTTTCCTTCTTACACGCGATATCACCACGTTCCCTTCTTTCTCACTGGCCAGAAGAATTGGCCGGGGATTCAATGTGCGTTACTGTCGCTATCCGATTTCCGGGATGCTGATGCGAAAGAAGTCTGACACTGTCACGACGCCACGTTTTTCCCATAGGATGACGCATTGGCAGCGAACACGTAGATTTCGCCTCGCCTCAATTAATCTGTGCATCCGCATTGTTCCATGCCGGTGAATCGTTCAAACTAAATTTAAGTTTCGCAATAAAATTCAATTAAAACCGTGAGTAATATCTGTTCGGTACTATTTAAATCGCGATCGCAATCGAATGAGCACCTCTACCAGAGTTTATTTATGACTGTAAGCTTCGAACTGCAGCTAACGCATTTTTGTACAGTTTATAAATATTCTGTTTTTTTTTTTATTCGAATATGCAGCTGTAACGTTTCAGTTCAGAATAGATAGTTTAATGGAAAATAGTTAATAATGAATAGAATTATTAATAGAGGTGAGAAAATTTTCATATATTGAAGAATTTGCATTTTCGAATGCTATTGCAATTTGCGTAAATGTGATGATGTTACAGTAAAATTTTTAAGATAATGCTAGTTTCAATTATCATGGAAACCTCTTTATGTATTAAATAATCATATTATTGATTGTTCAGTTAAACTCTCATGTCGCTGTGCAATTGTACTAAAACTTTAACGAACGTAATAAAACAAAGAAACATATAACAGATATTAAAATAGTTAAGAAATACAACAAGTAAAAAGTTTCTTACATAAAATAGTTCAAGATCACAAAAATTAGCGTAATGTTTATAATATTCAACTATGGCACATAGTAGTTATTTCATGTTTAAATATCTGATAAACAACAATTATTATTGTTACAGAAATAGTAAGGAGCACGTAAGTAAAAAAACAAATTAAACCTGGGAAGGAAAGACATAAAATTAAAATACGATGCAGAGAGTGTTAAAATGGCAGCGGAAATCGACAAGATCCGTCGACAAATGAGTGAATGCTATTGACGTTATTGACTTTTCGTTCAAAGCTGTTGAATGATTCATAGAGAATATGATGAAATATATTTTTAAACACGAAGTGCTGCAGATTTCTTAATCGGATATTAATTTAAGTTATTTATTTGAATTGTTATTTAATCGTTCATTTACCGTAAATGACTTGATTGTTTTTAAATGTTAGAAAGTCTAGTTTACTAAACAATACAAAAAAAATTTTTGCAAAAATTAAAAATGGTTGAAAGAGGACATATTTTTTAATCTTTTTATTTGCTGAAAATGTTATGGAAATCGGTTAAACATTAATACGAATCAGACGCATTAAAAGATGTAAAAATCGCGAGTCTTCCCATAGTTTTAGGACTAAAGTAACGAAAATCTGCTATTTTTACAATTTTTAATCGTTTTTTAATTCATAACGACATTAAACGATTTCGATGATATTTTCAGCATACATATAAATTACCGAGATCTACAAAATGCAATGTTTGAAGTTTAATTATTCACTATTCTGTCGTTTCAGCCAATTTTAATTTATTGCAAAAATTTGTTTAGTGATTGCTTAGCAAACTAGGTCTTCTACCACTTAAAAACAAAATTCAGGTCATTTGATCCAATTGCCTGTTCAAAAGTGTCCGAATATTTTCGCGATTGACTGTATATGAAACTATCGAGGAGCAGATGTGAAGATCTTCTTCTTTTCAATCACAGTAACTTAACAAATTTTCAAATTATTAAAATTGTTAAAGAAAGAAAGTAGTTTGTACCTGACAATAGGTTTTTGCAATTCGCAAGTACAGATTTTATTTTGTATAAATATCCGCAGTTTAGTCGTAACGCTATTTTCAATTTAATGAGACTATTGGTAGAAGAAGTATATTTTTATTTAATTTCTCTTTTGTAGAATTGATGCAGACAATTTTTATTGTGTATGAAGATCCGCGGTCTCTTTCTAACGTATGAATAATTTATTATCGTAAGTTCAATATAGAACGTTATCCATGTGATCTATTTGTACAAATGGATACCTATCAAAATTCTTAGATATTTCTTACGATTAATTCAGGAGGAAAAGCCAAACGGTATGCCATATTTGGCTAGATTCTAAATGCCTGTGCAATAAATGATCAGCACAATATCCAGCATCAACCACCTATCGAGGAGACCAATTTTTTGCGTGACAGGACTCGTTCTTTTTATTCGAATTTGTTTGAATTACTTTGCGGATGGGCTGACTTCGACCAGAGTTTCGACAAAGCTCGCGCGGCCATAAACCGAATTCCCTTGTAACAAATCCATCGACATCGACGGTTCCACCGGCACGTATACCGCCGCTGGTAGGTTTCGAAGTTAGTTTCGAGCACGTATCGAGTATAACTTTAAAGTAGCCGCTATTAATACGAGGTTCTGCCGTTTTTCAAACGGTTCCTCGGCTCCCAGGAGGCGCGAGGGACCTTGCGACGACGCTTGGAAACGATGCCTTTTGTATGCGCGTCGTATATCGGAAATTGTGTGTCATGTAACCCGTAACTTTTGTGGTAAATATTAACTTTCATTCTTCAGGAACGTCGAAGGCGCGTGAAATTCATTTCTTACCAGCAGCGGGGTAAGAAATTACCAGTTGAAGCGATTCCTTTCCAGATTACCGCGCAAATTACGCGGCACTATCAGAATTTGGAAGTAATCGATTATTTTGTGATTACTTTTCTAATTGATTGCGAAAAATAATCGTGGCAATTATAATCATCTTATTTATTTAATCATCTTATTTCGTTATCATTCGCCCGAGACTACAGATTACTGATTAATAATTACAGATTAGTAAATGTAATTATGATTATTGATTTATTTCTTAATGTATAATGATTGATGAATGATTATGATTATCATGATTACTTTCCGCATTTGATTACGAATGTAACCGTAATACAACTAATTTATAATAATTCGGCAAGAAGTAATTGGACAAATAGTAATCTAATTAATTATTAACGTATAATTTGTAATATAACTCGTTAGTTATTATAAATTATTATAAATTAGTTATACTAATTAACAAGTTGTAATTTTTGGCCTGAATAAAAGGTCTTTCGTTTAGTTTAAATTTTAGTTTAGATTTGGGTAACAATTTCTCTAAGATTTACCATTTTTACTGTACATTGTTGTATTTACAATATATAAGTTAAATTTTATTCCTTCAAAACTGCATAAATTTACAAACGAACAAATATCTCGAATTTATGCAATTGCGGTTGACTAATGAACTTGTTAATTCATAAAATGCAAATGGGGCAATAATATGATTAATGTTTTGAATTTCGTGATTAAATCCATGATTCACGATAGCATTTTCTATACGACCAAGTGTTCCAATGAAAAAATAATGTCCAAGTTGGCCAGGCCAACCCTATACCACCTAATGGTGATCGTAAACTATACATAACAGATCTTTACGAGTGGGCTGTGACTGTTTTACGGAAATTTTTGTTTTCATGGGCAATTCTATTAGTGCTTTTAGTAGTTGTTAGTATAAACGTTCATTTGTATTCTTTCAATACGCTATGTGTTTGTATTTTTTGGAATACAGTTGGAATCCTTGAACTCGTTCACTTTAATTCCTTTTGTTGGTATAAATGTTGTTTGGTATAAAGAGGAGCATATACGAAGATCCCTACATGCCAAAATTATTTCAGGTGTGCTTCACTGAAACATATAACTTGAGCAATAAAATATTTCACAATAATTTTAAATGTTGAAATTGCCCTGAAACTTTTTGGAAATACATTCTATTGTACAAATTGCAGTACAATTTGAGGTACGATTGAGGATGGTAATTCCACGTTAAAAAATTTGAACATTGCATAGGATCAAACTTCAGGCCTGAAGTGAAATTTTTTTAAATGAACTGTTCAAATATCGCAAAAGCAAAAAATGCAATAAATGACATGGGCTTTAAAAAATTTTCTCGCGAGAGCTTTGAGGTCCTGCCTTAACACGTTCGTCGCCAACAATCGACCACCAAAATTTTCACAAAGTCAAAGCAGTTTAATTAATTAAAGCGAAATTAAAAAGTTAAAATTGATCATAGGGAATGAAATTACAACTCTTTCGCATTCGAAACATCCTAGTCAAATTCAGTTTGTTCGGATATATTAAAATGAAAACAAATTTTCAAAATTATTTAAAAACTAGCGGCACCCATGTTTGGGTGACGTGGCGCTGAACGTGTTAAGTTCAATATTGAATAATTGTTAAGAAATTTGTGCTAAAAATAAACATTCACAGTTTATTTGTAAAAAGTTATTTGGATCTAATAGTCTAACAACAAGATACTTTAAACAAAGATTTTTTCTATTTTTCTTAAATAACATTTTGCAAAATGTCTTTTTCACTATTCTCCATAGAGATAATAATTTAATTTGAATAATAGTGACTACCTTCTTAAAAAATACACAACAGAAATCATCTTCTTAAAATGTATGTTAAATATGCAACAATATTTATATGTAATATAAATATTTCTGAATTCACTTTCGAAACTTGTAGTAGTTTCGTTGTTTTTCTACATATTCATATTTGTCAGTGATACATTTCGATACCGAAACAGTTTTACCCAGTAATGCTCATCAGGTGCCGCTTACTTACACGAATAATTATGATAACTATTCTAATTAATATTCATATATCTAGATACATAAATCGTGTTGTGTGAATCACCCAGTTACAATTCCGTGGTGTATTTGATATTCATGACCCTCAGTTGTAATCAATGTGGCTCAACTGTCATACTCTATCGAATCTTTGCGACAAAATGCTAACTACCACATGCCGATAATTTTCTGTATGTGTATTTCTACCACTAAACGAATCATATTCTGTAGTATTTAACGCATTGATTATCACAGCATTCCTTGTGTTTTTAGATATCATGTAAAAATATATCGTTAGATATCAGTAAAGTTAAATTTTTATTCAAATCTTCTTTGCGACATACATGTCTTAAAAGTTGTAACTTTTCAGTAACATACTGATAATAAGAATATTTATTCCGTTTAGATAATATGTAAAAATATACTTACTAACAAAAGTTAAGGAACATTACATATCGTTAACACTTGAGTAAAAATTAATATCTTAATACATATACATCTTAACAAGACGTGCATATATACACGTATGTATACATATACGTAGAAAAATAAAATGAAATTAGAAAATTAAAAAATTAGAAAAAATAAAATTGATACTTTCGTTGACACAATAGAAATTTAAGAAAGTTTACCATACACAAGAATATGTATTTGTGTGATATGTTCCTTAACTTTTCTAAATAAGTGTATATCATTAGATATCGATACAGTTAAAAGTTTATTAAAATATTCTCTGTCGCATAAGTTTTTCAAGTATTTGTAACATTGTTGTAATATAACGATAATAATAACATTTGTTACGTTTAGTGTGCAATAGAGTATCGAGAAAGTAATTGCTAATTAAGTATTTGTGAACATTTCCTCCTTTGCCGATTTTTTAATGGTTTTAACAAATAGTTTTACATTTTGAATGCGTGAACTAGAGACAGAAAAAGCAGAATTATTATGGCTCTAGTACAGAGATGTTACGAATCGATGGAATAACCGCTGATTCGTTGAAACAAAAATCCCAAAATAGCGAATCTTGATAACAGTTTACTCTTCAACGTTTTCGCCTGACTAGCTTTTATGGTTTATAGGGTCGCATTATCGCAGTGGCGTTCTTCACAATTTCCCCCCGTTTATGGTTGGACATTATGCACTTTACAGAGGAAACCGTTCTCAATAGTATCGCCACCGAGTAATGATGTATCTTTAAATGTAAAGAAAAGAACGAAGACAAATGTGAATCGAGGTCATTATGTACACATTCTCAAATAATATTATCCACCACTCACAGCCGTATTGAAAATGATACCGCTTTAAAATTCTGCTGCATTAACAGAAACTGGCAAAGAGCAACGAAGAGTTAATATTATAAATACCTTACCTGGGAAATGTAATCGAAGAATATAGAATTCATTGCTAAAACGTCTGAGAAAGCTATAGACATTATCGATTTATTCATTGCCTCATGTTTACAGAATTTTGTACGCTTATAATTATTGATCGTTCAAATAAGTATAAATAAAAAATATTTTCTGTATTGATTACTGGATTGGTGGCAACGTAAAATTATTTCTTACTATTAATTAATAAAGAATTTTACAGGACGTTGGAATAAAATTCTAGAGAACAGTGGATATTTTATAATATAATATAGTACCTATTTTATTTTATCACTTATATATATATATATGCCATAAAATTAAAATATGTTTTCAAGTTTTTTATCTTACCCGAGACTGAAGAAGAAGAAGGAAGAAGTTATTCCATTTTGAAAAATGTCCAAATATTTTAGCGACTATACATAATTGACATAGTACGAGCATACATCTATTATGGAACCTCGTTTTCGTACCATGTCTCCGTGTTCCATAAATCGGGACAATGATACAAAATATATGTACATAATACGGACCAATATATTCTTGTTTAGAAACATTCGTATTCAAATAAACATTCTTCTACAGCTGATTACATAGAAGTATTTGTGCAGGGTGAATTTATGAAAAACAGTATTCAAAAATATGGCTACAATTTTTAGATCCACTTTCATATGTTGTATCTATTTCTGCTACTGTTTCAAGAGGGGGCAGAGTTGAGAAGTGTTTCACAATAAGTACTTCTACCATAATCAAAATAGCCAGGGAGCCATGCGGAATGGCTCAAAGTAAAATTTTAAAGCGCAACGCTCCCGATTTACGGAACGGCCGTAGTTCCACGGCGGAACGATCGCGAAAAGCGTGGATAACATTCTATCACGGTCGTCTATCCGCGATAGTTTGGGAAGTGAACGAGACTTTACAGGTACTTCACTGGATAAGTGGCATTCCCCGCATTTCTTAGGGAACCGCTTCGAGGAATGCTCGGATGTTGTAAAATGCCTGAAAACTTTCGACATCGCCGCGATTTATTTATTTAAACCGGCCAAAATCTTCGGGGATTGAAAACAGATGATGCTCTTGCATTTTTTCTTTTCGCATTCGAAACTATCCCGGCGAGTTCTCGCGTCTGCCGTCTCGTAAGCTGACAGATTCGTCTTCGGCCGCATTGCTCTTATTCCTTGGCAGAACTTCAACGCGACCATTTTTTCTGTTGTCTCCACGTCAATATGTTTCCGAATGTGCAAGAACGAACATAAATTTTCTCTAGGGGAATGAAGAGAATCTGCAAAGATCGAGTTGCAGTAGGAAAGCACTATCATGAGCGAGATACTTTTATTTAAGACAAGAAAACAAAAAACTGAACGGCGTATCTAATTCTACTTTGAAGCATTAGAAAAGAAGTTCTTCTAGTATAAGAATGCACAGTATAAATATATTTCTCCTACGTTTACTATCTTTATTCTCAATTTCTTTCAAAATTAATTGATTGCACTGAACGGAGGGCAGTGTAACAAAATAAAATAATATTAGTATTAATTTTATAAGTATTACTTTGTTATTCATTGTAAGCACATATAATATTATATACTATTTTTAAATAAGATAAATATTTTTTATATCTTTTGTTAGTACCAAAATTTAGTATTTTATTCATTTATTCATTTTACAATCGTTCTTATTATCTTCTGGTTCTACGTATTTTATATTTTATTTTATTTTATCCCATCTTATGCTTTAAATAGTATCCTAGTCGACTTTAGTTTATCTTATTTTAATTTTAATTTTAACTCAATTTGTACTAATTTTATCATATTTTATTTTATCTTCTTTATATCCTTTACATTTTACTATATTTGATCTAACTCAGCCGATACTATTTTAGCTTATTATTTGACATTTTATTCCAATCTGTTAAAATACATTTATTACCCATTCCACCAACCGACGATGTTGAAACATCGGATGAATAGTTATATAACGCAATGTGCAGATCACAATTTTTTCTTTCTCTTAAATCACAATTCTTAGGTTAAAAAATTACTTGTTTCAGTGTAATAACGTTGAAAATTACTTAAACTATTCTTGCAGCAATCTTAACAAGTGTAACTTTCTTTCTCACAGCAAAAACATCGACAAATTCGGTTTTCATTTTTTTTTTTTGACAATGGAACAACCAAACAAAAAATCTCCGAAAAATTGTGCACACTGCTTGTGATAGTACTTTATCGGGGTCCAGAATCAAATGCGAATTACCAAACGAATAATAAATGTAATTGGAATAATGAATAACTCGAATAGTAAATAACCGAATAACAATTAATTACTAACTAATGCGTTACTTTTATTCAAACATAATTTTATTTGAATGTTGCCGAACATTGTTGTAGTCTGGTGTTCCAATTTTTAAACAATCTACTAAACATTTCTTAGAATCATCTACCATTTCGTGAACCCCAAACGCGTATTGTTCTTTTGACTGAAGCAGCTTCAAAGGAAGGAGTTTCAAGGTTTCCCTGTTCATTTCAAGGACTTGTGATGGATTCCCACGAAGAGCGAAACCTCTGTTCAGAACTGATTCGACCCGACAAAGATTTCGGCGGTTCGAAAGGATCAGAGTGTGCAAATAAACTTGAAACTATTCGGGAAGAGAATCCTTCAGTCACGAAGCGACTTTCAAGTGTTCACGATTTCCCTCTGCGTCTGCGAAATATCAGTTTCATTTCAGGATAACAAAATCGTAGACGCGAGATTTCTTATTGGATTTCAGAAGAGATTTTCTTCTACGCGACTGCTTTATTAGACTGCAAAGAAATAACTTGTGAATGTTCTATCTGTAATCGATATGAGTTTATCTTATGAATTCATCGATACGGGTAGAAGTCAATTTATGTTCCATAAATTCTGTTATATTCGATAGATTTATGGTAGGGGAAATTGATTGCACCTCTTTCAATTTGGAGGGGGGTGTACATACAGGGTGATTCACTGAAGCTGTTACGAAGTAATATCACCGTTATCGTTAATGATACTCAAAAATGCTAGAGGAACGAATTGTATGGATCGAAGGGGGACATGTTTCAGTGGAAATAATTTTTTTCCAAAAGTCATATTTTTCGAGATTTCAAGATCAGCTTTTCTTATAGGAGTACATATTTCTATTACTATATTAGGATAGCTGAGATCAAGACGAATCAAAATAACCTACAGTAACATGGCATTCACGTGACCTTAAGCCGGCCAAGCATTGCATTGCTCGGCTTGAATAAAAATCCGATTAAAAAATTTGCAGAAAGAAAAAACATCGATGACCTTGAAACTTCGAAAATCTGACCTTTACGAACAGCTTTAGTGAATCACCCTATATATGGATCTCACGAGTAATGTTTGTGGTTAGTAATTAAACTGCGGATTTTATGAATTCATAACAGAATTGAGTAGGTATAATTTATGTAAGAAAATGATGAATGATAAGTGTTACCCACGCAATCTAGTTTATCGACATGTACCTATAAGCACTTAATTGAAGGGGGCGTGTCGTGCCCTAGCAACGTCGTTTGTTTCTTTTCTGAGGAGTCGCAGTCTCCTCCACGTGGTCATGTGAAACGCACGCATCTTCTACTAATGTGGTTTATATATATATATATCTTAATATAACTAATTAAAGTGTGATAATAATACGTGGCTCTTATTATCCCGAATCTCCTGACAGGTTATGGGCCCAGGAGTTTCAAAGCTACCGCGAGTTATTTAAAATTAAATTACGGAAATATTGAAACATGACGATGGCGTCGGGTCTCGCGAGTATCGAAAAATTAACTGCCGAAAATTACGATCTGTGGAAGGTGCAG
>CM052151.1:702174-723726 GCA_028455555.1 Augochlorella aurata | reverse complement strand
CTCTTATTATCCCGAATCTCCTGACAATTTAAAATAGTGAAAACATTAATAGAAACTAAGAATGTTGACGCATTAATTCTAAGTTTTTAAAAATTTAGAAGAAGAACAAAGTATGTCCTGTAATATGTGATACCTGGTCAATTTAAGCCAGATTTACTTATTCACAGCATTGTACAAATTTCGTACACTGGTTTTCAAATCAACCAATTTCCTTTCCCTTCGAAGACGTAAGCACTAATCTCGTACTCATAAATTCTCAGTTGGAGAACACATTCGAATTTGAATTTCTACTGTCCGGAAACTTTAACGAAAATTATTCGTGTCTTGGGAAGTAAACTCGGTAACTTCTCGTTTGCGTTCGAACAAGTTTCTTATCCTCGGAGTCTCGTCGCCGTGGATTCTGCGACTACACAAAAGAATACAATTATTCTACAATTCATACTGATTGCATGTAGAGTTGCATTCTCTTGCATTTGAAAAATTCTCAGTGGATCTTCATTTTTTACTGATTGTGTTTTACGAAGACGTGTTGTTGTAATTAAAGTGTGAAGTGAACTCAATGGATATTATTCATTAAAGTTGTGTCGAGGGTCTCCTATTCAACTATAGTTAACGTATTTCATTCCATGCGGAACTTTTCGCAAAATAAAAACTCTTCACATCAACTTCAAGACATAGGAACCAAGTATAATTTTTGCTCTTCCTTGAATCATTTTAAAAGGTTCTAACGAATTTTCACTCATCCATTTTAGTCATACATGCATACAATCTGCAGTTTAATAATTGTAGAATTAATAATTAAAGAAGATAAAATTTTATATATTTTGAATATATATTTATATATTTTCTAGAAAATGAAACAGTAAATTCATTCGATTCTGAAGCGTAGATTAATCTGCAACAAGTGCACCTAAAAAGAAACGTTTAATATAATTTGGCCAAACTATTGCACGTATTATCATTATGCTTACGAGTAATTATTACCGTAAAGCTCCTGTGAATATAAACAACACAGTTTCGTTTATGAAACGAACGAGCTAGCTGATGTAATATATGAGTATCGTTACAGAAATAATTATGTATAAAACGCAATTGATTTCACACAAATATAGTATTGAAAAATTTATATTCTCGTTCCTGGAATTTTTGTTATCCCAATTATAAGTTATTAGATTCAAGGAGATGCCACTTTCTGGCATTTCTCGGAATTCTATAGCTTCTTATTTAAAATTTCAACTGAAACCTTCACATTGTATACTTATCATGACTATTCTCAAAAATATAATGTCATAATGTTGCAACGAGAAATCATCTTCTAAAAAATATGTAATAACTTCAGAATTACAGCTATAAAAGTTGTAACATCCAAAGCGAATATAGAGGTCTTCAGTTAATTATAAAAAGATGTATAGATGTTTTGTTATTTGGAGCTTCATTTTTAATTACAAATACTGATCATAGTTAAATATCGTCTGTAACAATTTAATATAAATCGCTCCGAAACATTTTATAAACTCGTTTATCGTGCAGGGAAATATAAAGTCATGAGACGGACACAATAAAATTCAAATTTCATTTTTCCAAAGCTGTAGCTCTATCTATAAATAGTTTATTATATATTTTTTGATGATGCTTTGTATGCTTTTATAGTTTATTTTTCATGGTGTGCACTATTCCGATTGATGACGTATCGTTTCAACAGGCAAGATGTATGGTATAATCAGAAATCGTATTTTTATTATACTAGAAGCATTTAAAAGTTTATCAGAGTCATTGGCTGCATGTTTCAGACAGAGCAAAGCTATGAGTGGACAATATTTCGATTTTTTGTTAACGGCATGCAAAATTTTCAATATATTTTTTTCCAAATTTCATCTCAATTTCGATGAATTCAGACACAGTGCTTGTCTCAAAATCATTTTTTAAATCAATGACGTCCCTTGTTCATTCAATTTGTAGGACAATGAAAACTTACCGATAATCTTCTTAATATGTGAATTGCATCAAAAGGAGTCCTAATAATTACATAAATAATAATATATCCTTAAAGTCATTATCGTATTTCGTGAGCCAAAATTACTTTTACACGCATTTTTGTTTAATTAATTAACTCCACTATCGTTTTTCGAATATGTATATTTATTAAATACTTCACAGAAATTTTTATTTCCTTTTGTGTTTTCATATTAATTACTGTAGTACAGTTCATCACTTTCTTATTTTTGTGATATAACAGTGTGTTGATTGTTAATCAGCATGATTTTTTTACAGTGCATTTTATCAAAACACATAATTATTTAAATAATACAATTTTTATTATTATGGTTATTATATCAACATAAAAAATGTTTGGAAATTTTATGCGAAATGAATGAATGCGAAATATTTAAAAAGTTATCATAAATGAAATTACAAATCAATTAACTACGAAGAAAACATAATGTTTAGTCGATGCTCTATTGTCTTTTTAAAAATCAAAGAACTTTTGATAGAAATGAGATAATGCGATGAATTTTTCTTATGTTAACGCTGAAATCTTGTAGAATAAGGAAAAAATAGAGAGTGTGTAGTATGAACATTTTTTAATCTTGAAAATTTATGTTAAACTTGAAATATCCCATCTTCAAGCGGTAAATCAATTTTGCGACCGAATTTGAAATCAGTACTAGTACGTATTAGTGTAAGTTTTTATAAACACCGTAGAAAAGTTACAAACATTTAGGTAAAGCAAAATGAGAACAATATAAACCTCCAGATATAAATTAACAACGAGCGCACAATTTAATACAAAATCGAGTTTACTCTAACGTGTGAGGTAAGCGTTAAATAATGGAGGCTTATTATTTTACAGCTAATAACTTATTATAAACTACAGTGATATCGAAACGAACGACGGTGTTGATCATGTTAAGAAATACGTACCCAGCTGTCAATTGTTGATTTATAAGAGACTATCAAACAGTTGTCGACACGCAAAGCGTAAAATTACAATCCACGGATGATCCGTGTTTGACTAGATGCTTGAACACCGCATTCCTTCATGAATTACCAAGCTGAATGATTAGCAATGTGATTCGTTCACGTGCCTTTCGATTGTTCAGCAGTTCCGCGGCTGCAGGAATTAATGGCCGCTATCGATGCAATTAGTCGATCCGTTTTGAGCTGCGTAAATGTTTTTTGATAGTAGTTTAATCCGATCAAGCCGTTAATAAACCGATGCGGACGAGAATTCTCGATGCCGGTGAATTCAGTGTAACGATATCCTGCCGAGCAGAGATATTTCTGACTGGTTCCCGGAGTTATTATTTAGCACACTTTTCGAGATTTTCATTAGCGGCGCTCGCCAAATTGGCACATCGGAATTAACAGGTACACCGTCGAAATATAAATGAGTAATGACACCGGATAAACGTTGAGATGGCGTTTACCCTGAAATTAAACTAACGCGTCGAAACGACGATGCGGAGCGACGATGCGCGACGACTGGCACAGTTGACCGAAACGGCGAAAAGCAAAACAAGACTTGATTTTCCGAAGTTACAAATATAGCTTAAATGAATTGCAATATCATTAGATAATACTTTAGCATATATTAAAAAATAAACACCAACAAGAAGAACTTATTGCTGAACTGTTAAATCATAACTTTAATTTTACTTTTATTCATTAAAATTGTTTGAACTGTAATACAATTCATTGATACTGTGTTTTATTTTTGTAATTTACAACCATATTTGAGAATTTTATTGGTTAAACTTGGTCAGTCGCGAAACAAATAGGCAAACTGTTTCAAACTGATAATTCACATTATTATTTAAATATTATACAAATATTTATTTTTTGTTACTATATACTTTACACATTAAATATAAGTGTGTATAAACAAATAAATTATGAATACTGTTCGTTTGACTTTCTAGTATTCTCGCATTTGTTCTTTTCTATGATATTAATACACTAAAACCAATCTTTACTATTTTATGATTGAAAACATCCCTTGTTTATCTTAAAAGTTTACCTCAAATATTAAAATACTATAGACCAGTAATATCAATATTCACTATTTTAATAAAAAAATTGTTTGTTACTGTGAGAAAATGATGAATGATAAGTGTTACCCACGCAATCTAGTTTATCGACATGTCCCTATAAGCACTTAATTGAAGGGGGCGTGTCGTGCCCTAGCAACGTCGTTTGTTTCTTTTCTGAGGAGTCGCAGTCTCCTCCACGTGGTCATGTGAAACGCACGCATCTTCTACTAATGTGGTTTATATATATATTTATATATATCATATATATCATATATGATAATAATACGTGGCTCTTATTATCCCGAATCTCCTGACAGTTACCAATTAAAAGTTGATTAAAAAATTATTTTGACGTTAGATTTGTGAACTGTGACCTAGACAACCAAAATACAAAGCGTTTGAAATAGAATTTTAAATATGTTTCCAATATTTACATTGCACCATGATACAAACACTTGGCTAGCAAACACTTTTTGTGAAAATCGTTTTTGAGGTTGTGAAAAACATGTTATCAAAACTGTAAAGTCTAAAGTGGAAAATCCAACACCGCTGACACAAACATCGTTCTTAGCTTGATTTTTGTGAAAATCTATAAATTTTGCGATAATTCACTACAGATACATTATTAAAATATGAAGTTTCCTACATTTTTGTAACTAATTATGATACAAATGTTCATTTTCCCGACTTTTAAAAAAAAGTTTGCTAAGTTGCATAGTATTATACAAATGTGTTGTCCAAAATAGTAATAAAGAGTATGATCAACATGATCAATTATAATCAATATGATGATAAACAATGTAATAATAAACAGTATGATCATGATCATATGGCCATGTTTCAGTCAAAATAATTTTAATATTTATAGTATAAAATTAAATTTATAGTAATACTGAATACAGCTGTGAATATTAATAATTATAGTTACAGTTACATATATACAGTTAACTAAACGCCATAACTAATATTGTAATGTGTATATTTCTATAGCTTTGTCTTTGCAATCACTTCATAATTTTTGCGTTCTTCTTGAACTGAGAGTATATTACACATTACCGAATCATTTTCAACGCTGTGTTGCAAGTTTTAATGAACTTCATCGTCACAAAGCAATATTATATAGACAAAGTTAATTAAAAGTATTAATGTACTGGTACTAGTTGTACGGCACTAGTATATACTAGTATATACTAGTTTATTGCTATAACAAGACATTGGATCTTTATGCAAATTAATAACTTTCTTCATAAATTGCAACAAATGTGAAAGACATAGTAATTTAATTTCTTTCTTAATTAGAGTTAGTTGTTAATAACATCTAGATAATCTTAAAATCTTATGAACTCTGTTTTCACTAACCTATTTGTACAATAAATACATAAAATCCGCAGTCTAGTTATAATCTTTGAATTGGCAAGTCTTGACAAAAAAATTTGTACGTGAACACCTGAAATAGTAAAATTTAACACCCTTAATCATATCTCATCGCGATGGCTATAAAGCTCAAATACAAAGAAAAATGAAGCATTTCTAAAAGAGTATTCTTAGTTGGATTGTAATATGTATATCTGAATAATTATTATCTGAATTTATAGCTAAAAGAATGCTTTCTAACGCAAAGTGATATTAATTGGACATAGTTCGTTAACTTCAGAAAAAACTCGTAAACTCTTTAAACAAATTCTGGATAATTTATTGGGAATTATTTTTATAACATAATTTAGTATGGATATTTAGGAATACATATCTCAAACGTTGATTTAATCGAAGTAGAAAATTCTATTTTCGTCCACGTTTTCACGATTTCAGCTCATTGTGCGCTGCTGGAACTATTCTTCGCTGGTAGCCATTGTTACATACATGGACCATAAAGATCTCCGTGAAGCGAATAACCAGGACAGACTCGGTCTACTTTTTATTTTGCTGTTCTAACATTTAAGCTGGACGTCGCAATTCACGATCACGCTTCTATTACTAAGTAGCTATTAGGTCCCAATGGATAGGGGCTAACTGGACAAAGCTACATTCTTATGTTCCTCGACTGCAAACTGTCTTTTGGAAGTGTTGATATGTTCTTTTAACGCAATCGATATACAGAGTGCTCCATCTAAACGTTTCCACTAAAGATCACTTCGAGTAATGAACTTACAAAAGTTTTCCTGTATGAAATTTGACTGGTATTAAAACTAGCATTGCGATGCAAAATATGCAAAATGCCGTTTTTCATCGCGGTCATTTTTTTCGGAGTTTTCAAGATCATCGATGTTAATTTGTATATAAGTGCATATCTTTTTGTTTCATCTTGTAGCTGACATTAAAATACATTCTCACAATGACCTAGAAAAAAACTACTCTTGATGTCACTCAACTTCCGTTTAAGAAAATTTTTTGTGACATTATTGGAAGATATATTTAGGCGAACCACCCTGTATATTGGAATAGACAATAAAATCGTAATAATTATACATTCGATTACTCTAATACACGCGTATAATGGAATTTGTGTCAATTTTAGGTTGGAAGTCTAAATGATTGTTAGAAGAAAGGCACATTGCTGAGTTGTTCAACTATTGCACGTGTTCCATAAGGAGAATTTATCGGGTGTGATTCTACCTTTCACGTGAATGGGCCGTCCCAAAAGGCCACATTTGTATTCCCGGAAAACTAAACTTGCTAACGGAAGTGCTACAGAAAAGACGAGCGGGAAGACACTAATACAGTGTGTGTAATACATGTGTGGGAAGACACTAATACTATCTCGTAGAAACGTTATTAAAAAATGTAAGAAAATTTTATTTCGAAATCGCATACTTCGTAAAAAAGTGTACAGCTTCTGTCTGAGACAAGTTTTGTAGACGTGTTCTTAAAGAAAATATAGAAAAATCGATTTTTCCAAAGATTCACACTAAAATACTCCCATAAAAGAGGTTAAACATCTATCTGAACTTTCATTTCCTGGTTATCAGCTATTATTGTCACTAAATATGTTTTGGAAGAGCAATAAATGTTTATATCTGTGTATTTCACAGTAAGTTTATATCTGAGTATTATACACAGTAAGACACTGTGCATTATATGTATAAGAGCAAGGAAATAAAGTTGGTGTATCGAAAAGACGGACATCATTATAGAAAACCTTTTAAAGTTGATGATGATGCTCCAACGGCCAAGAAAAATATTAAAGGTGGCATCACAAACAATATCGGATATTTAGCTACTAAAATTGGTTTATAAATACTTGAAATGGATGTCACATCGATGGCAGCAAGATCTTTTAACAATTAATCTAATGTATTGAGTTTTTATTCACTTATTGGGCAAATGAATTAATCTTTCTAGTTAATTATTTTGCAACAAAAGTTTATAGTTACATTATATTACACATTGCTTAATAAAGAACATTAAATTGACATCTACTCAAAGAATATAAATACTTTTCATTCAATGAATTTGAAAATATATATTTTCCGCAATTCTCAAAATTCATTTCAAATTTGCAATTTTAGTGATTAATATACGATGGAAAAAAGAATTTATTTTAATAAGTAATGTCTACAATGAAAAATTATAATTTAATAAAATTGATGAAAATCATTTACGCTAATTAGATTTACGTAGTGAAATTAATTTAATTAGGCTCTCTTCTTGAAAGATGCATATTTGGAGTAGGCAGATATTAATACTGTTTGTTTCTGTAAAAGTACTTTATTATCTTATGCTTTTCGGGAGATATTAACACAAGATTAAGGTGCATCTTTATCATAGATTGGGTAAAGCGTCTCGTTACACACTCTTCATAAACTTAATCCATCACTCGTTACTAGCATCGTAAAGTTTATAGTTTCGAGCATCCAGTTTTTATTGCTTCCTCATACTCCTTCAGCATTTTGGGCTGGTCGTTACCTTCAAGAATTCCTCTGTTTTAGCACACCTTTTCACGACTAACTTAACATTGTATACATTCACATGCGTATTCAAATATTCAACGTTTAATTTGACTTAATCAACAGTCCTTACGATGTAACTATTTAATGGAACATTAACGATACTCTATTTATAACGTGTTCATTTCTTATTGAAATGTTCATGTATAAACTTAATTGCGAAACTCTGCAAATTATATATCGCATACTTTTAGGACTAATTGATTGTAATTGTTTCTTAGACGAATGCGTAGAATATTTTGATCACAGTAACTTTTCTATTATATGAAAATTTTTAGGCGAACTTGAACATAAAATTTACTGTCTACTTTGTGAACACCTTGTGTTACATACAACGCAACTAAATTAATAATTTTGTAAATAAATGTAACCATAAATGGAACTGGGACCAAACGCGTGAAGATTGTGTGAAGATTCATACTATGTTGTGAACATTTATTTACTAGTTTCATATACATTTAAGACCTACATTTTTGTATTTCATATATTTTTAAGCAGCAGTATTTACGAAAGATTTAGAAATACATATTTGCTTCAGTGGCTTAAACTTGTTGCTATGTAACAATAGTTTGAACAATACACATCATTGTTTGCGTCGGTATGATTCTCCCAGTATCGTTGTTCGCAAATATTTAATTTATTTTGCGAAGCTATAGAATTTCATTTAATCAGGACATCTTCTCAAAACTCTACAAGATCATGAGGCAGCTAAAAGTAAACGACATGCATTACTCTAGCTATGGTATCTCGAGTTTGAAAGACAGGACAACTTTTCGAACTTCTACTGTTCTGATGCTCTCTCGGAAGTCGTTTGGAGAATTGGAAAAGAAAATTGTCGGGTAACGATAGGACGCAACGTTTTATTGAGAAAATTTCAGAAGATGTATCTGAGATCTGGCGTATTTGTAGCACGAGTGTTTTAGGTCGTCAATATTTCTGGAAATAATCAAAGACTTCGAACTAGAATTTCTATGTTACATTCTCACAATCAGTAATTTAGAAAGTTCGATGATGTTTCCCTCATTGCTGAGCTTGTAATGTGCTTGGGTTTGAATAATATGTAGAGTTTGCAATTGAAATTTTTTTAATTTCAACAGTACTTGTAAATAGTTTGTGGATTTTAATGTAAATTCTCATTTTGATAAGTCATTTTACAGAAATTATAATTAAAGAAAAGTTTGCTTCATCAATTAATACATTAGTAATTGTAGAACAAAAATAAAAGTGCAATTGAATTTTGTTAATTTATACGTTTGAATTTCAAAAATCTGTAATGCCATAAATGCATGAAGATCCGCAGTCCAGTTATAAATATATTGAATAAATCGAACAAATATTTTAGCATTAATTTTTAATTAATGGAACTATTACATGGTATCGAGTGACGTAATGGAAATTATCTTAGTTATTAATGTCTTCGTCAAATTACTTGCACCAACACTAAATGCATGGCATTATATTTCCAGAAAGATGTTAATATTCTATTTAAAGATCTATTTAAATGATTTCATCACTGTGCCATTTTCAATTTCGTTTATTTTATCCAATTGCATCCACAAGCATTTCTCTTAAATAGATTTGCAAAAATCTAGTCACAAACGCGCTGAAAATTCGTACAATTAGTACTACATACTTCTATGTCGTGATCGAACTAGCGAATTGTCAGATTTTTAGTAGCTAAATTTTTCAAAATAATCTGATGTTGACCAAGGATGGTTTAAACAAAAAAATTGCTGGTTGATGAATATTTTGTAAATTCTTTTAAATAAACTTCTCTTATGCAGAAAACAGTTTCTAGGTTGTTAGATTACAGAAGATTTAAATTATTATTCTGCTGTCTTTTTTGTGTATAAACACAGATGTTTAAATTTTAAAATGGTTGTGTATCATCTTAAGAAGAGGATAGTCTTTTGAATCTATATCTCTGAAACTACATTTCATATGCAATTAATTTCTTTTATTTGAATCTTGAAAGAATAATTTCATAGTAAAATTAATTTTCATGAAAATTACAAACGAAAATTCCTTTGTAAATATCTTCTTTAAGCTCAAACGTTCACAAACATTAAAAGACCATAATTATGTTACATAAAATTCTGTTATAGAAAGAACGTCTTGTTTTGGCGAACATTTTGTAACTAATGTAATACTAAATCTGTTACGTTGTATTAGGAAGCTGGACTGTTTTATTTAGGCGAATCATTAATTGTTTTTAATTGCTATATTTCACAATATACTACAGGGTGTCTCGAAAGCGGATATGAGGGGTTCCTGCGGTCATTTGAAGTAACTTTTTCCTTAGCGTAAATGTAATTCGAGGCATCGTTAACAAGTTATTAAAGAAAAACACTGACTAATGAGACCCAGCGAGCGGATCAAGCTCAGTCCTGCTCATTGGTTCAGTTGTCTCCCGTTGGCGGATCTCACCTCTCATTGGTCACTACTTTTCGTTAATTACTCGTATACAAAGCCGCGAATTGCATTTACGGTAAGGGAAAAGTTACTTCCAATGACTCCAGGAACCTTTTCCCGTTTTTGAGTAACTTTTGGGACAACTGTGTATTTGATGTTATTCGTACAAATCTGTGTTACGCAAGATTTTTCTATACTGTGGATTCTGTACACGAATAGGACAAGCTACGCGACGCGAATAAGGTCACTCTTTTTCTCTCTCTCTCTTCCATTCGCACACATACACATAGCAATATATTTATTATTAAATCTATATTGATGATAGAGATGTCGCAATTACCAATGATACATGCTGTAGATAAGGGCTCTGACAGAATCGTCACGATTAGTTACGATACAAAATCTAATACAGTTCCAACTCCAGCCAACGTACAACAAAAAGAGCGTTGATTACAGTAATAAAATGCCATTCGTGCCAACAATCGTAATGTAACATTTGTACCGGTCCTTCAAAAACTGAGTCAAGTGTAAAATCTCTGTAGTATCAGTAATTATGAACGTTGGTGAACGCGTTAGCATCACTCGTCCGAGTTAGCCGAAAGCACGTACAATAATATAACAATAGTTGTACAGATATATTTCTTCCCATTCATCTTGTCCAGCGTTTCTACTTTCAGTCTCTCAAACTGTTACACTCGCCGGCAGCAATACTCGACACTCAACACCGATAGAACCATACCGTACACGTTGTCAGCATCAGTTCGGGGCAGCGAGAAAAGAAACACTTTGCCAGGAAAACAAACTAAACAACCGACAGAAAGTAACGCAGCAGATTCTGGGAAAGTGGAAATAAGACTTTCATAACGGGCCAAGTAGAACAAGGAAAAAACAAGTGCTCGGAACACAGACGTTTAGGACAGGATCGTACATATTTGGCTGACCTGCCACCTGTGCCGTTTTCGTCCGATACACCGCCGTCCTTTTATACTATGATAGAAACGGGGCACGATTTCATGAGACAGACTCGTTCGCAGTACTTCGGAGCACGCAACATCTGCACGTACACTTTCTACTTTCTACGCGCAAGTCCTTGCTTAGACTATAGTCGAGTTATAGTCATATCCATTTTAAAATAAACTCAAAGTAGCTATAATAAAACACCGCTCAATTGTGATCCCTCCATGAAACAGTAGCACAAATATTACAATAAAAAATAGGTAGAGCATATGAAAGAGGATGTAAAATTGCTGTCCATTTTTTTTAAACATTGTTCTTTATAAACTCACTCACACAAATACTGTTATGCAGCAATCAGCTGTAAAAAAGATTTTTATTCGAATACATGCATGTTTCTAAACAAGAACGTACTATTCCACATTGGGTAATTGAATTTTTTCATTATCTTGATTAATGAAACAGTTGTCGTCCGTGTTTCATATTCAATGTCCCTATCATCAGATGAACATTTCAAATTCATTTCAAATTCGTTCCTTACTACTTTATTCATATCATTTTTATTAATTTATTTTTTTATTTATTAGTGCTTTCAACCAGATGCTTTATCTTGCTAATGTAGGATCGTTACATGTACACATGTTCTATGTTACTTCTTAACAGTTCCTAAATTCTTACGGAACATCGTTTAAGTAAACTACAAATTCTTCTAAGTCCTTCATCAAATAAATATTTAAAAGTTTATTCCATTGTTCAGGAACATCAATCTATAGAACAACAGTATAAATATTCAACAATAACATTTTTCTTCTTCTGTAATTCTTTGTACACGGACTCATGAGTACACGTATGTATAACGATCCGGAAATAGGAAATACCTGAGATCATTTCAAGCAACTTTTTCCTTTACAAAAATTTTCTCCGAGGCTTCATTAACGAGTTTTCAACGAAAAACGTTAACCAATGAGAGACAAGCTCCGCTGGCGCTACGCAGCCGAACCAACGAGCGGACGAAGCCCAGATTCACTCATTGGATGAGCCGCCTCGTGTCAGCCGTATTCGCCTCTCATTAGTCAATGTTTTTTCGTTAATAACTCGTTAACGAAGTCTCGACGAAAATTGGTGCAACGGAAAAAGTTGCTTCAAATGACCTCAGGAACCCCACATTTCTGGATTGTTAGACATTTTTGGAACACCCTGTATATTATCGAAACTTTATTCCAGCTTAAATAAATAGGATGTTCATACTTAACAAATTATTACTAGAAATCTCCGCCACTAGCAGGCCTTGAGCTTAACAGTAAATTAACTAAAAATTTTCATAAATATAATAACGAATAAAGTATGCCACGTTCAAAATCGTATTGAGAAATAATGTATCGTTTTAGGAATGCAGATTAAGTTTACTGTGAAACAAAAATACCAGGAAAAGAGCAAAAAATATCGGAATTCATCTGAATTGAAAAGTGCAATTATAAGAACGTGAAGTGAAATACGAGAAACAAAACGGCAAAGTCTGATAAGAAGTATTTAAAATCGAATATTTGAACTCATTGAAAATAAAGGTGGACATTACTAAGTTATTGTTATAATTTCATTCTATTGTATTTTGCATTGTATTTATGTGTAATAAAGTGTTCTATATTGTAGGCTCTACAGTTACGAAACAAGGATTTAATTCTCTCCAGTTTTCCTTTTCTTTCAGTGAATAAAATTTATCCCTGTTTAGAAAAATATCCGTTTTTGGTGCAATCTCAAATATAGTATACTTCATTCGTTATTATATTAACTACAATATATCAAAACTGAAAATATGTCGGTGGTTTTATAGTTACGAGATGCGATGTAGTAGATCATTGAATTTGTCTCGGCACCAGCTGTAACAAAAATTGTGTTTCTGAAATTCGATATGTTAAAATTTGTAGAAAAATTAATACTGATGAACTTTTATTGGAAACATTTTATTACCAGATCATTGGAAATGTCTGAAAAATCGTTGAAAATTTCAGTCCGGCTGTAGTTGCATTGGATCGGGTATACTACCGCGTTCTATTACTGCCACTTTTAGTCAATTTTTTATAAGTTCTCTCAAAGTTCAAACTGGTAAACACTAATATTTTCTCGTCAAGAGTTAAAAAATTCTTATGAAATGCATACATAGTTGAAATGTAGTTGTTGACATATCAACATATAGTACACACTTTGCATTTGATATTTTGTAAATAATAATAAAAATAATTCATTTTGTTTTCGATTTTGAAGTTTCAATAGGCTCTCACTTCAAAGGGAAATAAAACTTTTTGTAATAGAAAAGTTGAAAAATTGACTTTTACAAATTACCGCTTCCCGGACTAGTGTGGAACGGTGGATTTTCGACGATACGGATATAGAAGCGTACACAGCAGTGCTCCTTCTAGAGAAATTCGGAGGCGGTTCTGTGTCGCGGGCATACATTACTGTCGCGATTACTCTGGCAGTTATTTATCGCTGGCAAAATTTTAGGCAACCGCCCTAAGGCGATTCCGTTGCGGAGAAACGCAGCATCACGCGCCGAGAAACCGCGTTCTCATTGTCTGATCTTATCTTGCGCCATGAATTACTGAGGATCGGCTTGTTAACGCGTTGACTACCCAACATACAAGAGTGACATCTATTTCTCCAGATTTCAACATTCGTTTGCGTACCGATGTACCGAATGTATGAAATCTCTTCTCACTTATCCTTTTATTAACCCTAGAAACCCTGCTGTCTACATGTTTATCGTGAAAAAAATTTGTTTTTAAAAAATGTTTTGCAATGTTAGGGCATATTAGACACACATAAATATGGTTTTGAATTGAACAATTTTATTTATAAATACTTGTATAATAAACTATTCTGAGTATGTATCTGATTTTTCTGATATCAAACACGATTGATCGTGTAAAAATATCTTGTTCGTTGAATGATTTTTACAGACATGGTTTTTGCATTTGTAACAGCATTGTTTCGTTTTTTTTATTATTTCTCTTCTATTGTGCATTGGTAACATCTATATTTTCTTTCTAGTTCTGCGGCGTTTACTCTTTTTATTCCTAATTTCTTCCTCGCTAAATTTTGTATGGCGTTTATAATATTTTTTGGTAGACCTGTAATATTTAAACTTCGATATTGCAGTTGATCCGTCATTAGCTCGCTAGATAATTCCTGTAGAAAAATTCTTCTTCTATATGCTTTTGATTCATTCCAAGTTAGATTTTTTAGTTTAAAGTCCGTTTTATCATTTTGTCCTATCTTCCATAGTAATGGAGATAAACTAGATGTCCAATTTAAATCAGTCACCCTATATATAGCAAGTATAGCTGTTGAATATCAAACTTGAAGATGTGTACGAAAATAAAACGTGTTTTGAGAACTTTTTCTGTCTGCTTTGCATAATGGTAATGCTTCAAATACTCAATCTAATGTTACCTCCCTCCTTTCGGTAAATATTTGTTAAGTATTTAGCGAAAATGTTTTTTTCTTCTATGCAAATACATATGTAGATGATTATTTTAATGTCACCTCAATTAAAATTAACACATCTCTATTCATGATATTATTTCATAAAAAATATTTGTATTAGTTAAACTTGTAGACGTGGAAGTGTAAACCTATTATTCAGATATTAAGTGTTGTAATATTTGGATATTCTTGAGACAAGCACCAAGTACAATGTACTTCTTAAAATTAAAGCAACATTAACAATATGAAGTTCTACAGCAGTTATGACAGCAATTAATTTATTTAGCGATTTTATTAATTTTAATTGAGAGGTAACTTTAAAGTAATCAACTACGTTTCTAGAAAGAGAGGAAGTAAAATATCTCAAAAACTATCAACCGTCTCCCCCCAAAAGGGGTAACCTCAATTTCAGTATTTGAAGCATTGTGCAAAGGCTGAACAAAAAGCCTGAGTTACACCTAGAGAGTTCTCATTATCAGTATTTTTCTTAAATATTAGCCTCAAGTTAACAATGAAAACAGAGAAAAATCCGACATTTAAAATTCAATAAAATATCTCATCAATTCAAAGTTGGAAGGACTGGAGAAGTTTGTGTACTCTTATACTGTGGAAATCTCGGGAAAAATAATCAAGTTCAATAAACTTAATAAAAAAAGTTGTTCGAGAAGTGGAATTTTCATTTTACAACGAATTTCTTCCAATAAAATTGCTGGTCGATTACGCGTTATATACACCGCTCGACAGTTTTTCTTTCTTGCCAGAATCGCTCTGGAAGTTTTCCTTTCTCGTTAGTAACCATAAAGCTTTCAGATAAAAATTACGAAGTTTCAAATGAATGAAAACGAGCATTATCGACACCGGTCCAATCTGCACGGCGAACTTAAAAATAAATGATTCTAAGAGTTCTTAAACGAAAGATTCTCTGTCTTCTTCGTTCTCTTCGAAACAATTTCAGCCGAGCTTCTTCCCGCCGCGTCGCGGCCGCGATATTGAACTGGCAAACCATCTCTAAAAATTGAACTAAAAAATTGACGAACTAGTTTCCGTTTTCAGATGGGATGTAGAGAAAAATCGGCATATATGGAGTAATACGCAAATATGAATGCGCTATGTTGAAAAGTCTAAGAAATTAGCATCGGCAATACTATAATAAACTGTCTAGAGATGTGATAATCATATTTCTGTTCATTATTGTTTGAAAACTTATCAAGATTCGTATATTTTTCGATATTCTTATCAATTGAATATGTTTATGTGTTTTGCTTTTTATTGTTAATATATGTATGTAATTTTAATATAATATATCAAACACAACACAATTTTCGTTTAGATCTATTTTGAATTTTATTTCTTACGTTGAAAAAATTATTTATTTGAATATAGAAACGTTTAACACTACATCGTTTACATATTGGGTATGACAAAATCAAATATAACTTAAATTCTCGCGGAGGAAAGTAAATTTGGTTTTTCTGAAGATAAAGAAAAAATCTGAAGAACTTATAAGTGAAAAGAAACCAGATGTTCTTAAAAAATTTAAGAAGTCATCGAAAGTGATCTTATTTATCTTATAACAACTACCTTCACGAGCAAGTTACAGGTTTGAAATTGTTGACAAAATGTGTTTAACCCTTTTGACAAAATTTCGCAAAATTTTTGTACTCAAAAATAGGATATAACTTTTATTTGAATTATTTTTGAATAGCTTTTGTCGTTTGCGATTTATAAATTCTTACGTGGAAGAGCCAGACGAAAACTTCAGAAAAGTTTCATAAAAATCAGTGTGTATCAGTAATCGCAGAATTGAGTTAAAAATTATTCGATTGATAAATAACTATATTTACTCGGAAAAAGTTTGTTCGAAAGAAAATAAAGTAGGCCACAACTTCTAGTTGTATTGCAAGCAATAGTAGAAAGAAGAATAAGTATACACTGTCTTTCAAATTTATTCAACGAAACTTCAATGGTTTCTTTATCTGTAACTTTAGAAGTACTGTCACTCGAATTTAAATAATTCGAACAATAATAAAGCTTTCGAGTTGATATTTTTACTGCAGTTTATGTGTAGTCCTCATGCAACAAGAAGGCACCTTTGTATTTACATTCTCTCTTTTACTAGCTGTCCCTCTGCCGTAGCTACTAAGAGGGGGAATGTACACATAAAGATGCCTTCTTATCGCGTAAGAACTATACATGACGTTGAAAAGTATTAGGTATGAATTTTCCAATCCGATCTTTTTTCTCTAAAAAAATTGTTTATTATCAAAAGAATACGTTATCGAAATAATTCGCAGACAATTTAAGTGAGCGTAAGAAATTCTATTAAAATGCATATTTTTAAAATTTGATCTGGAAGATTACCAGTAGTTGGTTTTTGCATGAATGCCCTAATTTTAAACATTTGTGCAAAGTATCTTAAAAATCGTTGCGTGTCAGCAACCGTAATTCCCTCGTGACTATTATCGAAGGGAAACGAAAGTTCCGCGTTCTTAAAAAGTCGTAAGTAAATTGGAGAAGCCAATATTATCCGCAGAGAATCAGACGATTCGCCACGGTTTCCTACGCTTCGGCACTGGCTCGGCGTTACCTCCGTCGTTAATCTTCCGGAGAAATTCTAGAGGATTCATTAACTATAGCCGGCATCCGCCGGTTACTGGAGGCAGTCCAGAAATTCGTCTATATACGCGTTTTTCCGCGTTTCCTGGTTCAGGGAACGGAACTTCCAGCATTTCTTGTTTCTCATGGTCGACACTGTGCATTCAGCTTTTTCTCGCTTTCTTACGAAACCAGCCGTCGTCGAAGGAGCGCTAAAACCGTGGAATAATCGAGTTCTCCTCGCAATTTCTCCTTCTTCCTCACTGCGCCTCTCCCCCGCGACACATCTTCCGGGACTCCGCTACACCTTCGGGAATTTCTTTGTTTAACCCTTTATGTCCTGAAGTATTATTCTTGTGTTTTACTAGTGACCCTTCTCGTAGTTTTTCGAGATCGTTTAAAGAGACCAACTGCTAACTTGGATTTATTATTTCATAATTAGTCAGAGCAGAGAATGTATGCTATAATTAGACTACAGATCATTGTGCGAAATAAATATCTAAATTAAATCGTATCCATTGCAAGAGACAGGAGTCACGCATTATAATTAAATATATTTAATGCAATTTGATGAAAACGATAAATAGTACAAACATGATATATTGAACAGCAACGAACAAATGCTAATAGTAACGAAGACGACCTGTACAGGGTATTCAATAAAACATGCATTTTTGAGGCATTTAAGCTAATCCGAGAAGAAAATGTTTGGAATAAAAGTTAATGCGTTCTTTGAGGAAAGTATATTGCAACATAACTTTAGCTTAGAAATTTGCAGTAATTGAGAAAATAATTTTCCTACGTGTTAATGAAACATGCATCTTTTAAGCTAGACCGTAGACTTTCGGTAAATAAGATGTTAAGTATTTCTTGTTTGATTTATAATAATTTGATTAAAATGATGATAAACTATAAATATTGAACTAATGAAAAATAACATCTTTCAACACACTTGACATAAGTTGCAAATACTATAATTAATAATTCATTCACATTCATATCATATCTACCTCTTCTTTCATTTAAAGCTGCATTCTCTCAAACATTCTTACTACTTTAGTAGATTGAAAGTAATTACTGTATAGGTTATGATCAGCAGATGACATTACCATATACGTTCTCATTGAGTGTATGTAATTCTGAGTATCTAACTTTTTTATTAAAACTGCAAGAAAAGTTCCTTTTCATATTTTTTACAATAAAGAAGATGATTATATATTACAGAAGACATTACTTTTTAAATCAATTTAGAGCAGTATGTTGGATATACAATCATTCAAGCAACAGTCCTCTCATAGTCAGAATAGGAGAAAAATGACCTATTTTACAATATTCTACTGCCTCGGCTAACAGATATTCTTATTGAATTGTATAAATTTTTTCATGACAAGAAATATAAATATATTTCAAGAAATACCAGGCTCATAACCGTCCGCTATGAGCTTTGGATGGCTAATAGTAAACAAAAATGCCGGTTCCTTTCCTTCCAGCACTCCTTGTCTCTTCCTTGCTAATTCCAAAAAATCTTATTGATAACGCTCAGGTCACCAATAACATAAACATGGTTGGAAGATAATACGAGAGATTCTCCTTTATAAAGCCTGACTACACTACGCATTTTAAATTGAATGGAAAAGAAATTCGCAATAATGGATGCACACGCTGTAATATATATGTATTTATTTCTTACTACCAATTGTATGTACAAAAATATATTTCAACATCTGTAACTTCGTTATTAAATCAATAATTCTTTTTCATTCGGTTTCCTATTTCATACTCTCCGACACTTTCGGTTTTCATGTTGTTGAATCACTTGATTTCTCGCAAGAATTATCTAAAAATGTATCTATTTATGATTGTTAGAATTATTTGAAAACGTGTAACATCTTCAATTTACCACAATTTAATAATATTACAAGCTACTTTCTATCGATTGAAACTTTAGTTCAGGAAATAAAATTCTATGGTGCTTCACTAACCTGATATTAGACTATCAAAGTAGGCACTTGCATATTCATGATACATTCATATTTCAAAAGTGGCTATAAAGAAGTAATTGGCTTTGATTGAACGGTATAAAGTTGTTCGACGTTAGTTATGGACATTTCTGAAGTGGCCACTTTTGCTAACCTGATGATTAAAATGTTCGCGACGCGTGCTAACGAGAATTTAATTAGAAGTCGGCAATAAGTTTTGTGTATCTATGAGAGAAACGAGTAGGTACCATTTCAAACAGTGTTTATTTGAACGCCGGGTATAAATATTGTTATTCGACTATCTAGTTGCTGACAATTAGTTCAGATTTTCACATGTTTTTTACAAGATTTATAGAAAAACAAACGTGTCTGAAAAGAGCACAAAAAATATGTTGACAATAATTGATAAATAAAATCACGAGGCAATCTTAACCATACTCGGTTATATTTTTGTCAACAAAGTTTCGCCGTTCGCGTGTTGAAAGAATCGAAGAACATCGATTCGTTACTTTCAGCTTATTAATTCTATTCTTTGCAACTATTGCGGACAAATTATTTTTTTGCACAAACAACTACAGTCTACTTATGAGGATTTCAATGATACATATTTTTCCAAACCATACGATTGTAGAATTTTCTGTTGGCATAGCAAAAGTCACATACAATTCTGTGCTCTCTACCTCCATTGTATATATCTTATTATATGATCGTGTTATCAAAAATATTCAATGAGTAGATATATTATCCATTCATGTATGCGTAAAACCTCGTTTAAAAGCAGGCTGACCGATTAAAACGCAAATTTTCTGGAAACTACGTTCATTAAACGAAGATATATTGGAACTTTGACAGCTGTGGCAGGAAAATGAAGATAAATTGATAAACTTCCCCTAGTGTCTTGGAGCGCATTGCGCTATTAAATTTCGTAATACTGATCGCATTATTTTCAAACATTTTGTTCATCCAAATCGAGTATTGATTTTTACAATGAGCTAAAACATAACAAAATAATTAAATTACTATTATCTCGTAAACCATTGTCTGCAAGCTCTTTAACATTTTCTCTCATTACAGATAATCGCGCAAAGTGTACAAAATATATTTTTGGGACATTTTAAGAAGTTTCGTAGAAAATAAATAAGATGACAATTAGATCAATTATAGTTCTTAAGCAACAAGTTTCTTCAGATATTTCTGGGATTACTTTTTTCACTTACTATAGCTAATGATTTGAACTAATTACTAGAGAATTGAAATTCAGAAGAACCGTTCTTAACCCTGGGTCAAAATAGACACGAGATCTGCCATCCGCAGAGCTAAAATGACATTAATGTCAAGAGGTTGTTTCCGAACAGAAGCGAAAAATAAAAACGTGAAAACATTTTGCTGCATGTCTCGCAGTTTAGGTATCGCAAAACTTCGCAAAGCAAGAAATTCTCCTCGAAGACTATAGCGCGACTTTCTTAATGAGCAATACACTTGAAACTTCGAGATGGCGACTGTTACACTGGTGCTTACAATAACTGAGCAAATATGATCGTTATCGGAGGAAATGTTTTTCATTGGTCCTCGACATTGCCCAATACTTCAGTGACATAACAAGCAACCGGATCGATCTTTCATTATCCGTTCTCCTACTTGCAATTTGCTCTTTTCAGAGATTCTTCGGAATAATCACATGCAAGTTGGGCCGTTTGAAGTGGACAACACTCTGGGGAACTTAAATACTACGTACCGATTGACCTTCCTTTGTTGCGTGATTCGAGAACATTTCTCGTCGAGAAATTAAGGACATGTACGTTTTTATTAATTGTGCGAGCAGTTCATAGACAATGAATTGATTAAATGACAAAAGTCGCTTCCCTGTAGTTAAATTCGAAATTTCGAGGAATATATGTCATATGCTTTACTTATCTTCTTCGATCATTAAAACGCCTTAAATGATTTTATTTAATCGCCTAGTAATTAAGAGTTAGTCTATGATTTTTCTTGAAAACGCTTTCTTTTAAAGTTTTCTGTTGTGATCCATTGATTGTTGTTGGACTATGAATTATTATGCAAAATAAAAATTTTCTGATAGAATTGCACGGAACACAACTTAAATAAATTGTAACATTTTAATAAATGTAATAATAAATTATATATATATATATA
>CM052151.1:670388-702074 GCA_028455555.1 Augochlorella aurata | reverse complement strand
TTCTTCGTTTTGATATTGGTTTCTATATTCCAGAATAAATCGCCAAAAATAGTGGAACCCGACAGTAAAGCCAGCTGCGTATTCGGTGATTATTTTTCGTCGCGGAATCAAAAACGGTGGTATTCGAGGGAGCGGCAGCTTATTCTATGAATATGAAAACATCAGAAAATATAAATGGAAAATGAGAATCGTACCAGCATTGTAGCTTGTAGCTTGCAGCATCTAAACCTTAATGCTCTTGAGGTGCGCCGCTGAGATTCCACTGGTAGAACGATGTCAATGAAATTATAATTTTCAATTTGCCGGGAAGTGATACCTTTTTTCCCGTAATCTTACTTTAGCGTATGAAAATTTCATTTGTACGAAACAAGATGTTACGGTTATGGTAGTATACATTTTAGTTCATTGTTACATCAGAATTTCCCCAATTGTACAACAATTTTAATGTTCAATATGATATTATATTGATTGAAATCAACTTATGCCTATGCTGTTTCAAATCTTGCATTTTTTTAGATAGCAAGGTACACTCCATACATGGATTTATGCAAATTCATACTCTTCATTACATAATTAAATAGAATAAGCTACAGAAGATTCTGTAATAAAGAAAACGGTTTATGATGAAAGTAGTTTATGATTCACTTTATACTCTTAGAAATTAGCCTAAGAAGAATATGTTTACAATTTTCTTGCTTATTTTACATTTTTCTAGGATCCATGGTAGTGTGTACATGTATTGTATAAATGTACAACAATTTGCAAAACGTACCAGATTAAAATTAGTAATTAATAAAGATTTTTTTTCATTCATAACTTACTTAAAAAAGGAATTCATTATTTATCTTTTCCTACAAATTAACCTACAATCTATGTTCCCAATTTTATTGCTTATGAAATCATAAAGTTAAATATGAAATTGAATGAATATAAAAATTGAAAATACGACAGCATGCGAATACAGTTTATAACTAAAACTACAGAACTAACAATAACGCACAAATATCTACTTGTAACATTAACTATAAACAGAATTTTCTGATTTTCTGTATAAAATGGCTGGAAATATTTAAATATTTTAATTTTATTTCATTACTTTTAAATTTATTTATTTTATTTCATACTTTGATTTAACTTAAATAAGTTGGATATTTAATGAATATGTGTTAAATATATACAGTATACGAGGACAAAAATAAGTGGACAGCTAGGGAGAGTGTCCTCTCTGTGAAACTTAAACGAATTTATATCATTATTATTATATGCAACATATTCGAAAAGGAAGAAATTACGTACTAATTATTACTGTTCTGCTTGGAACAATGAAAATGCATCTGCTTCGCTCGTTAGTATCTATTTTGCTAGCAGGTCGCCGAGAAAAAATTCGCGAGCTTGTTGCGCATTACGCTAACTTAGAACAATCATACTAATTATAATCTTCAGGCATTGCCCGGCCTCGTAAACTCGAACCGCGATGCGAAAATCCAGTGTATTTCCGTTTCTTTCACTGACCACGTAAAGTCACTTCAAACTTTTTCTCGGAGCTTTACGTTGGTTATAATTAGAACTACTCTTGTCAGAGTTTAACTTCGCAGACGATTCTTAATTCAGACGGAAAACTGAGTTCGTAAGGGGCCGTGGAATGTGTCCGAGAAGAAGAGACGAAAAGAAACGAAGTAGCTCAAACAGTGGAAAGGTGGACGACCGAGGTCGGTCCGAGGGACTAATCAGGTCAGACAAAGATCGTTCTTTCTTCGTTTCCCGTCCCTGCAAATGCCGCGTTCCACGTTCGAAGCATTAATTACGTTGTTACGGTGCTTTCATCTCGTCTGCTCTCCTCGTCCCTTAAACAGTATTCGAATGGAACTGTCTGGTTAATACAGCCGGGGGGCTGGACGATTTGCCACGGTAAAATATAAGGGAGCAGGATTAAACAAAAACCTTTTACATGAATTATTAAACTTTGTTTGCTATCTGGAAAATTCAACTGGAAAATTAATTATGTATATTTAGTCTTTCGCTGGAGATTTGCTGTGCATAGAGAGATTCAAATTGCTCTGTAATGCACAAATGTTTGTCGACGTGATAAAATTTTTGATTCGATAGCTAGCGTAATGAGAGCGAGGGGAAAAGAGCAGATATTCTACGGGAAAGTAAATGACAAATAATATAATCTGCTCGTTGGGAAGTTCGATCGCAAGAAAATCAAGTTCGAACATTCAACGGGCATGCGTACTTTCGGCCAGGACTGGGCGTATTAAAGCTACGCGTTTGCATTTCGCGGATTTGTACTTTTTTTTGGATATGGTGAACTTCCTTTGTAGACTAGACGTCTTCGTGATGAATAAACTCTTGTGTTTCTAAATAAACGAGCTATTTATTATTATTATTCTATTTGCTATATAAGTTTACTTGAAGTTTAAGCGATGCTTGCAGAACGCGGAGTATACAATCCGTGATAAAAAGATAGCACTCCAGGAACATCCAATATTTTTATCATTTGTAAAATAATAAACTAAATTGTAAACAAACAATGAAGAGAAGTTCCGTTTGTTTGTTTCACAAGAAAAGATACAGAAACCGGATCTACATGATGGCACATATGCAAGAAAAACGTGACTTATATATTTCACATAATAAAATACATATAAATATATATTTCGGACGTATTTTTCTGCATTTTTGTTCACCACACATTTCAAAATCTGTAAGGTGCTGAAATTGTTGTCTGTTTCACAAATATCTTTTTGTAGTTGCGTCCAACAATTTTTAATTATTGAGAGCTGGCGATTATACTGGCCACTTTAAAGCACTTATTTGTTTATTTTCAGAATATTGCTTAACCATTTTCCAGTATGCACACTTACAGAAACATCTTTTTATATTTCTTTGTTACGAGGAAGATTATTCAAATATCAATATATTTCAAAACTGAATTATGACACAAATTATTCAGTTCTTTATTACTTGAGTGTGCTATTGTTAAACTTACTTATTATATAATATATTGTGTAATATTTGTGAGTAACTTATTTTTCAAATTGAGATTTTGTAGTTACAATTTAAATAGTGTAAAAATTAAAATCAATTGAGAGCGTCAATGTATTGTTTTCAATCTATTAAAATGATTAAAGGAAGAATGAACTTACTGCTTGATTCCTGTTCATTGCAATTGGTGCAGTAACTGTAACTATATATAAACAGTATACATAACCACTGCAGTTGATGCATAGTAGATGCATAAAATTTCGCAGCGTAGTTGTTACATTCGAAAATGTGTCCGAATATTTACGTGACCGAGCGTAGTTAACGCAAGTAGAACGTTAACAAATAAAACATCATAATGCATATCAGAAATTAAATTAATATTTCTCATGCGGAAACATGGATTTAATTAATGAAAACACCGCGCGGATGTTTAACGAAAGGCGCGACCAAATAAATCCTCCGACATTGTCAGGAAAGAATTATTCCCTTAATGTCGCGTCCCGCCAATTATTCGCATCGATTCGATCACAAAAGTGGTCCGGTGTCCGAGCACCGAAGATAATACGATAAATCACGCCGGCGCGATGCGTGATATTTTCTGGCCGGATGTTTTGTCGGCGCATTTGAATATAACCTGGCAACGTTATAATATTTCTGGAAATCCATCCATTTCGGTGAGTCGAGAAAGAAAAAAAAATGCGAGAACACCGACAATACCATTGGAATTAATGCGGGCGAGACAGGCGCCGGCCGGAGTTCATTTATTGTCTGTAAAAGCTCTCTATTCGTCATTGTCGTGTATACGGTCAAAACAATGTACGCATTCAGCAGGACCACCGGGGACGTGACAAGTACAGGAATGGCCGAGGTCGATGAAACTGGGATTGCAGGGTGATAAATAAATCAGCGAATTGCCGGACGGACCCTTGCGATCCCTCTTGACGGTGGAGCACGCGCGTTTATTAATAGACCGACATTTTTTGAGCCGCTGCAATCTGCCGGTCCCTGGAAACCGATGAAGTACGACCAAGGAAAAATGAGCAGCGAAATGCTCGTGCGCCGCAATCGCCGCGCGGCCCCGTATTCTCTGCGATTCCATTTACAAATTAATTGAAACGTGACGTACGATTCAATGGTTATAAGGTAAATGCCTCAATTCGCAACCGCGTTCCTATTACCGTGCGATGCTCTGTTCCTGTTATTAAAAACAGCAAATAAACATTCAAGCGAATAGGTTGGTCTGCAACGCGATATTTCGTGCCAGATTCGAAACATTTCGCTGTTACCTTCTACTGCTGCACTTCGCAATATTTTTTCCAAATTTATTTATTTCCAGCTTATTTGAGGAGCTTGACTCATGATAGTGATTTCTAATAAATACAAACGTTCCACAGTATAACGAATATATGGGCGTTCGGGACAAAATTCATAATTTCTAAACTAATTCATTTTCGACCTAAGAACCCTAATATTTTTTAAGGGGGATACAAAGAAGCATCAATTTATGGAAAAGAAACACATTTTTACTAATTAAAAATTAAGATAATCTCAATCTTTTTATTAATTAAAAAGTAATTTACTAAGTTTTCCGATTGCAATTTATTGCCACAACTAATTTTTGTTTGAAAAAATTTTTTATGGATTTATCGGAAATGCATGTGAAATCGAAACGATCGTATAGAACATATTAATTTTGGAGCGAAGAAAAAGAATTAACACTTGTTTGAATGTATTTTAAAATGTATTCTTTAAATTAAGTATCTGCTATATGATGCCTACATCTAATTGAAGATGCGATTCATCTATTATTAATTATTATTTCATGTCTCTCAAATCATGTTTATTAACTTTCTCGTATTTTTGCTTGTAGTGAGATATTATTTAGTCTGACTCTATAATAAGTCGATTTAACAAATTCCTATTGCTATCTATTCTTGACTTACGAGGCTACGAATAGAGGCATAGAAACAAGCATAGGTTATATCATATAAAATTATATTAATATTATAAGCGGCCTCGAGCAGCTTAATTTCACGTGAATAAGAAGTTTAATATGTTCCCTATTAATGTCTAAAAAGTCACGGTAGTACTTTTTGGTACTTTTTTTAAAACTCAAGTCAAAGTTGATAAACATTTAACGTACAAAATTGGAACAAATTGTTAAGGCTGTAAAAAATTGTATCGCAGCTTGGAAGGTTTTATAATACTAAACATAATTTATAAAAATCAAATTAATCAAGACGAATGGCACGCATTCCAAAAAAGCACTGAAAATTGAAATAAATTTAAGTATCATATTTTACAACAAACCGAAAAATTTGATAAAAAATTGTGGACAGTATTAAAACTTATGTTCTTTTCTTAGTATTTTAAGATACAATGAGCAATGAATTTTAGGCTTCAGTTTACGTATATGTGCAGACAATTTAATTTAGCACGACTCTATACGAGGAATTATGACAAGATAAAATTAATATTTACATAAATGTGAACGCTATTTCATTTCTAATAGAACGCTTGAGTAGTGAGATCGGAAGCTAACTCGATGTGAACTGCTTTAGTTACAAAGCACACAAATATACATATGTATGCTTTTATTATTACACGGCATCGCGATTTTTCTCTAATTGAGAACGGACCTGCGTAATCAACCCCGTAGGTATCGAACGCACGTGATGGAGTTAACCTGGATGCAGGTAGATTCCCCATCATATAGCTGGCAAGCCTGGGTTTCGCATGGAAGCATCTTATGCATTTCCTCAATAGTCTTTTCACAGTAGCCCTAGCGGAAAACGGCCAATACTTCCGACGAATCGATGCAGTTACTGACTGACATCCTGCATGTAGTAACTGAATGTGCTCATGTGTAAAATCAAATCTGTAAATTGATGTTTCGCGGGCAGTATTATAGGATGTTTTTCATCGTACGTTAGTTGTACGTTCCTCAACGTCCACCTAGCTTGATGATACCGCTTGTGTCTAAGAATGGACTTAATGACCGTAGTTTGCTTAACTAGGATATAGATCTTGAATTTTCTAAATCGCTTAGCTCCTCCGCAAATGCATTTCGTTGCACTATTCTAACTAAGTATATTCTTGCATTTTCCAAGTCCTGTACCGTCGGCCCTACTCGTTGTACATCGTTCAATCATACTCCTGTAGTTGTCCTTGCCGACCCATCGAATACAACACGGAGTTTTGTCGTATTGCTTGTTTGCAAAACTGTACCGCGTGGTGTGGAAGATAAAATCCGAAGTTCTGCTCACGGTCGTCTGTGATCCGCGTCATGTGTCTTAAATCCTCGTACTCTTTCATAAATGCTACGTATTCTTTTTTCAAACCTGGATTTTTATTAAATTTACGTTCAATAGCGTGTAATCATTTTTCTGCCATAATTCGCGAGTCTCCGAGATCCCTAACGTCTGATTTAAATGGAATTCTTACTGTGAATCGTCCGCTTGCCTCACGAGTGGTTGTGTCTCGAAAATACCTTTCGCATTCGTGTTGTGTAAAGTCGTATGAGTGTAGTTGATGCTTTCCTTTACGGTCCAAAATTTCTGCTATTGATTTTGCAAGTCTTCGTTCGTAACTAAGTAGCTTGTAGATCTTTGCTGCTCGTAATACGGAAACAAACCCATTCCTCCCGCGACAATCCAACCTAATCGTGTTTTTTGTAATATCGGATAGTTGAACCCAACATTTATTTGCCCTACACATATTAGTTTCCAAAATAATCCTCCGCCAATGAGCAGGTCAACCTTTACAGTTTTATAGAACTGTGGATCTGCCAATTTTAATTTTCGCGGTACAGGAATAGTATAAGAGTCCGTTGATGCATTTGGAAGACTCTTGGTAATTTTTGGAATGATTAAACATCGGAGAGATGTTTAAAACGATGTGACACAAGAGTGCAAATTTATTTGAGTCCAACCATCTACACTACGCGCTAAACCCGAAAATGTTCCGCTAAATGAATCACAATGCAATCTTAATTTGGCAGAGAGTTCTTCTGTCATAAAATTAGATTGCGACCCTGGATCTAATAATGATCTATATTTGTGCTTTCTACCTTGCCGATCTTCTAGGTGAACTATTGCGGTTGCTAGTAATACGTATAATCCGTCCGAATAAAAGTGTGTACCTGTTAGGTTCACGCTTGAGGCAGGTACAGGTGTCTCTTGCCTACCTGAGAGCTGCAGGCCGGAGCGGCAACCTCAATATGCAGAGTTGTGTGGTGTTTTTTGCTACATTTTTTACATTGTCCCCTCGAACATGTCTTACTTCTATGCCCTGCTTGCAGACAATTAAAACATAAATTCAATTTTCTGACCTTGTCATTACGTGCCGCGGGTGTTAACCTTTCAAATTGAGTGCAGCCATATAGTGAATGTTTCTCGCTGCACAATGGACATTCGTCAACCGTCCTTACCATGTAAGATGCCACCTTTATTGGAAACTCGCGCTTACTATTTACAGGCGCTTTAGATATAGATTTCGATGATGCATATGTCATAGCCGATTTATCAATTGCGACCCTTTCAAGACATTTACAATGGTTCTCTCAAAATTCTGACAGTTGTTCCCACGTCGGCCTATCAGATAATTTTATGACTTGCTTCTCCCATTCACGCTGAGTAACTACATCAAGTTTTGTTGAATCAAAATGGATGAGAATAGAATTACATGAAAATATTAGTTCATTTAATGATTTCAATGCTAGTAGGCGGTTATTAAAATCGTCTAATACATGTCTTAAACTTGCGTATGAAATTTTCGTCACCGGTGGCATGTCAAACAATGCTTTAACATGATATTAACCTAGCGCATTTGAATCATTATATCGCTTCTTTAAAGCTTTCCGCGCTAGTGTATAATTAGTGTCGGACAGACCTAAAGATTCAATAGTTCTGGCAGCGTCATCTTTCAATGTTGAATTTAAATAATAGAATTTTTGAATGTTATTTGTAGATAAGTGATTCAAAGGTGTCGCGAAACCGAATCCAATCATTGTACACGCCATCGAATGTTGATAAATGCAACATTGGAAGTTTGACATGAAATTGTTGATTCGATGTCGACGCGATACTCGGGGTTGGTGTCTGTGGCGTACTCACGCGATTAATTTGTGCCTGTTCAATGCGTTCTTTAGCAGACGAGATCTACTTAAAATACAGGGATCCGAAAAATTCACGTCTTTGCACATGTGTCGATTCAGTATCAGTTCCCTGTACCGTCATTTCAATGTTACTTTGAACCGCCTCGAATCTATCAAATAATGACACAAATCTATCTACTCGCTCTTGAAGTTCTAACGTGGACGAAGTAGTGCTCAGCGAATCAAGGTACGTTTCGAAACGAGTGATTCCCGCTTTGATTTGACCACGTTCCAAAATCATTTTTTTCAATGTTTCTTCCATGATCGTTAGAAGTACCCAAATTTGAATCGTGCAAAAAATGGAAAGGTGAACTTACAGAAATTGTGAATACTCAAAGGATTGGTGAGTTGCTACCCGGTCTTCGACGTGGCAGTCTTCGGCGCAGTGGTGCAGCTGTTGTACGTTGTACAATATGATGTCCAACACTCCTTTAGTGGTGGACGATGAATGTATAGTATCCCGACTGGTGACCCTCGAAAATGTGCGTCGCTGTTTACATACAGTCGCCGCACTGGTTGTCCAAAGCTGACGGCCAAGGCTTCGACGAGTCCAAGTTCGACGTAGAATAATTTCAATATGAATCCAAGTCCTCGGTTTCACATTAAATTCACACTTCAAGTTGAGTATGTCACCAGGTCACAATATTACACTTACTACAGTTACAAGTACAAAGTTTCACTCCGGATACCGATACTCAATGTACACGATATCTAGTATCCGGCTCGAAGGACCAATGTTTCGCGAGCGCTTGATGTTATGTGTTGTCGCTGGTTCGAATAACACGCTCGCGTATTTTGAAAGATGTTTAACTTTATTAAAAGGTTTAACTGATAACTTAATTAGATAAGTAGTAACTAAAATCGACGGAGTGGAAGTCAGCAGTGACCAGAAAGCACGCATTCAGTGGCCGTCAACCGAATGGCAGGCATGAGTCTTGTATCACACACGTTTCCTCGAAGGAAGTTCTCCGTTGCAGTCTCTTGGAGATTCGTTCTTGATCTGGTGTTTCAGTCTTGTCTCGTGTTTTATGTAGCCTTGGAATCCCTAGTGTTTAAAAAAAAAAACAAAATAAAATAAAAAAAACACCAAGTACCGCCCTTTAATTTGTTAAAGTTTTCGATGGTCCGGCAGCTTGGGATTTTTCCTGAATTGACTGGTCGAGCGTGGGGCACTCCACGTTTTCCAAGGGGTTTGTGATGCGTCAATTAGCTATTGAGCGTCAGGAAAAAGTCCAAAGGCCCAATGTCCTGTTTTCAATGTCCAATGTTCGCAAGCGAGACTCGCCAATTTCTACTTAAGGGATTACGTTGGGATGAAATTCTAATCTTTTGTCAGAAATATTTAACATTTGGACTGCCGTTATCAATATGTTTGGGTGATCGAATTATTTACTCAAGTTTGAAAATTAATTTGTACGGTAATCTATTATATCTTCTGAATTTAAACAATAACGGCAAACGTGAGAATGCTTAAAAAATAGTTGATATTATACAATTCTATGGAATATTACCATGGAGGAAAATGGTGCATAATACGGAAGAAACCACCTATAGTGATGGAAATAATTATAAACTCATAGTAATTTTCACATTTTTACAAAGATTTAAACAAAAACCCAGGGAAAAAACTGTCTTTGTATAGTTCTATATTAGAAATAATAGAAAATAGAAATACACAAATATGATATTCTGTTAAGCTTCTGTTGAAGCATCACTATAAGTACCACTATACAAACTTATATCAAGATAAGGTAATATAACACACTACATATGTATATTCTGATAAAAACAAGTGGACTGTGAGAAACGGACATAACAGTCTAGTAAAAATATCTCCCAAAAAAGTGACTTAAAAAGATATAACTATTTATTTCTAATAGCACAGATAACTTTGTTATTTTATACGTTAAGAATAATAAACTCTGAACAGGGAAATGAATAAGTAATTTAAGAGTGTGTTATACAACCATGAATTGCTGAAGAAAATCTTTTGAAGCCACATAAAAAAAACCCCTTCTCGGATGGTAACGAGGATATATTCGACGTAATTAAATTACAAACCACTTAACTAGTACCTGAGCTGGAGATTAATCCGAGATTACTTTGCAGCCGAGAAACAGTATTATTCTATTACCATGCTATTGTTTCCTTTATCTCGGGCACGGCCACCTAGGTTTCACGACATGCAGTAATTGAACAACACCAGCCACTTTACGTTACCCTTTTAACGCGTATGTTCCTTACAACAACGGTCTAAACATACCCCGTAGCCTGTATTGGACACAAGAATAACATGGAGGAAAACGATTCGAATAACGTAGATAAAAATATAGCCACCTCTTACTACGTTTATATTGAAAATTTTTTACAAAATATTTTTCACATAGGAATTTTCTCTGAAAATGTGGAAATAGTTTTTGCAACAGTTCAATAATAGTATCGAAATATTGTAGAATAACGATGTGGCCATATTTTGGTATAGAATTGTGAGTGTATTTTGGCAATTAATTGTATATTGTAGATCTTTGTGTAATTGGTCATATATAAATATCTGTAATTTGTGGACGTCACTTTTTTTAAAGTTTTTGTCAGGTTCGTAATATTACGGTTAGGAAAGGTAATTATTATATTAACAAGAAAAATTAACTTTTTATAACACTTGAAATTGATAATACATAAATTTACAGATTCCTTTAACAAGAATATTACGATGCCAAATTATTAACGATTTACTTTTAAAAAATTATGTATTTAAATTTTTAAAAATGTTTTCAATTGATTTCTAGTAATAATTTAATTTTACAACAAATCTAACTTCGGTGTTCCGTTGAAGATGAAACACTATACTAATAAATTACTAGAAAGAAGCTTGTAAAGTATGCTACGAATTAACAATCCCCATTAAGAGCCACAGTTAATCTATGTATGTTAAGTGCACTTTAAATATTTGTTCGGAACTTTTTCATGAAAAAAGAAAAATTAAATCGCTTATAAGAAATTATCTTTCAGACTTTTTAAACATTAAATTTAAATTGTGCAAACTATTTATATTACAATTACTGCATTAGTCATTGCATGGCTTATCAATGAAAGAAACTTAGTAAATATCTGAAATAAAAATTTTCAAGAAGATTTTAAGAATCAGGAATTAAATACAAATAAATTCATTCGTTTAATAGCTTCCGTAAGCTCGAAATTGTATAACAATATTTTTATATTATTCTTATATCTTTACAGTTTTATATGTCAGCTGTTCATGTTTGCCATACAAGCATAAAATATTTTTTGTATAGTGATAAGTAAGGTAGTTACGTATCTATTAAATATTCAAATGATCCTACTTAAAAAGAAAATAAATTTTCTTCCTCAAACGATACAGTATTTTAAACCATTTTGTTTCATACATACAAACAGAAGCGAAAACATTTAATGAAATAATAAATTGATCATCTTCTACTTTACTACGATCACCTAAGCTTCTGCGCTCCTATTTCTATTGATGATATCATAGTGATAACTGTAAGAAAATGATGAATGATATCTAGTTTATCGACATGTCCCTATAAGCGCTTAGTTGAGGGGGGCGTGTCGTGCCCTAGCGGCGTCGTTTGTTTCTTCTCTGAGGAGTTGCAGTCTCCTCCACGTGGTCATGTGAAACGCATGCATCTTCGACTCATGTGATTTATATATATATCTTAATATAACTAATTAAAGTGTGATAATAATACGTGGCTCTTATTATCCCGAATCTCCTGACAATAACATTAATATAACGGCCACAACACAGTATGGATTAATTCAAATTTGCAAAAATTTATGTTTGTAATATATATTGAGTCGATCATAGAGTTGTTTTTTTTTATAAAAAATTCGTTTCGTAAGGGTGTTTTAAAAACACTTAATTCGGTGTTTTGTCAATAAAAAACAAGAATTTCGAAACTACCAGAGATGGCAAGAAGGCTTTTCTTTTCTATTATCGTCCTTTATTTTCTCTTAAAAGAGCGAAACAACTTACCAAACGATCCAATAATTTGCAATTTATTTCACATTTGCATCCCCAAAATGTATATTGATAAAGCTATGGTATCAGTTTCTCAATTTGTCTTAACAATATCTTATCGATATCTTAAAAATTAGTTTACAATTTACAATCTACAATTTACAATTTACAATTCATCAAACTGAATCGTATCGATATTGTCAATGTATCGAATTATCGGTGACACATCAATATCATCGATAATTATCGGGAACTTTATCGATAGTACCTTTTCTAGAGAGAATTTCTTGGCCCAGAGTGAATAAAATCTGAAATATCGCGTTTATCACCACTTTCTTGAAAGAAAAGCGAACAATCAAGGGACAGTCTTGCTCGAGGATAAATTTCGCAGCGTGTCTTATCAAATTTAGCTCGTCCCGTCGCTCTGTTTAAATGTACCGATATCTTCTTGCTCCCGAGCATTTCCTTAATTCTACGGGGGGCGTTGCAGCGGGAAGTTTCGCTGGCATCGGCATCTCCAGACCGTTCTCTCGACCGTTTATTTTTCAATCCTCCGCCTTCTCCACCGTCTTCCTTTTCTTTACTGTTTACAAAATCCGTAATAACGACGCGCCCTGTTTGAAGTACTTATCTTAACCCGTTTCAAACCGGAAGTCCCGTTCTCCACCGAAATATGTGGAACACTAGAGGAGTGAGATAAGAATCCAAAGAACTTTCCTCGGAACTTTTTGAAAAATACGTTTACACACACATAGCCGAGCTACGCGGCAGGACGATCGCCATTATACTGCATGATGAACACACAGACGTTTATGGTTCGCACTGTTTTACGCTTTCCTTGCACCGTTTACTATACAGACTGAGCCATGCAATTGAGACGCATTCTATCGCGGATTTGGCTGAAGATAGAGGGAAATAGTCGAGGGAGGAGTTCGGCGGTGTGAGCACGTTTGTTTCCTACGAAAGTACAGTTATTTCGAATGGAATTGCATATTTTTGTACGTACGTTGATGCTTCCAAATGCTTTTTACGAGGGCGAGGATTTTTTAAAGTGCTAAGAGTATTTTCCTTGGTAAACTAGTCTATATGAACGGCACAGAAGCCAACCAGTGTAGAGTCATTAATTTTAAAATTTAAATAAATAAGGGCTTAGCAAATTAGCTGTGAAAGAATAACAATGCCAATTATAATGCAAAACACAATTTTTATTAAAAATAGCTAAGAAAAGTTATTAATATTTAATTATTTAATTTAAAATCTTTTTATATTTATCACTTTCTGTAATCTTCTTATTTCGTTTAGTCACTTTATGGTCAACATAAGCGCTCTTACCTTTTGTTTATTTATGAAGAAAACGACTATATTAGTTTATCGACCGAAAAATCGTTATTAAAGATGTGTTTGCACTGCATATTTTCATGAAAAAGTGGACTTACACTGATTGGTTTCTGGAAGATCTATGTATGTATGAAAGACTTAAATAATAGTAGAAGATCTTTTTTTATGCACGGGATCAAATTGAAATGAAAATTAGAGGGTGTATTCTAATGTGAAATGTGTGTTCTTAACTTTCTTAGGGAAATTTTGGAAAGAAACTATTATACCTTTTGTAGTTAAATTGATGAGGTTTATTTGTATGTATATCAACAACATTTTAAAATTTTTTGGAACAAAAATAAAGGTAAAATTAGTGGTACTGCATACTTTTAAACATAATCACTTTTAGAAAAGATCGTCTTAAGGTTTTCATGATCAGGTCATCCTGCTTGTCTGAAGTAAAATAACATGAAAGTTCCTTAATTTGTATGAATTTGGCTATAGCAGGTACTACAGCGAAAGAAGAAAGTTGGTAATTAAAGAAGTGGCGATACTTGGAAATTTGATAATGAATGTTTGCATGTTTTGTTAAACTTCGGAGGCCTAAAAAATTGAGAAAATAAAAAGTTTTGATTGATTCTAGTAAGGACTGTAGTCACACATGTACTAAATGCGCACTTAAAATTTTTAATCTATTGGTCAAATAGGTTTTAAGACATTATAGGCACTGTTCTGAAGAATATATCTCCAAGAAAAATGCCTTTAAAGTTTAGTATATCGATAATGATATAAGGTAGTCGCGTCTCTCAAACAACCATAACTTTGTTAATTTTAGGAGTTCGCATGTAAGGTTCCGGAGACGTATTTTCGAAACTATATTCTTTAAGAATAAGCAAAAAAAAATGATTTTTTCAGAAGTTTTCACTAAAACAACCCCTTAAAGGACTCCCTAATTTCGAGAAAAGTTCAAGTCGCAATTACCCGTATTCGATTAGGACACTCAAGATTTACCTACTTCCTGATAATTAAACAAAGTACTCCTGATTGCATTTTATGTGACGAACTCATCAGTATTCATTATACATTACTTGAATGCTCCAGATTTTCTCTGGAAGGAACCAGATTCCGTATTAAGAGGAACTACCTGTCAAACCTAAATGACGACAACGTTGAGGTCGTTTTCCTATTCTTTAAATTCATTGATCTATGTGACTCGTTATAGTTTTCATTGTAGTTACTCATGTAAATATAAATGTTAATTATATTTTAAAATATAAGTTACATGTCAATTACGGTATAGTTAATTGTAAGACATGGGATCGCTAATGACCTCGCAATGTGACCATTCTAAAGTAAATAAATTTATAATAATGAACTTTGATATTACTACAAAGAAAATGTAGGAATGAAAACAAATGAAGACATGCAAGAAAGACTACCTTCTATCAAGGGAATTATCGAGGATAAAAAAAACGGAACCGTGCAAGAAATCGTAGTGTAAAGGGCTAATAACGCAAGAATAAGAATTTTTAACTTCAATTTGCGACAAACAATTTATTATTTTGGCTTGTTTTCTGGCATAATTAACTTTATATAATATTTATCGAATAAGACATTAAACTTCGTCATTCTTTTATTTTTTTATTTTTGAATACAAAATGAAAGAATAACAAAGTATAACTCATTATTCAATAAATATAAAGTTAATCGTGCCCGAAATAAACAAAATAAAACAGTAAAGATAAAGTTAATTGTGCCCGAAACGAACCAAAGGCACAGCAATTCGTCACCTCACAGTACATAATTGACTTCGCTCTACCCTAGTGTTACACAAATGAAATTTCGATGGTTGCTCAAATGAAGCAACAATCAAATACGATCTATCGGGCGATGCACCCTACAAAGTGCCGGAGAAGGCTCACATACCGATTAGTATTTGCGGATTCGAAATCGAAAATCCCGGAACGAATGTGTTCGCTGGTTGCGTAGCCAAGAACGTAGCGTGAAACGGCGGAAATTCCATTTTTATACCTGCACGTCACGAACGTTTTCGCGCGCAGTTCGTGAAAGCTCTTCGCGAAAGCGACTTGGAATCGCATTGGTATCAATACGCGGTCTTCGTGTCGTAAAGTTGCGGCATGTCGTACAGATGGTACCGCTGATAAACTCGCGAGGAATACCGCGGTAGAGGGATCCACGGATCTTGTAAGGATCCGCAGGACTCGTCCTCTTATCCCTTAGGTCTCGCTGGAATTATAGTCCATTCGTCGGTAGTTGCTCAAACACCGAAGATTATTCAACAACTGGCACCTGTCACTTCGGAAATAGTTGGCGCGCCTCACTGGCAGACGATGAATAGTGAGGCGGCACGAGTTCCAGTTACAGCTCGGTTAAACGGACTCCACAGGACTCGCCAAAACGGCCACCTAATTCCCATAATCAGCCATGGAATTTGCCTCTGTCCGATGTCGCGCCGCTCAACGGCGCTAAGTCTCTTAGCAGAGAGTTCCTGGCACTTGCTGAGCCGTTAACATTCAGACAGACTCGAGAACTGCGCTACACATGATTGTGAAGCCAAGGTCTCTTTGGAGCAGGGGGATCATTGGAATTGGATTCCAGACGGTCGTCCCTGAAAAATACCGGATTACCCCCGTCAAATCAAATCCGCTTTCTCCCTCCCTTCTCTCTCTCTCTCTCTCTCTCTCTCTCTCTCTCTCTCTCTCTCTCTCATGTTTCTAGAGAAATCTCTGACCTATTCGCATCATTAGTAAATTCGAAAATTATGCCTACAGTGAGCAATGATAATATTCGGATATCTTTTAGAACCCAACATATTTTTAAGAATTGGACTGAATAATTTGAATTAGTATCGTGGCTTTAGTTTAACAAATTTACTACTAGCCCTGGCAAAAAGTACTCGAATAACTTTCAAAACACAATAATTTTTTTAAAACTGGACTAAACAACTTGTATCTTTTGGAGATGTTAGGAGGACTAGTTTACTGTAAAATAACTAAAACACTTTTTTTAATTTTGCTATTACTTGGAATAATAAGAAGTTAAAAAACTCTCGTTTTTTAATTTTTTCATCTGAACCTGGAACGAAAATTTAAAAAACACATTTTATAGACCTCATAACTTATATACATATTGTTATATGTATATACATATCCATACAATTCAGGAAAATGCATTTCCTGAATTTCCGTTCAAGGCTCAAATGAAAGAGTTGAGAAGACGTAATTTCTTTTTTTTGGTAATTCCGAGTAATAGAAAATTTTAAGGAAAGTATTTTAGTCATTGTACAGTAAAATAGTCTCTTTAACATGAAAAATGAAGAGTTTTCAATTATTTTATGTGATATAAGGTATGCTCCAGATTTCTTACAATTATCCCTCGAAATTATCAGAAATCATAAAAAACTGCGGCTTTTACGATATTTAATTGTTTGTAGCTCATAACAACGTTGTATTAATACAAAACGTATCGTTTAAATTTTCGTTATAGGCTGAAATAAAGAAGTTAAAGAAACCAAAATTTTTTGTCACTCCAACCAATTTCATCTTTTGTAAAAATTTGTTTACTCATTGTCTCATAAATTAAACAATCCAATAACTCAAGAAAATTCAAGTCACTTGTTCCAACTCTAAAAAAATTTATGACATTTCAGAAGGAGTCCAAATATTATCGTTACTCGGTGAATATCAAAAGTTTTTCTCCAGGAAAATTTTCTTCAGCCAATAAGTTGACTGCTCGCCTGGCGACAACCGTGCTCACTTCTCATTGGTCAGTATTTTTCGTTAATAACTTGTGAAAAAGCTGTAGACTGCATTTGTACTAAGGTAAAAATTACTTCAAATAACTTCTGGAACTCCTCATTTTCTGGAAGTAACATAATTTTAGAACACTCTATTTATTATCAATATGTTATCTCGTTTCACATAATAATATTCTTGATATTTAAAATTATACTCACCTCAGCAATTCTAAATTAGTATACAGGGAGTTAGCGATAATTTCTTCCATTGATATTTTCGTAAACGGTAAACATTAGAAAAAAAAATGGAACAGAAGGGAGTGTAGTATATTTTACTATCAATGCGACAGCATATCTCAATCTTTTACATTTTTAATATTTTTCTAGAAATAAAAGTGACCTTCATCTTTTTAGATGGAATGTTACATATTTTTTACGTCATCTAAAAGCATTATGAAGAGTTCAACTATGATATCATGGACATCAGGGTCATACAAAGAGAGAAATAAGAGAAATATGTTTAATATTTCGTAATGTTGTGTTGACTAAATACGTTGATACGTATTTAATATGTACATATTTGCTATTGTGTATAATAGTGTATAATAACTTGTAAGAATGGTATGATTGCTAGATGTGACGATCTTTGTCATGAGAAGATAAGCGTTCTCGCTAGTGTCGATGACCACGATGTTTAGGTTTACGACAAAACGCATCCGGTGTTCACTGGCCATTTTGTTTAGGTTATAAGTCAATATGCGATCGACCGATTCAACAGAGAGTCACTCTTCATCGAGCTCGTGTCGTGATTAGTCGCCTAACTGGGATACGACCCGGTTTTACGTGTATACTTTTTATGTATCTTTTTGTCATTTTATTGTTTGTTAAATAGTTGTATCAGTTTTAAATAATACGTCTCCACATCTATAGTTAAATATCTATATTAAAGTTAAACGCGTCCAAAACTTACTTGAATCCTATCGCGTGCCAGTTATCCATCCTTGACAACTTCACAAACTACAATGTAAATTTTCATGAACAAGCACAAATGGTTTCTAATTTGATACATTATTTATTGCTTTTCATTAACAAGTAAAAAAGGTTTCATTATTAATTGCAGGAAGGAATGCCCGACAAATTGGAGTGAATAAAAAAGTGAAGTACAGGGAATTTGTTCTTCCTTTCATTCATTATTATGCTAAGTTCGTAACAGAGACTGTACTTCCAGAAACTGTTTGGAACCAAATTCCTCTTATGAGTGTCTCACTGTTGAAACTTGCAAAACTTGTACTTCGAAACTTGTTATGATTAAAAGGTACTATTGTTACACGCGAAAGGAAAAAGGTGATTATAATGCATAAAAGAAGATGAGTAATAATTAAGACATAAATTGACTAAATAATGATTAATACATAGAAGTACTAATAGCAGTACTATTAGTAATATACGTCAAAGTACTAATATGAGAACTCATTATAAATCTTGTACACAAGTATTGATACACAAACGATCTTTGATACGATATCAGTTCACATAAATGAACAGTTTCTAATAAGAAATGGGAAGAAAGACAATAAAAGAAGAACCTAGAAAAATTGGTCTACAGATCTGGCCGAATAGCTAATATGGGGGAGTATCAAATGATAAACGAAGTTGCTTTCAACATACCTACTACATAATCCTTAACGCTCCGACTTTTAATTGTGAATATCGACCGGCAAGTCCGACTTATTCTAATCATACTTCGACTTGCAAGTTTTTAAGTGTCAGCTTTGAAATGCTACAATGACGTGTAAATAATAAAGAGGTTCAGATCTGACTGTCTTTACTGATCGCTTGTAGCTGACTGAGGAGTGTTATTTTCTATTTATTATTTCTAAATACATTTGGAATAGAGCGCAATACATCGGTGGTGCCTGAGAGGCACACTTGGAGCATTAAGAGTTAATACATACTCTGTAATGACTAAGAAGAGTAGATTGCAAAGCGAACAAAATGATACAGAAAAAATCTCCGGCAGTATAGTAACCCTGAACTGGTGCGAACTTTTTCAGAAAAGTAACTAGCATATTGGGGTCATGGTAGAACCCAATACAGTACAACTCTGTTTATCTCGACTCTGTTTATTCGACATAGTATCTCGTTTACCGACAATTGGATGCCGGGAACAATGCCCCTATTATCGAACTATAATCTACGCGACGTACCGATTATACAACCTTCTTTTGGTTTAGTGGCAAATTATAACCTAGTCTTCGTGCACAGTGATGTACCACAAGTAACGATCTAATTCAGTTACTCATGTCTATGTGAATCGTCCAGAACTATATTCTCAGTATCTCTTCTCACAAAACAAATGAAAAAAGAAAAAGAATAGTAAAAACATGTAAAATTAAACTTTTAGTAGAAAAAAAATAAGAATACAATGTTGGAGTCACTTGAGATTTCAGCATACCAGTTATGGTTTAATGAAAGCCTATAACGTGTTCCACGACTTATTACAGCCTCTGGAATTAACAAATTCACAAAGAACACCCATTCTTCCCGGAAGAATCGCGACAAGAAATTCGATACCAAATTTTCATGTTCATCACGGAAGAGGGGCGTCTCCCGGTGCTCTCATCAAAGAAAGCACGCTTAGGGCACCGCTGGAGGATCGCAAGGACCTTGAAGCAGAACCAAATTAACTTTGCGAACCGCTCGCGCAGCAACGCATACAGCTCAACCAATCATGTGTCTAGCTCATAGACGAACACAAATCTCGGCGTTGTCAGGTGATGGGTAACTCCTGCGAAAACCCCGGAGGCTCGTTGCCGTTAACCGTGATCGCTCTCCGCGGATCCCGTAGCCGCTTCGAAACGGATCCGCGTTGCACGTGTCTCACCGCATTGCTGCCCAACGATCTCGATTGGCCCGCGGAAACTGGCCTTACAATTAGTTGTAACAAAAGCGGCCGCTGAAGTAGCCTCAGTCCGCTCCGCGAGCCTAGAGAACACCGGGGCTCTCAGGATTTCCGTATAATTGCGTTTGCGTCATCTCGACGGAGCCCCGCAACGAGAAGGTCATTTTCCGTGCGGAAGTTGAGTGAACCCGCGACCGTATGAACCCAAGCTGACCGAAACGGCACGGCGGAACCGTCTAAAACGGCCTCAAAACGCCGCATCGCGGGTGCTGCTGATGTTCTTCATTTTATTCTCTTCGAATGATCATAAGAAGCTTGGCATTTTTATGCGGTTGTAACGTGAATGTAAAAAAATAAATTATTCTTCTTTATTTATTATTGGGTGTACAAATTAATTCTTGGTTTTCTTTTCTAAGAGGAGTATTTATTTATAAATAATCAAATCACTCTTTAATCGTCTGCATAATCTCCATCGGCATCGATACATTAAAAAAAAATCAGATGGCTGTTGCTCATCAGTGTTTTATTCTCCTTAAATGATGATCAGCAGACTGCAGATTTTCATACAGTTGAAACGTACCCGCGTGGGAAACAAAATATTGTTTTATTAATTAATTGTTTGTAGTCTAAGCTTTTGGTTTATTATGGAGGGATGGTTTGCTTCGTAATAGCAAGCCGCTGTTGCGACACTCCATTTGATTCTCTTTATGCGGTGGAATTTTTATGCAGTTGCGACGTGTGCAACAAATTATTGGTATTACTAATTCTACTGCTGTTGATAAAAATGACAGAAAAATGACGTTGTATTTGTTTCAGTAATATACGTACGGTAAATTCTTACAATGAAAATCAATGTCAAAAGATAAAAAATTAATATACAAAACGATGAAAGGCTCCATTGTACGACATTTTGACAGCTATCTATTAACATTCGAAGCACACGGAACAAATAATATACACGAAGTATAGATTATTTTCTACGTAATCAGATTTTTAAATTTGAAAGATTGACTTCGAATGTTAAACTTAATTTGTAAGAATAAATTAATTGCTTGACTGAAAACGTTAACGTTCTCACTTGAGATCGCCTACAGGCACTAGAATATTGTAGTAAAGCTAATCATCATGAATCAGGCTAACGTTTGATATGCAAATTCACAAACGCATTCTGTTATGGTATTCTCAGTGGTAGAACGCTCTGACCAATGACTACCGAATGGTCATTCTCTGTTTCTTGAAATCATAATTTTTGCAGAAAAATGCTAAATAATATAATAATTTTTAGCACCACATTTACGTAACATTGGAAGCAGCCGTTTTATATTAATTTGTAAAAGTAACAATAAGGCTTTTATTCTGAGTTATATATAATTGTATATGATAACTATTCTATAGTTATTATTCTCATTCTATATACTCCTACTCATAAATGAATTATTAGAATAATAATTATAGAATGGTTATTATTCTAATAATGATGATAATATTATTCTAATAGTTATACTAATAATCATAAATGATCTGCCATTTTGACGGGTTCCGTAAACCTATTATTAATGTATATCTTGCATGGATTTTAATTTCTTTATATTTTGTTCTGTATAGAGTATAGCTTCTTTCATTACATTTTTGAGATTGCATTAGTAACAGATAAACTAAGAAAATGTACAACATTTTAGGTATCTTATATTTATTTGTTTCTGTATACATACAATAGTAGCGTTAGTGACTTGTTCCTTACATTTATTGATAAATAAATAAATAACTGATTCAAAAGTTTGCTTGCAACTATTATTGATAGAAATTTTAAAACAAGTAGTCGAAAGTAAGATTTACAGAAACAATGCTACACTCAAATGAGCAGGGTAGAATACAATCGCATGGGTCATGTCTCCAATTATATTGCGAATTCTTGAACACCCAATGCTTATTATAACTTCACATAAGTTATAATTGTACAAGTTCCGGGCGTTACGTACAGTCAAACTTAAAACTTAGTTTCAACATGTCCTTAACAATCGATTTAAGTTTGCCACTGCGTGAAAACGTTGAATAGCATAGGTTCTCCTTAATAATGTCGAATGTGTACTGTCAAAAACGCATCTTTGCAACTACAATTACCTACATAATATTTTATAATATTTGAATTCTCAATTCTAAATTATAAAGAATGAAATCTACAATTTTACAAAAAAGATACTCATTCTTGCGCAACAGTATTTAATTTTCTAATTCGTCGTTAGATTGCGGAGTGTTAGATATTTATTGCTCACAAGAGCTCATAAGATACAACTTTAATTTTGAACACCTTAATTTTGAATAATAGCCCATAATTTTTCTATAGCCGAAGACGTTTTTTAAAACTTGGTTCCTCTGTTTTGATTTTTCGTCAAACTTTTGTACGTATTTATATATTATAAATACGTAAGATGATGATTTTAATAGTTATAAATATAGGAAAAAACATGATCAAAAATCTAAAATACGAGTTTTTAAAACTCAATTTCATGTAGTTGTACAATCATAGTGTAATCAAACATTGTTTGAATCGTTATTAGTTGCGTTAGGGTTTGTCGAAATTGTAGATATCTAAGCAAAAGAAACTGATTGAGCCACGTTGAAGTAATTTGGTAAAGATTTTTAAAAATGTATAAAAAACTTAAGTGAAATAGTGTGAGTGAAAGAATGAGTCGTAAAACTCATATGGGAGCATACACAGATATAAAAGTTGTATTTGCCAAAAATGTTAGGAAAATGAACTTTTCTCAAATGTAGCCTGCATCATTGTTCAGTACAATCAGGATTAACCAGGAATTAGAGATCTCTCTATATGTATAATAGTTACAAGACAAGTATAATTTTAATATAGAAAGAATCACAGTTTTTAAAATAATGGTAATGTCCCATTCAATATATGTCCCATCATGGTATTTCTCCTCTAATAAAGTTTAAAAGTGACCTAGGATCATTGAAGTTAAACCGGAATTGCAACTGCATTCTTCTGTCCGGTTTAGTGTCGACGATGTTCAGCAATTGATTTATAAACAAGACCAGTGCGCAATCTTTGCACGAACATTTCCAATCAGATGCTTAACCGCCTCGAGTTACCATACCGAAATAAAATTACCAGCGTTCTCGAACGAAAAGTTTCTCGATCCTGGGATGCTGTTAGACTTTCCATCTATCGGAGGGATGTTTTTTCTTTGTAGCAGGGTCGGTATCTCGCGGGTCGGGTCAGAAGTAAGGAAATAAGGCAAAAACAGAAGAAGATGAACGTTCTGTGGTGGTCTTCTTTCACGGGTTCTTGCCCCGTTCCCGCTTACAGTGATTAGCGATCGAAAAGTCCAGAAAAGGGGAACGGGGTGGCAATTACACTCCGGTTGATTGCAACAATGTCGAAAACGGCGTTGCGCCATTATGTGCCGCGCAATTGCCTTGTTCTCCTTCCTTCCGTTCTTCTAAACGTCCTCGACGCCGCCACCGAGCCCTCTCCGGGCTCTATCGCGTCTCAAAGAAACGAAGTAAACACTCGGAATGACGCCTTTTGTCGCCGCGAAACGACACTGTCGAGGAAATGATAAAGCTCTCGCTGCGGCAGTGAGAAAAAGTCTTTAGGAGAATTAACGCGGTACCGTAACAGTACCGCTTTAATCAAACAATTTCGCGACAGCTACGCGTTCGCTATAATAATGATGTCTGGCTCCTTTGACAAACTCAAGATCACACGAAAATTACGGAATATTTTATATGCGGTCATGGGACTGACTAATTGGACTCTGCGTGCTCTAATTTAAATTGTTTGCTTGACAATTTCTTGAGGCTTTTAATTAAAAACATTAATGGACGCTATTTCATATTTTTCTACAATATATTGGATTGTTCAAAAAGTAATTTTGTTTAAAAAAAACGCTTGCTTCAATATTCGGTCAATGAAGAACTGAACTTACATGCCACCGGAATGATGACAAAATAATATACGACAAAGTGGTCAACGTATATCGTATCAAATTTATGGTTCACAAAGTATTAAACAATTGTTTTTTATTGTTCGTAAAAAAGAAATTCCAAAAAGTTCCATACCCGTCACACAATTTTTGTCTTGCATGAACTCTCACCTTTTCGGTAGTGAGAAAGCAAAATATGAAAAAAATAAACAAAATTCATTAATTTTTTAACCAAAATATTGTTTCCATTAGAACATTTCAAAGATATATTTTGGTGACCTTACTTAAAAGGACCACTGAGTATAATAACAGTATTGTGGTTTGGAACTATTTGTTGTTGGACAGCGGTTTATACGTTTTTATAGTTTATAGCGGTAATATACGTGAAATTGTATTTTTATAATTGTTCATAGTTGTGTCCATATGGGAAATTGATTAATTATTTGAGTAAATTCAAATTTATGGAAGATTTAACGTCACAGGTAAAAATTAGGTAAACTTGTGAAATAGACTACTAGTATAATAATTACTTGAAAAATTATTTTTATTGTTATTTATTTGATCGGAGCTTGTCAATGCGCTTAGCAATTTTATGAGTAGTTTTCTTGTGTTTTATTACGTAGATAACATAGCTGCGAAACGAGTTAACTACAATTTTAATAAATTTTAAAATAAAATTCACTATAAAATTGATTACATTCTAATTAGTTAAACATCGAAGGATACATCAGTTCTAATTATCAACCTGTAGAGTTTCTATGGCTTATACAATGCTAGTAACGTATTATACTAATCCTGCAGTAGAGTATTATTACAACATTCGCTATTATGCACTGACTAAGCTATTTTGCTCTACAGTTTCAATGCAGAAAGTTGGAATATAAAAGAACGGTATTACAATTTTAGTACCTCTCTTGGCACATGTAAATGCTTCCGTTGAAGTTCGTATATAACTTGAAAAGTTTCTGGTCTCCAGTAAGATCTCAATCCTAGAAAACATTTAAAAAGTTTTTCTAAAAAAAATGTATGACACCAGAGAATTTAAAAGCATTTTGTTAACACGTTTCAAACAATATGTTAAATGAAACTCACTTGTGTTTCTCATTTTGATTTCTTTAATAGGACTGTATATTTTTTTGTGTAAACAGACTATGCATTTCAAGGTTAATTCATTGACCTGTAACACTTTGGTGTTTGAAAATCTTACAAGGTCATTTAATAGTGTTTATGTCTTTGTTAAACGTTCTAACAGTATTTCCTCGTTTGGTATATAAATTTAACGTGAACGTGCACTCACAAAACTAAATTCTAAACAGCAATAAATAATTTTGAATGGCCTTCAAAGGTCAAAGTATTTAAGTCAATGAATTAACCTTGAAATACGCTATTTGCTTACATAAAACATATACAGCAAAACATTGCGATCATTATAGGATGACCTCCTAGAAACAGGGTAAAGATCATTTGAAACATTTTTTTAAATGAACTATAATTTAGGAGATAATTGAGTGCGTTACTTCAAATGGAACACTCTGTATATTTCTAGCTTCATTTAATTGATTCTGTAATCGCAAGAAAGCCTACGGTGATAAGATTTTAACCCTCTGTATCTCGGTATAACTTCGCAGTCACACTAATTTATCGTGTTTTCAAATCTAATTTCATTTTGAATCACAATGTTGAAAAATATCTTGTTTTGTTGTTTCTTCTTCGGAATCGAGGAGATTATGTATTATGATTTCCAACTTTTCTTCCACACATTAAAGAAAATTCAATCTCTTTATTAATTCGTTGTTAATTTGTATGAAATGATTGACATTTCTTGGGTTTGAGTTGCATAAACTTTTTATATGTACTTGCATTCGTAATTTCAACTATAGAGAGTTAATAGCAACGAAAACGATATTAATCTTGTCAAATATTATTTATCGTAACATAATGTCACCATCCCTAAATTTACTTTTGTCATTCAGAAATATTTTAAACATGTACATATTTCAAATGCTAAATAACAATATTCTATTTTACGTTTGAAATTATTAAAATTGGAATACAATTGCATTTCTCGAAATAGCGATTCACATTTGAAATATTATTTCACCTTAGCCATATGGTGTTTAATATTTTAAATATATTTGCTGAAATTTCATCCGACACGGCCATCGTCACGCGACTATTTTCATTAACTATTATCACATACGCACACATACATTCTCCAGAATATTATTTTAAGCTTACATTCTAGTTAGGACCATTTCTGCTAAAACGTTCCCACTGACATATTTTACAGTAGCTTATATTTACATTCTAGATGTTTCTGAATATTCATGTTATTACAGACTGATATATTAATGTAAAAAAGAAATATATATATAATTTGAATTTTAATTAATTAATATGTCGAATAAACATTTCTCTAAGATAATTATTCGGATTTTTATTCGAATATTTTACAAAGTCATGTAAAACAATCACTTTTGAACCAATCACATTTTGGAAAACTCTTTCGTTGTTTTGTGACAACATAACAGTTAATAAATATCTGCTTTGTTCAGGGTTAAAGTCAAACGATTCACCCATCTGACAACTTTCAAAACAAGGCCTGTGAAGCCCCTTCTGAGTAATTTTATAAATCGATAAAGTCTGGTAGTAATTACTCAGACTTTATCGTTTCGATCGATAAAGTCTGGTAGTAATTACTCAGACTTTATCGTTTCGATCGATAAAGTCTGAGTAATTATGTAGTGCACGGGTTAGCGCAATGCAAACTTAATGTAAGGAATTTATAGATAATTCAGAGGTTTCCGGTACTAGAATATCAGCATGTTTGATGCTAGAACATCGCCATTAGTAGCTTGTAATGCACGGATAGGCGGCCATGTTCGAACAGTATCGAGGATCTTTACACGTTCACACGTGGTTACCTACTTAGTATCGTTAGCATGCCCGTAACTAAGTATTGACTCGGATTAGACGTTCGTAGAAACAGAGACAACTCATTAAAATAGGGATAGTCCCGTAACTATCATCATCGATCTTCCTGCGGCGGCGTGCTTTTGATGGCTGCGTTCGTCGAACCACTTGTCGACAGGCGATTCCATCCAATTTTTGCGTATTTACGCTCTTCACATGAGCGATGATGTTGAAACTTGCCATGACAAATTATTGGTAGATTGATTTTCAACAAAAAGACCGATGGGAGGGTCGTCGGCGTGGCAAGCGCTGCTATTTCACAGACAATTTAGTAATGTCCACGATATTTTTTATCGTTACAGCCCGTAGAGACAATTTTATGTGGAAATAAATCGTTAATATCGAGATTAAAATCACCGGCGCTGATTCTTGCAGAAATTCCCACATTATGATTGGGTTAGAGACGTTTCAAAAGCAATTTCTCTTGATTGCCGAAAAAGTAAACTTTATCAGTCGAAAAAGATTCATGAAATCGCCTGACTCGATTCACAGAATCCAGCAAATCTTTGTCTATGTCACAATTTTATATGTCGCCTTTAATCGATAAGATTAATTTATGTAGATTCTCATCTTTCCAGTTCTTTCAGACTCACAATCTTGTAGTGTAGACCATAGTTATTATACGATTTGTTAATATGTACATTATTTTTTGACAGGGTTTTCTTGGATTTAGAGCAGACCTTCTTTTCAACAAATATTTAATAAACATTTCACATGGCACATTGGTTTCTATTAAGCAATACGTCACGATAAATCGATAACACACATTCAACTGGCTTTTCATTTTACATACATCTGCAGGAATCTTAACGCAAGTGTTTTCTTGACATTCTCTCACACTAATTTTATTCTTTTACAATCAAAAAGTGTATGCGATAAAACAACTTCACACAGGTTCAAGATTTGATGTTGTAACGAAAATATTAAAACTCTAGTTAAATCTTGTAGTTAAATCTATCAATTACATTATTATTTGTATTGACTTATATATGGTGTTAAACACCTTGTATATTTAACGCTAGAAATAGCAAATACCATACAAGAGTGACTCATTTGTAATATTTCTTTAAAATAGATCAATATTAAACCGTTGAACTCGAAGTCATTTAACCACTAAATACAAAACAGCTTTTCTGACCTACATTATTTTTATTTTACATGACTTATTACATTTTAGGCATAGGGGATTGAGTCTTGTGAATCATACAACAGTTACACATTTAATAGTATAGCAATTTTTAGTGGAGTCTCAGAGTCATTACTCGAGTGTAAAGGATTAACCCAAACTAAATTCTCGAAACCATGATCGAAATTTTTGAATCTCGCAATATAAACATCTTGTGTTAAAAATTGACTATAAAAATTCTTCAGAGAACAAAATAATTTAATTAATGAAACTGAAACTAGAAATTAAAGATTCAAGATTTTGCATTTTAAACATCGTAGTATCATTTAATTTGTTGGATTATAATAAATATGAACTTCGGAAACTAGTCAATTTCGTTTGTCCCGGTGCTTTCTGTGATAACATATTATATCGCTAACATTACTTTAGAGTATATTATTCTGTTAGTTTTAGGAAAACTGATCTCAGACTTTATGACGTTTCTTTTTTCTTTTTTTTTTTTTTAATATGAAGCACATGTTATTGCTATCAATGAAAAGACATATAACATAAATACGTGACAATATTTCTTACAAAAAGGTTCCTGTGTGTTAATTGGATACACATGAGTTTCACGTGTAGGAGAAAATATATCATTTCTTTTTTTGTCGAGCATATACCTAAAATCTATACCGATCACAAACCTAACACTTTGAAGGAATTTTAAATTGATGTGAAAGATAATAAGTTAGTGTAAACTTGAACGTTGAGCTATACGTTTTAGACTGTGAACATAAGGAAAACATTAAGTTGAAAAAATGAGAGTCAGATTAGGGTTAAATAAAAATGTATCATGTTAGGGCTTTATTAAACATGCGTAATAAATATACAAATGTAAACCATGATATGCATAAAGAAGGCATTAAATCAATAAAAACAAAAACGAGAGTTTCACGGGCCCTCTGACTACATATTCATGAATAACTACGAATTTCTATGCAAAATCAAAATTGATTACACAAAGTGTAAGATACAAAAACTGCAGAGATATTTATTTCCCTTCTCAATCGCTTTAACGAGTTAAAAATAATGCGACAATGTACTTAAATTCTTGAAATGTTTTTACAATTGTGTATTTGATTTATTAACTTTTGTCATAAATACATAAAATCCGCAGTCTACTGATTACTTATCCTGGGTCAAACTGAACGTAATATTGAATTTGATTACACTTTATACTTGGTTGTATCTACCCGTATTTCCTGTAAATGCGAAAATATCCGCAGTTCCATAACATTTATTGAGATTTTGCGCAAGCTTCATGGGGCGCAAATCAATGATTCATTTATTGACTTGCCACAAAGGTCCGTTAGAGGTTTGATTCTTACCCATCTGGTGATTTTCATTAGAAATAATCGTAGGTAGGAACACAAATCAGCGGGGTCGTAAAGAAATCTGTGCATTTTGGGTATCGAGACAATGTGGTGCGTTAACAACTGGCATATCGCATGACGGTTCAGAGCCGAGGGATCTGTTCTCGTGAATCATTTAACCGAGGAATTTAATCGAGCTTTGACTACCTCGGATTCGCGGTAATGGCACGGTGAAGCAGATGGGAGAAGATAAGTTGAAAACTCAAAGAGGATGAGAGGCTGAGAGCGGGCTGAAGCGCGGAGAGCCAGAGCGGAGCGAGGAACGCCGAAGCTGAAAGAAAACGCAAGAAGAACGAGGCAAAAGATGAACGGATATCGCGTCGACGATCTTATTATAGATCCCTCGGTGTGGTCTGCCAAACGAGTTATTTAAGTTGGATGAGGAAGAGAATCGAGCGGGAGAAACGAAGACGATGATGAAGATAAGGGGGGAACGGAAAGACGGAGAGGTGGAATTAAAACCCGAGGACGATGGGCGCAGGGTACGGGCCCCGGCGTCATAAAGAGGCCAGGCTCTTTTCCGGCTGCGCCACTTTATCAGTGCCGCCGTTTTAAGGGATATATTAATTAAGAGGCTGTATGATTTAATAACGTCGCAATTACCAAAGTGGCTTGCTCGAAAGGCACAACGTGGGTGTACCGGTTCGGATCCGATCCCAAGATTTCTCAGGCCTGTCTTCGTACAAATTGCAACCCCCGCGGGTCTCTTCCTTGGTGGAACCAACTCTTTTGATATTCCCGATATTATTATAAATATTATAATAATAATACTTTACGATGAGAAGAGAGCCAGAAATAGTAGCGTACAAGAAAACGGTGCTACAGTGCCGTTTGGATTAAGAATAGGAAAACAATAGAAACAACTGGAGCATTAAATTAACTCTTGCATAAGAATTGGGGGTCCTTTCCACTTCACGGACAATGATTTCCTCCACAATGTTTAGGTCGACATTATATCACCAATATACGTTTTCTTTCTCATTCTGATGACTAAACTGCGGATCTTCATGCAATTATGTCAAAAATGGACATGTCAAATATACAATAATCAAAATTTAAAAAAATTTAATGATACTGTTACATTCCACACAACTTGCGAAAATTAATAGAAGCAGAGATCAATTTCTGTGTAACTCTTGCAATTAACTTCTTGCAATTAATGCAAACAATTTTCAGTTTCCATAAAGATCCGCAGTCCACTGATGACACGGATCATCGACATTATGTTATTATTGATGCTCTGACTTCATCGACGTCAGTTTCTTTTTTGTTGTACCAGTTAATTGCAATTTTTGGAAGAAAATTTGTAGAAAAATTTAATTCCGCTGTTAAATATGTTATTTTGTTAATTTATGATTTACATATATATATATAATACATATTATGATTTTTCCCACTTACATTTGCTTAGAATTTGCTAGTCGAGACAACTCTGTTGTAGGAAAGAAAATGAACACAGCGAGAAGGTGACACTAATTTATGTGCCAATATCCTCGAACACGGAATCTCTGTGCAAAGAAAACGAAGTATCAGAGTCAGTAAACGTTGCACTATTTGGGACAACGCTTTGAATTAATGATTCGATTTCTTTCGAAACACAGGGATATCAGGGAAATTGCGCAACATAGGCGTCGTTAAATTGCATAACTTATTAAACGGGACGAGCTTCCAAAGTTCGTAATAATGCAAAACAAACTCGAACTTTGCAGAGATTCATGCCGCATGAAATATTTACAACTTTAATTGAAGGGAGTAAGTGAACTATTCCTTTCCTTATCATATTTCATTAAAAATAATTTATCTAATCAATTAAGGAGTTTTACTATCTTACACGGACTAAATTGTATGTTTAAAAATATTCATAAATATAGTAGTAATGTCTGATATATGAATACATAAATAAGCAGTTACTTAAAATCAAGTTATTGCGAATAAATGGGAACTATAAACATCTGTTTAACCGTTTTTAATACTTTGCGCTATAATAACGAGCCATACTCGTGATGAAGATTTTATATACAATCTGCATGGTGTTCATTTCTTCTAAAACGAAACTAAATTTGATTTTTCTGCTATCAATATCTAGAAATCAAGGTAAATGGAGACATAGAA
>CM052151.1:606894-670288 GCA_028455555.1 Augochlorella aurata | reverse complement strand
TGGCAAATAATATCACGAAAGGCAGGTACCTTAATATTTATTTGTCGGTAGAATTACACCTTCCTGCAATGAACTTCTAGAAACTTTCTGGGTGGTAATTCTAATTTAACAGTGTATTGCCACTGTGGATACAGTTTTTGACGATTGTATAATTGGGAAAATTTAACATGTTACTGCTGTCGCCGTGACAATCACGAGTTTGGCACACAAATGTCCAATTTTTCATACAACATGTAGGTTTCAAGAATAATTAAGATGAATGAGTTAAGTAACTCGTCCTGTATAACGCAGGTTATTATTTAAAATTTGGTTCAATATCTAATATAATATTCAAGAAAATTTTCTTTAGTATTCGAATAATCAAGTCTTATTTATAGTGAATAACAATTGTGAAAGAATAAATTATTGGTTCACCTGTTTCGTGTTAAGATACCAATTTCTATAAATCTATATTTAGTGTACCATCAACCTATTTGCTCTGTATTTTAATGACTAATAATAAATTATAAGTGATATGATTGGAACCCTGATAATTTATTTGCGATACGAGAAATACGTTTTAGCCTCTTTTAATTAGGTAGCACACAGAATTGGATAAATTAATATTTCTTCATAAACAGTTTGGTAATTTAGACTGGCTATTATTAAGGATTTACCTTTATAACTTGTTTATTTATATCTATCAGTAGAGTTTAAGAATCATTATTGTATGTGTTATGAATCGAGGAACCGAAATGATGACACTCCGAAATTGGTAAAACGAAAATAAATAAATTGCAATTGAACTGATGTCACTAATTCATTTGTGACCCTATCATCAATATTTTATTGCAGAAACTTGATATCGATTTCCGTGACACTTATTGATAATACTGTTGTTATATTCTGAAACAAATTATAGCTATCCATCAGTCAAATATTATTTCGGAATATTTATTCCATTTATGAAGGTACAACATTCCATTAACAATTTTAAGAAAAAGTATCCTAGGATATTATTAAAATGTAATACTTCATTTACAGTGACTTACACTGTTGGAACATAAATAACTGTAAATGTGTCTAATTCATATGTGTAATATTGGGTCTAGTGTATTATTACATTATAACAATGTATTGTTACATTATACGAGTCATTATACTACTCTATTTTTGGTAGTGTTAATTGTGTCTCATTGTTCTGTTGTACGACCTTTACAACTGTATTATTGTAGTACGATTCAACCATGTGGAAACGGGATGTTTGCAATCAGGGTTCTCGTAGTCATACTCTGGCAGAATCCAAATTCAAGTACTAATCAGGACGATCTCAAGCACTTATACTGGTCAATTAATACACATTGACAGTTGAGTAGTTATATGTAGAAGCTCAGAGAGGTTACGAGTACTCTAGAGCAATCAAGCTGTATTAGCCAGTCAGGTGTTCATTGACCATGCTTGTCCATAAATTAGGCAAGTTCAAGTATATTCTAAAGTTTACAATGTAATTAATTTTAGAAAGGAACACTAAGATTAATGCAATACCGAAGCTAGGTGAAATTGTAAAAGACAAATTTTACTTACTTATTCATCAAATGAATCCGGATTTCATCAAGTACATCTTCCTCTTTTGTATCAAACAATTATAAGAAACTTTTTCACAAAGTCACGAATTCATGAGCCGGTTGTAAATAAAACTGTTCAAACGGTATAATTTCCTTTGGGATTTCGGGAAAGTACTCACGTGGTATCGAGATAATAGACGACGATATAACGAAAGCAATTTTATTAAGACGTCGATCCGTACGATTCAATTTATGACGCAATTCGAGCTCCTTCCACGAACGGTTTATACGATGACCTGGGAACTTGATTTAAGGAGATTTTTAATAGCTCGCGCGGCGGACAATCGCATTGGATTTATGTGCGGTTCCAATTCGAAATTGCGATGGGATGTTAAAAACTTGTACGATTGAAAACGCGAAATGTCGATGGATGAATTTCGGGCCTCCCTAATGCTTCCAACACATCATTCACTTGGAGATCATATTTTTTCATTAATTTTAGTGAAAATATTCGCTTCCGGAATACTTTCGTTACACAACAACAGTTTTAACGTGCCCAACTGCCAGAATGAATTCATATTATACGAACAAATTCATATTCGAATTTCCCGTCAGTATTTTTTCCACGTTCTGAATTTTAAAGCAAAAAGTAGTTTAAAAAGCACGAAATTTAATAATAACATTCCATCGATCATTGTTGGTAGTAATTGTTATCAGGCTCATATTAATTGCACAGAAAGACCGCATAATTTTTAGCATGTTCGCTATCAAAGTCATACGTTTTTACTCGCCATTTTGCATTTCGCATAAATTATATTAAATTAAGTTTACAGACCATGACATTCGAAAAATTTAGAACTGTTCTATGACAATACGCATTTTAATGTTTATCGACAGGATATATTGCACTTGTTAAAATGTTACAACAAATATTAAGAATATTTTAAAGATCTGATTATTTTTTTTAAGGATTGAATTAGTTTTGTTACCTACAATTTGGTGTGAACATGTCAATGAGAATTTTGTTATTGTCTCTTCCTGTTCTGTTTCTTCTAAGTGTAAAACTGTTATAAATACATTTACAATTTTGCACACAGAATTATAAAGTTTCAAGTAACTTTGTCGTTTTTAATAGAAGATCATTTTTTCAGTAATACCTATACAGAATCCTATAATTAATTATAAGATATACAGCTACTTCTGACTATTGCACGATATTTCTACTGAATTTAATGTGTACGAATGCTAAAAAAATATAAAGCAACATAATATCAATTAATAGTTGTGAAACAATTAAAACAAAAAGAAAATTACAGTATTGTATTGTTGTAGAACAAATATTTGATGGATATTTAAACTAATACAAAATTAATAAAGATAGAAATATTTCTTGACATTAAAAAGGAACTGGAAGTCAATACTTGCATTAGTAAATGTGGGTTTCCAAACGAGAAAATTAATAATCATTTTTCTATTTCTTTCAAGATGTGTCTATTGTTACTGCAAACGAACATTTTAAATAATCGAGATATCGAGGTACACTAGAGACTCTCCAATCTGGAAGTTCGTTTTTGTGATATCTTGTTACCGAAACATTGTACTATATAAAAATTTCGTCTAAGTTCTCCGCTAGATGATAACGTATCTAAATAATACAATGATTACATAATAAAACGTTTCGATACTAGAATATTCTGAAAGTAATTGCTCGGATAAGGGAGTATGTACTATATCGATCATTACAGTTTCTGCACTCCAAATTAATCCTTTTGAAGACCGTATTCACAGTTTTGCATTTCAAATCAATCCTTTGAATATCATATTCACCTTTTCGCAAAAGAAATTAACCTCTTTGCAGGTTTTATTCATCCTGTTGCAAATTGAATGACCCCTTCCACAAATCGAGATTGTCCGTCTTTTATTGAATTTATATTCTTTATTTATAAATTTTATACATTTATTTATAAAATAATACAAATTTCATTACAAGTAATTAATTTTCATCGATCTTCCATAATTATTTATAAAACGTCATTAAATCTTTTAATATAATATGAATTTTATAACAAATATTTACAAATAAGTAAATTTTCTTTGGAAAATGTGAACAATACATCCAAAAGAGTTAATTTTATTTGCAAGAAGCTTAATGCGACCTACAAAGGATTAACTTGTAGCGCAAAAATGTGATTTTTGATGAAATAAAATCAACTGACAATTGAGCGGTGTTCCATATTAGGTACTTTTACCTTATCCCGTAACGATGGAATAAGAAACGCTCGAAGTGATTGCTTCGTTAAACAGAATTCACCTGAACTCGAAACGCACAAATCCGAGTACAATCTCGCGAAAAATGAACAGCTTAGACCACCTTAATAATCGCCAACTCAAGTAATCCACGGTCCAGATTCAAGAATTACCGCGTCTTGAGCGCAAGAAACACCAAAGCTCCGCTAAAGCAGCCGCTCTTCGATCGGGAATCATTGATCTTCGTGAGCTGCCACGAAATTCCTTGTCAGCGTCAGATCCTCAACAGGAATAATCCCGAAATAATTAACGGCGTGGAATTTGAAGTGAAGGCTTTGATCGAACGAGCTTACGTGCGTGGAGTATGCGGCGGGTACAAGGTCGATAAAAAGGGTCCGATAAAGGCGCATAAAGGGAGGAGAGCAGCTTTGCCTCGTTCAATCTCCTCGCATGGAAACTGATATTCTATAAAGCATTCGGCTGCAGGTACACTCTTTCAGCTCTTTGGAGAACGCATCTGCAACACATGATGACAAAGAAAGAGGATTACGCTCGACGCGGAAAAGGGCTAAACCGAAACGAATAACTATAACAGGTGAGAAGATAGTACGACAAGGAAGGGTCCTTGCCTCTCTATCTTCCTTGTTAGCTTGCCTACGATCGCCTTTTTCTGTCGTTATCCGAACACAGTCTCCCTGCTTATTCCCACGTCTCGCATCACATTTTTATTTCCGTTTAACGCACTCATAAATTGACGCGACGCGACGGTGCTACCTATTTTACACTTTTCTACTTTTCCTCTCATCTCACTGTCCCGCAGTGATGTAAAATGCGATTCCAGCTGAGCAACATAATTTTTGTCGTTACATATTCCCACGTCAATATATATTAAAAGTAACTATTTATTTCTTGTAGCTGGCGTTATTCGCACCTGCTTATGATTACAAACGCTACAAAAGCTTGAGAAAAGGTAAAGTACTGATATATACGATAATATTTACAATTGTCGCACAACTTCTGTTGGATGTTACAAGTTTTTGAAGTGTATTTTGTTTTGAAAAACTGGCTTTTTAATCAGTGACCGTTTGATTCTAATCATTAACCGATACTTCTTAAAAACCATTATTACTACAAACTTACGTGTAAGTGTACAATTCGTGTAGATAAATATTATATTGTAATACATATAAGACACATATATAAGAAATAAAGTACCATAGACATTATTATTATAATTATTATAATTAATTTTATCGAATATCCGATTTACTACTTCCAACTACAGTTAACTATACTATAACTACATTTTTCATACTAAGACCTTTATTACTAGACTGTAGATTCTTATGCAATTCTTAGTCTTTCTTAAATCATTTTAATAAGTTGAAATTAATACATTTTCAGTTAGACAATTTGAAATTTTACCAATCCATTTTTGCCATAAGTGCATAAAATACGCAGTCTATTTATCTCTATAAATGTACACGTATACAACATATGCAGATATAAATTTAAATATAATAGAGGGAAATATAATGACAGAAATGATTTTTCTCAGGTAGACCCGCGTTTTAAACCACCGTAGCGCGGCGTTCTGCCGTTGCGTGTCTACTTTTTTGCCGCTCGTTATCGGTTTTCATTCGCGGTTTAGGCGCTGTTTGTTGTTTGCTTATCTTCGTGTAACCACTTAGTTCCTCGGTCTCGCCCCAGCTCCTCGTTTTCAATTTCCACGCGGGAACAAGGCGGCGGAATGTCCTGGACAGGTGTCACCAATTTTTGCGAGCGGAATAACGGACGGATACGTCAGAATTTCACGCGGTAACCAAGAACTACACGGATGTTTTGTCGCTCACCGTGACGTTCACGGTGGTACTTGTGAATTCGGCAGACCGACCTTTTTGTTACGGCTGTTGCGACAGGAAAAACTCAGTAATTGTTCGTTTTATTAGTCCGTCCGATATACAGTGACGGACGAGTGTATTCGTACAGGTATTGAAACACAATAACTTTTTAAAAAATGCACTACAGGACTTGAATTTTTTTTTAGATGTTAAAGAGACCAATTTACTATACAATGTTTGGTGCGATTTTGGTTAAATTTTACTATTTCTTGTAATCACGAAAAGTGCAATACCCTCGTTTATGATTATTTTGTCTGAGAATATAACGGAAATTTAAAAAAATGCGTTTTGTAGATTTCGATAACTTATATGTCATGCTGAAAATTTGACCATGAGAAATCTCGACACTTACATTTTCGAACGACTAGAGCTTATGACAGTGTTCACCGATTTTGACGAAAGTTTCCACAAATCGCACTGCTCAAGTTTTCATTCCAGATTCTGATAAAAAATAGTTAAATAGAAACCATCTTTATATTTTCGTTATCATTTTAACTAATTGAAATTTAAAACAGAAATTGTGTTAGTCATTGTCCAACATTTATAAAAAATTCAAGTCATTTGGTTTCATTATCGAAAAACTATGGAATTGTAGAGAATGTCCAAATATTAACGTTGCTAATTGTATTTCGAATAATACAACATACGACAAATGAAAAGTTTCGTTGCACGTCGCATGCGGCTGATTGTCTTTATTACGCATCACGGTACACCCAGACTGAAACTTAGATGACGCCTCTTCGAATCCTGTGTGTAGACGACGCCACAGCATGAGATTTTGCCTAACCTCTCTATGACCTCACGTCGAGATCCGTTGTGGGGTTGCGCCGACAGATGCACGTGGTACATCACGAGTATTCCGAAATTTCGAATGTGGGACGCGTGTACGGCGGTCCTGACTGCGTCTGTGTGCGTTTATACGAGTCACATAATAACTCGTAACGGTAAATCCAGGAGTAATACATTGAACAAGGCGTGTCTCGAGTGCATGTGTTTATCCAATGCTCGGTACAATGTCACCGACTGTGCAGAAGTGTGCGCAGATGTGTCTACAGGTGAAAGCAATGTGTACTGGAAGTCCATTTACAACGCCTGATCAGAGCGACGTACAGTCGCCAGCGAAGCTATCTGTACGTTTGCATTTGCAACATTGAACGGTTGAATAATTTATGTTAAATTGAAGGGTTTAACGCTTTAACTGCTTCGCCAGAACCCATGTTGTTCCAGAAATTCCACGAAATCGAAGTGATTTAATTAATGAGATTCAAGATAAAAGCTCGAGTTGTATTCTAACGAAATAAAATATTCTAACAAAGAGAAGTCGTTGAATCATTGATTTTAATAAATTTATATAATAATAAATATATATATATATACAATATATTAAATGAAAAAATGTTATTATTTTTCTTCGGCTTATCAGTTATATGTCACCCTTATGTAAGAAATTTACCAATTATTACGAAATAGAAAATAAAAACAAGATTTATTGAAGATACTATAATTAACTACCATACCTACCTAATACCATATAATAATTAATATTGCAGTGAGTTTCTATTAATCCATTATATGTGGTAATAATAGAGATTGAAAGAAAACTATTAGTTTTGTTCTAGATATATCAGAACAAGTTTTATTAACATCAATGATCGAAGGACTGTTGCTTTTACTTGTAAATTTGAACAGAGAATTATATTGTACATATTGTATCATATTGTCTGATATAAGTATCAAAATGCTAGAAAGATGTAGCAGAGTTGTAGTAAGGAAAAAGTCTCAAGGATATATTTGTAAAATCAAATAATTCAACCGTATGTACGATATTTGGCTATTATTCTTACACAGGGTGTTTTGATTATTCTGCGCATTCTGATATCTTAGTTATTTTTATTGATATGAAAGAATGTGTCCCAACGAGTTTGTTTGGTATTAACATGTAATATGTAAAAATGAAGGTAATCTACAAAACTCAGAAAAAAATGAACGTGAGAGAAAAAGTACACTAATCATAATATTCCTAGTTTTAAAGCATATAAATCTGTTCTGACACATTTTTTCTTATCAATAAAAGTAACGAAGATATTTGAATGTGCAGGATAGAGAAAACACCCTGTGTATCCACTTTTTCTGCGTTTCGTTTTGTTTGATTGTATTGACAACTGCAATAGAAGTATTTTTCAAACATTTTTTGTTCACAAATTTTTGAATTCATTTTATATAATAACTTCAATCACATTTCCATTTTTATCTTACAGAAATGCTTTCCGTATTTAATATTCCAATATTGAGTGTAATTGTGTTTCACTTCATTTCTAAACATTGTGTCGGATTCTAAGTAGCAACTGATAATGTTTTCATTGCATGCATGGCGCCAGTGGAAGGACGAATCTTCGCACCTTTCAGTGTTTTCAAAAGGTTAATCCGAGTCCTTTCACGATCCATGCCAATGGCCGATGTAATTACCTGGAACCTTACAGAACGTGCCGGGTGTACGGAAAGTATTCGATTGGCTCTTACCCGGCGCCATTTATCGCTACTTACTTTGGTATATATTAGGTTTTAAACTAAGTAAGTCCTTGCTTTTACGATTTTCATTCATCGTTTCAGAAAGTGCTGATTATTTTCCACATGACCAACACTGGGGTCAGATGAGAGAGGATGAAATTTAGAACGACGACAAATAATGTGATTGAATAGAAATATTTTGTATTTTCATCCATATGACGAAAAGAAATACTTGATTAATTGTATACATAACTTTTTGATTACTCGAAAAATCTAACTGGATAAGCATGGACAATTAGTTATATCTGTGGCAATATTTACAGCTATGTGATTATGCTTTGTGGTTTGAAATGCCGTTTTACGAAGTTCCAGACATATCTTGCAAGTGAATGAATTGAAACACAAATGATAGGTTGGTTTGGTTATAAACATAACCTTGCCCTGTTAGGCTACTAATTAACCCCTTAACGTGAACATTGTGCTGGGGCCATAAAGGAAACCTAATTATGCCCAAAATAATTAATTGTAATTATAAATAAAGAAGTTATGTTAATGTAATTAAGATTATAGCGTTATTTTCATATCAATGTACAAAAAATACAGATGCGCATTTTGTACGTATACCGTCGTTGAGGGTTTAAGGGTTAAAAAGCAAAACTTATTTTTTGGAATAGGTTTTTGAAAATATTTTGAATGGTAGATACTAAAAAGTAAAGATTAACATTTTCTTGCTGAAAAGTTTCAGTTCTTCCGAATTAGTAGAATAGTAAAAAATGATGAAATCAGTATAAATTTCACTTTAATGTATTAGAAAGGAGCGAATTCTGTAATCTATGTGACAGAAATTCCATATTAAAATTAAGTAAAAAATACAGAATCAGTTTTAATCACATCGACTTCCATTAATACAACACGTCGATATATTTCGAACAGCCATGTCCAAATAGCAGTGTAAATTTTATAGAAGTATGAAATTGCAAATCAACGTTTAAAAGGTTACTATCGAGAGGAAATCTTTCTTTACATATATAACATCGAAACAGGTGTGCAAACAATATTGCTTAATCTTCGTAAAGTGATGAATTTGTGAAATGCAGAAAACAACATTAGTTTCTTACTCCGTTCCATAATAAGAAAGGGTTTTCTGCGAAACTGAGATCAAGGAAGTGAAAATAGACGCTTCGCTCTTTAAAACTAAGAGAGTACAAGCAGAATGTTGTAAGAGCCTGAATCGCGAAATTACAGGACTTTAAAGATCGACAATTTTTTTAGTCACAAATAGTTTGAAAATTTTCGTGCAAAATATAAATTACTTGCGCCAGTTGCATGGAACGGGAGTTAAATGAAAATTGATTTTTCTCTTAACAAATGTAATGGATCGCAATTAAGGTACTAACAATACTAAATTCTTGTGTTTTGTCTGTCTTGTGTTTTACCTGCTCATTTATGACAAAAACAAGTAGATCAACTACAAAACAGGGGCAACATGTCAAGAATTAAAAATACTATTGTCTTATTTTCAACTCAATAAAATAGGTAAAGACAAAAGGAATATCTATATAGCTTCTGTGTCTTGCAATTAATGCAGACAATTTGTGTTCTGCATAAATGTTCATAATTCAGTCATGAGTTAGCGTTTCTTTAATATTGTGGAGTATTGTGTAAATGGTAAATTATTAAGAAAATAATAGTAGGATTTCTGAAGCACTTTTCAAAGCATGTTCGTATTTAGTTTTTCCTTTTGTTTCATTTACTTTAGCATACTTATTAGCGAATATTCGTTGTCTATATATTAATTAGATACTGTCCGGATTGTGCAAACATTATAAAGTCTACTTAGAAAATATAGTAAAAGAAGAGAGAGAAGAAAGGAAATGAAGTTACACTGCTAATGCAAAGGGGAGGTATAAGCTTTTTCTAACCTAACCTTATTTACCTGTTACAGTCTCTGTGTTGGCACAGACATGCTCGCCGCTACTCTTTGTGTATAGAGGCAAATACTTTAGTCGATACTTGCGCTCTAATAAAAAAAAATGCGATACAAAGGGTTTTGATATTGCCGTGGATCGTAGACGGATTTCACAGAGTATTTCTCGACAAAGTGATCCAGTAATCTGGAGCAGCAATTTTCGACAGCTTTTTAGACAAGCTTTTTGAACTCGCTAATTTCCTTACGTTGAAGGATTGTTTGTTTCGAGGAAATTCGAACTTATAACCCGTTACAAACTATTTTCCATCGGGGAACTTGCAACTGCGTGACATTTTTACAGAAAAATAAATTAAGATCCTATATAGACAAATTGAGAACATCTTTTTTATTTCAATGTTTTATGTTTTTAAATATTGGAAATATACTTTTTACAAAGTACGATAATTAATCAGTAAGTTCTAACACCACCACAAAATTATACTGATTGTACTGAGTAGCAGTTTTATTTCTCTTATATTGTCATAACATTGTTTATGTTATCCAGCAGCTTTATCTTCACAGAAAGGTAATTACAAAATACATTTTGGACACTTGCAAAAACCACATCTTTTCAAGTGCAAATTACGTTACTTGAATTTTCATACGTCCATGACGTGTGCAACTTAGAAGATGCGAAGAAACAATTATGCCATAAACATGAAGATTCTTTTTAAAACAACAGGAAGTTAAACCGTGAATTTTATAAAGTAGACCATGAAAATGGAAATTCGCATCAAAGTCATCAATTTTTTTCTCAATAAGAAATGAGAATATATCTAACATTTTCTGCTACCTGTGCTTGAACATCTAATGCAAGACTTCGCAAATTATAGTACAGTAGAGACTCCCTCATCCGAACATTTATTTTTACAATATTCTGTTATCCAATTTCCCACTATCTATCACTGTGCTATTTAGATACATTATCGCTTAGTAGAGAACTTGAACAAAATTTTTAGAAAATAGAATGTTTTAATATCAGTACAATACAAAAATAAATCTTCGGATAAGAGAGTCTCTACTGTGCAACATTGTATGATGTCGTTCAATATGTGGACACAAGATTATGTTAATCTCCTTTCATTATTCGAAATAGCAGAATTGGCATTCTTTTTACAAAATCGTCATCTATTTAAATGATGCAACAACATTTTTTGACGTAATGTAAACTATAATTCTGGTACAACGCTGGTGTGAAATCGTAACTGTAATGAACTTACTTTCTCCTGCGATTTAAAAAAAAAATACAAGAAGTTGACTTTCAAACTGAGATTGTGGTTTCCGGTCAGTCGTAGTTGTGGACGAGAAGAATATCAGCAAATCCGTGGGAAACGCACAGAAAGCAGACGTAAAAAGCGATCCAAGGTTAAATTTATAAATATATAATTCAGTTAAAAGTTGTAAAATTAGTTCTAATAACTTCACAAAAAAGAATCACAATTCTATTGCGATCAATACGTAAAGAATGCCGAAGATACGTGATTTAAAAACAAGATGACCAGACTAAAATGAAAATTAGGAATTCTTGGTTGTTTTCAGGTTACTCCATCGTGAAAGATTAATTTTCCGTACACCAAACTTCGCGACGAGCTCACATAACAAACGTGTTGTTAGATTTTCCAATTCTGCATTTGATCATTTTTTTCGTTTCCTCTAAGACGAAATTGAAACTCATTCTAAAATGAACTCGTGTGACAGGACTTTAAGAACCATTATGTGAATATTGTAACAAAAAAAGATAACAAACAGAATTGATTATTCGTTATTTCATTGAACTACGATTATCTTGGAAAAGTATAGGTTTCGAAACATGTATATTGGATTAAAAGATAAGTTTTCGTATCGAGAAAATAACAAACAGAATTGGTTATTCGTGATTTCATTGAACTGTATTTATTTTGAAATATTGTAGCTTTTAAAAAATGTATGACAGATTTAAAAATTGGTTTTCGTAAAAAGAAAATTACGAACCGAATGAATTCTTGGTGATTTAATTGAGTTGCAATTATTTTGAAATATTGTAACTTTTAAGAAATCTACGACAGAATCAAGAAATTGGTTCTCGTAATGAAAAAGTAACAAACAGAATTAATTATTCCTGGTTTGATCGAACTGTTATTATTTTGAAATATTAGAATTTTGAAAAATGTATGATAAATTCAAAAAGAGCCTTTCATAAGAGGAATGTAAAAAGCTGATATTATTGTAGGAAATACAATCAATGTACAAAATATTCATACAGCTTTTAAAACGGAATAACTTTTTTAATAACAAAGGCAAAGCAATTCTTTTCAAAAATTGCAATTGATTGGCGTGATAAAAGAATAAAGAAACGATGTTATTCAAAATTTTTTTAAAATTCATTAGAATGTATTGACGCTGTCATGAATTATTGATATTTAAAATTCTAGAAAATAGCAATTTTTCACAAATTTATATATATATAACTTATGGAGATCTACAGAATGCATTTGTTGAGTTTTCCTTGTAGGCTCATATAAAAACTTTGGAAAACATCATTTTTTAATTATTTTATCATACAAACCAATTGTAATTTTTGAAAACAATTTTTTAGTCTTTGTCTAGTAAACTAATCCCATTAAGATCTCAAAAAATTTGAAAATTATGAAAAAGTTATTCTGTTTTAACATGTGCAGAAAAATTTTCTTCACCTACCATATGTGATCTGCTGGTGTTACGGTATTGTATAACTGTTTAAATTACGGTAACATCGAGGCAAGGAAAGTGAAAGAAATGTAAGCTTAAATCGTAAGCTCTATCAACTGGACTTTATCAGACGCGAGCAGCTGACTTGATTAATCGAAATTTCGGGGAAGAATACCGGGCTAACAGGTGGCACTATTTTAATGTCGATTTACGATTGCTTCGAGCGCTTTACGAATCGCCATAGTTGGGCATAAATCTACATTTAATGCACTTTGCATCGCATGTTGGTATCTGCCTTGTAGCCGTTTATCAAAATGTTATTATTCGGATAATCGTTAATCGAACTATATAATCATTAACGTTAATGATTTATTGTTTCGAGAATTCGCATCGAAGTTTCTTTGGAATCAGCCAAAATCTTCGATTATCCTTTCGAAATATTTTCTTCAAACTGTTCATTCGATGTTATGCGAGATTTTATTACGAAATAAATGTCAAGAAACTATATATTGGCTCATTAAGCGGGTTTCATAGGCGACTGTACATCTATCAAGTTTATATCTTCCTCATAATATTTAGCTTGCACACGAACACGGCGAATTTATACGCAATCAGGTTGCCATAGAGTTATTGATGCAGCAATTAAAACCTCGTATTTCCAATCTCTTGCTCCCAAATAAATCTATGTTTCCAAAATTTCGTTACACAGTATCTACAATTTACGAGTCATTCAATTTTTCTGTTGTAACGACTTTATTACATTCGTATAATAATTTGTACAAATATACGTAAATATATGGATTTTATACATTTTGTGCGCTATTGTTGAGTAGAAACTGCAGAAAACATGTCACTTAAAAATTATACGAACATAAATATAGTAAAGAGTTCTTCAAATACGTATACAGGGTGCGTAACAAATTAAACCGCACGAATTTTTAGCCATTTTTGATAATCTGTCAAATAAATGTTTCCTGTGAAAAATAATCTGTATTTAACTAGCAAGAAATAAAATAAGATAAAATACCAGCAAGAAGAAATTTAAAAATTGGGATCACCGTGATGTTTTTATATAGAATCATGTATTTCCGGGTTCGTAGCATTGTAGGGCTTGAGATAACCTGAATGAATGAGGTTGAATTGAAAAATCTATTACCACAGTATTGAGTTAAATTTAAAGTATTTTAGGAGTTTTATTAAAAAATTGAAAAATAACCTCTTATTTGGACACCCTTTATATAATTTAATAAAGAATATCAGAGAATATATCCTTCTTAACCAGTTGGATATTTATGACGAGTATGCTCGTCATGAATAAATTGCAAAATTTTGTATTATAACAAGCATACACGTCAAAAAATACTCTAATTTTTACTGTGTAAAATTACCAATATCAGTATTTATTTTAATCAGTGGTTTATCTATTCATAGCCTACGCAGATTTTTGAAATGCAAGAAAACGTATAAGTGATTGATGTCTAATAACATTTTTATTTTATTTTTAAAATGAGTAATGCTCCAGTTATAAACTAAAGTACGATATCATGTAATTGAATAATTGATGTAATGCTACTGTGTAATCGATGTATCGTATTCTCGTTTGTAAATTGTTATCCCTTCGTTTTCTTCGTCCTTATCCATTCGATCGTCATGGTCCAATGCTTCATCATGTCCGTAATATTTATCGTTTTCATTGTGTTGTATTAAATATATTTAATTATACTGCTCCGATTTTGCCATCAGTTGACGAAGAAAACTTTTCTTCAACTCCAACTTTTTTTGTAAAATAACGTATAGAAATGAGAATTTACTTAAAAATCCATAGCCCGGTGATTATGTATAGTATTTTTACTACTGTGTATTTGTCATTGTACATTATCTACTAGCAGTTAATACAAAGGCGTTACAGAAGGATTTGCGAAAAACAATATTGAATAGAAAGTTTATTTATCCTGCTGAGGATTTAATTAATTAAAAATCCGAATAATGCCAATGTTAACTTTTGTTATTCTCAGTTTATTACAGTCAGAATGCTTAGACATGCCATAAATACGTAAGTAATCACAGCTTATTTATTACTTTAAAAAGTAGATGGCTGTATAAGGACGCTTCAAGCTCACAGGCTCTGACTTTAATTTAACTTCTAACTTTTAAACTTCTTAACTTCCATTGAAGATCATCGGCTACCTCTCTGCGGTCTCTTGTGTGCTTACTTGTACACCTCCAAGTTCTTTAAGCATTCAAATTACATAATAACATATTCTTTTGATACAGACAATTTCTTTTTATTCAGTAGATTGTTGAAAATAGTTTTGTGATCAAATCTTACTTTACAAATGTGAAATAATATGATTAGTTATTTGTAAAAACTCCAGTGTCAAAGTTATTGAAATGACAGAAATTGTACTAAATTTTCAAGTTTCGCATTACAAACATAAACAAACTATATAAATATAGAACAAACTTTAGCGCCTCGATTGAACAATTGACAGAGATTATGCTAAGGACTGGCTAGTGTAGACGTACTTTACGAGATCTTGGTGGACCAGCAATGCACTAATTAGAGGCCTGCATTTGTTGCAGTACTGAAATGCAACAATCACATCACATTTAGGTTTAAGCATTTAGTCATAAGGGTAGCTTTTTTTCTTTCTCGTAGTTAAGAGCGTCTCAATGAAGACGTAAAGTTTTTACTAAAATGTGTCAAAACTTCGTTTTCTACGGAAACATTACTTTCAAAACTTTTGCAGCAATATTAATATACACCGATCGTAGATTATAGTATAACTTCCGAACAACTGACATTGTAAACAACTGCAGTATATGCTATTAAAACAATATTTTTTAGTTTTTTATTTAAGGTTAAGAAAATACAGGAAAACACTTTCAACGCTAATTATTAATTCTTTTTATTTGTAATTAAGGGCACTCGAATTTCACCGAAATTTTGTTTCCAATTAAAAATCAATAAAATAAAAAGAAGTTACGACTTTCAGCTTTCAAATTGTTTGCCACGTTTTGGAGATTTTGAATTACTTTGCGTCGTTAGTGTGGTAGAGGTAGTCAACTCGAACGCGTCGGAAATACGTTGTCGCAGATTCACAAATTTTCTTACAGTGTCATAATTTTTTTTTACTTATTCAGTTTCATAATGTAATAAAAAAGTATGTTGGAACGCGAAGTGTTTAGTGTAAAAAGAAGCGTACATGGCAACAATTAATCTTTTCCTATTTTCCTTCTTTATCAAGTATGATGATCACATTGGGTTTTTAACTGTAATCTGCAACATTTAACAATGCCATTCAAAACTCTATTTAATAATACAGAATAAAAAATGATTAAGATGCAAATGTTCAGAAATTAATGATTTTATGGATACCTTATTAACGACGAATCCTTCTTCTATGTCGCCAAGTAATATGTTCTTTCATAGCACTTGTTCACCTCAAGAAATAACCCAAATTGTTTTACACGAAAAAATTGTATTACATATGAATCTAATACTCGGTTAGTGTGGACGCAATCTGAAGTTTGATTGAAAGTAATTTTGGCACAATAATTCTGACATTACTCATCTAATTATAAGTGGCAAATAATATCACGAAAGGCAAGCGATTAAGCAACGCGAGTGATAAATCTGTAAGTCTTTCATATTTTGTCAAGTAACCTTCACATTTTGGTAATAAAGGAAAATCGCAAAAAGTTAATTATTCAGATGTGTGCTCATTTTTATACGAAACAACTTTTGTTACGTGAAAACGTGATGTAAAAGATTTGCGTCAAAATATTATTTTCGGAGAAATAAGGTAATTTTGTTTCCGTTCGAAAGGTAAGTTAATATTTTGCGTTGTCAAACGTTCTAGAACGGAGGAGAACATGTTCAAACAAAAGAGCAAAGGAATTCTCTGATCTATATGCGTCGCTAATTTCTAGCGAAAACGGACACACACTCGCTCATGCAGTGTTTTCCCCTTGGGCAGAACTCGAATTCTCACATCAGCCAGACGCACACCAAATACACACACAGATTACATACATGACACTGAACATTTTCGCTATTGTATTCCGTATCTATTCCCTCGAGTCATATGTATATTTTTTCGGATAATTATATCCTATTCCACATCCTTCTCAATTATTTCCTCATCTCAACTCGTCGCTCCTCATTCGCATAATAATTTTTAATTCTTATTTACTTTCTCCTGGTTCACATATCTACCTTGTTTATTACTGTACTGCAAATATAATACACTTTTAACAAAGAATACCGATGTTTTAAAAATTAGCAACACTTGAAAATCTTAAGCAAATACTCATACCTTATTCTAATTTAAATTGTATATTATAATCGTCTCGTTTAAATAATAAAATTATTACAACATATTTCTAGCCTATTAGCAACATATTTGTATTCTTCCTTATATTGACATATTATTAATACATATTTGACATATCGTCAACTTTTTTGTGTAAAATTTGATATTTTAAATTAATACACGTCTATTTAAATTATTTAGTGAAGAAGATAACATTTAGTTTATATTGCAATATCATTTTATTCAATGCATACGACGAATAAAAAAATAATGAAAATAAAAAGTAATTAAAAATAGAAAAAATACATAAATAAAATAAAAATCCAAGATTAGAAAAAATAAAATTAATATTATATTTTCTTTGTCACGATACAAATTTTTATCCTACGTCGAGAAGGTTTACTGCAAACATAGATATGTATCTGTGTAACATATTTCTTAACTTCTGTCGTAATTTTATCGGGTTTTACTAAACGGTATAATTACAATAAAAGTGAACATTATTGTAATGTTTTAATCTACATCAAACGTATCAATCCAGAAGGAATGTATGTAGATATATAAATAATAACAAAAAGGAGATTCATGTGTTGGAACTATAGCTATGGATGTCGCACTGACAGAATGCTTTTATATTTCAAACTGATTTTAGCGACATGTATATCTGCGGTAGATTTCTTACTTCAAGAAATAAACATATAGCTGTATAGGAATACTTAAAACTTACAGGCTCTGACTTTAATTTAACTTGTAACTTTTAAACTTTCTTACCTCCAGATCATAAGCTTTGTATCTCTTGTGCATAATGTGTTTGCTTTTATTCTTTGAAGTTCCCTAGGTATTCAAATTTTCGAACAACATATTTTCTTAGTACCGATTTCCTTTTCTTCTTCATTTCGATGCATTTACCAATAATCGCTAAAATTGGTGGTCTAACTTGTTTCCTTTCACATATTTTTATTATATATTTTATTTTTACATATTATATTCTTAATATTTATTTTTCTTTGGTGTAATTTGGTATATCTTTAGATTTCTTCTTTGATTAAAAGAATTTTTATGGTTTTCTTAATGTCATTGTTTCTAAAATGGATCATAATATTATCTGATACTCTGAAAACGCGTAATTCAAAAGATTCGTTGAATCGTTCAGCGATGTCACGATTTATTTGTGCGCGCTTGTGTGTGTACGTGCGCGCGCTTGTGTGTGTTTGTAATGAGCGTTCGAGACGTATCCTCCGATGGCACGCGAACAGTGACTGAATTAATTCGAATTTCGACTAGAGAGAGAGTGTGGTCGTTTTGTGAGAACGGTTTGTGAAATCGGATAGCTATGACGAACGCATAGCGAATTTCCTTGGCGGATAGCTGAGCCGCATTGGTATATTCCGATACGATACCATTATTTTTATTATATTCTTAATTATCTTTGTACCGTGCGATCGAAAGATTCCACAATATTTTTGATCGAAGATTTTCAATCTTGTTAATATTTCATGTTGGTTGGTATCAGAGTTGTTCAAAATTTAATTCGGATGACCGATAAGAAATAAGAACAGAGGAATTAATTTCATTCGACACTATTGAATAAATATCCAATCGAATACAAATGGATCTAGATAAAAATGTATCTAAAAAAATGTAAAAAATCGTAAAATATAGAGTGCTTTTTAAATAGTTTATCTATTACTTCTTTATTTTATTATTTCTTCCATATTTTATTTATTTAATGTTACTTGGGAGAGTTTGTTATTTTTGGGTAAATTGATCATGGATGCATAACTAAATAATTTTTAGAGTCAACAATTATTTACATTATTATTCGAATAATTTCACAATCTTTATTCTAATAACTGTCTCAAACAATTTTATTATTTCGAATAACTTATTCGAATAAAGAAATACGCGAATAAGTTATAATTGATTCGAGTTAATAGATAGAATAATTTATGACGAATAATAAGTAGACTGCGGATCTTTATGCAAAATGAAAAGTGTCTGCATTTGTTGTAAGAATAAGAAGCGACTCAAAAATCCTTTCTTATTTGTAACGCTTTTAGTAAGTCAGAAATAACGTATCAATACTCCTTAATATTTCTGATATTCCCATTGTTTTGATGCGCAGGTGCGTATCTTTGTGCAAATAAAACATTCGACTAAAAAATATTTATTCGGATAGATATTTATTCGAAACAATTCGAATAATACCCATCTCTGATTACTACGGATAAAATACTTCTTTACTTCGGCAGGAAATTCTATCTCTGAATTGAGAATAATTAAAAAGCATTGCATTGACTGCAACCGCATGCTGAGTGTTAAAAGAAAGGTAAAGAAGCGTGCAAGGTCCCCGGGGCACGGGCCGATGGAGCAAACAGAATTCAATATCGGGACACTAAATCCCAGTGACACGAAATTCCTAAGGAAAATCATGCCAACCGTAAAATTATTCAGCGGTCGCGATCACAGTCGCCGGGGCCGAACCGCTTGGGAATATCTTCCGAAAATCTGAAACTTAATATTCATACCGGGGATCGCGTCTTGCCGCGACCCCTGAATCCATTACCTTCTTTCACGGCGACGATTAGTAACGAGCCCGGGATTTCATCCGGCTCCAAGGATTCCGGTCCCGGACGAGCAAAAAGAGCCAGGTGTTCCAGGCTTTTGCGCTTCGTGGGAATATTAATCGACCGGGGACAACGCGGAAGCGGTCGTCGCAATTCGTCCAGGGTCTTCGAGTGGCGCGAACCGCCGGAACCGAAGAAGAATCGGCGAACGGGTGCTGAAAAACGCCGGAAGGAGGAAAGGGCAAATGGCTGCAGGCTCGTCCGCTCGAGGATTTAAAACGGCCGAGTAAGCGGTAAATTCGCCGCGGTGTCTTCGTGCCTCGCGACCAGTTCCGGCTCGAATAACTACTCGCGACGATACTCGCCGAGGCCTATCCAAACCCTTTCTGCCTCGCTTCCGCGTTACACCGGCGCGCCGAGAAGTGTATCTTATTCGACGTTTTCTCGACGGCACGTCCCAGCCCTCCGTCCCGTCCTGTCCCTTCCGCAACGCTGTCTTAAGAAAATTGAATCCGAGCTACCGACGAATCGTCCGCTCAGACGAGTGCCGGCTGAATACCTGCGTAGGCGGAGTCCCGACGGAGCATAGTCACGGACAAGGGTCGTGATTTTTCTCAGAGGGTTAATGCACACCGGCGAATACGTGCTGAAGGGTGAATACCGATGACTGACGACCCTCAAACCGAGAACATTGCTCCCCGTTTAACGATCATTTCGATTCACCTGTTTCACGTGGTTGTTCGTTAGGGGATCGTGAGCAGTCAAGTGTCGGAATGCCGCCTTTATGAGCCCACTCGAGCGAGAGTAATTCCTGATGCTGCGGGTACTTACTACCTCTATTCTGTGTTTCTAGTTCTTAGTTAACACTTCGGCGCACTTGGCTTTTCGAGTTCGGCGGTCGCGACAAATGTTTTCACGCTTAAATCATGAAGACTAGAGGAGCCAATTACTGTGCCCTGTTGACGGACGTCAGGAATTTTCGCTATTGAAACCAACTTTGACAATTTAATTGACATTTCTTAAGAATTCAACCACTTAGCTGCGCCGATCTAATTTTGGAATCAATTTTGTATGCGTTTTATCGATCACACTGGATGCGGTTTCTTTTGACAAGTTGTTCTGGAATTATTCCAAAATGTGCAAAAATGAATATGTTTCACGAGCATTTTAACCTAAATCGTAGGCGAAATACTTTTGTTGTAAGATGTAAAATTGCCATTTTCTTATGACCTATATACACGTCGTCCGCAGCTAACAGATATAGCCTGTTTGAGGAGGTCAAAAGTGCCCTTCGACCGTTTGAAACAGCTGATGCACAATTTGAAAGATCACAAATACCCGTACATTTTTAACCCTCTATCATGACCAGGGGCGTAGTTATAGGGTGCCCTCGATTTAACGGTTCCTTATCAATTTTACGTACAAAAATTTAAAAAAAAATGTGGCATGCCGCGGCTACTGGTGTGCATTTGTGAGATTTCTTCAGATTTTTAAGTTGACAATCCTGACAACTCAAGAACAACTTTAAGTGACAGTCCTTGTCAAATATGATATAAACAATTTTATTCTCCAGACATGCAGATTTCTCATAAAAGTAAGTTTGGCGCACCGACCAAACATTTTTGGTAACAACGTATTATCAAATTAGTGACTTGAGAATTTTTTCAGATTTTCTAATTTGACGCACGGCAGTTACAAAGAAATAAAAACTAATATTTTGACATTTTTCGCCTGAAAAAACGACTTGTGCTGAAATTATTCTTCTTATTTTTCATTCCGTAAAGATATCACGTGATATTAAACATTACACGATGATAAATAGTACACGTCTCTATGCAGCAAAAATCGCGCTGGATAATGTATTCAAAAGTGTTCATATTAGTGCCAAGACAGCCTCGTCGCATCGCGCCGTTGTCTGAGCGGATCATCCCGTATGTCAAGTTATGTTTTAGTGATCTTATACGTTCCTTTTCCTATTCTTAACCATTTAAAAACGAATGGTAATTCTCTATAATCATCATAAGAATATTTTTTTAATAATTTAATGTGATTTGATTTCGAAACTTTGTCGCAAGATTCGTGTCGATATTTTGTCTAATAAATAGTATTATACCTTTTGTAATATTTTGCAAAATACGTACTTTAACTTTGTGTCTTTCCGTTTTCTAAGGGTCTACATGAAAATTATATTGATGGCAAGAATCAACAACCCACCTATGCCCTTACGCTTATGAAAAATGAATACTGTTCTTTTCCATGTCGGAAATATCAAATCTTTGAATATTCGAAGGAAGAGAAAAGAAGTTTCAGTTACTGTGTTCCCTCCTTGAATATTGAGCCTCAATAACTGTGCGCATTAAAAATTTAATATCCAACACACTTTAATCAGTTTTATTATCTACAAAAATACATCATTATATTTCTCGAGATTATCGATGTAGTAATCTATTGATGGTCGTTAGGGTTCACTACGCTCAAGATGTATTCAAAATTAGTTGCGTGTCACTTTTGTGTTACGTATCGACATATACAATAAAGAAAACTAATCTAACTTTACGTACAGATAAGTTAGTTTGCTCGTTCAATAATAACTCATTCAAAAGTTAACATTGGAGAAGATTTCTTTAATAATATTTCATATGTACATTTTTTCTCTTTAAAAATATGGCAGAGATATTTCGGAGATTTGAAGTTATGTAGGTTTATCTTATGGTAATCTTCACAGTAACTAACGGGTCGAACGATGTTTTATTTTTCCGTAATCTTATTACGTTTTATCAATACAATTAACATTGTAATATCTTACCTAGAACAATTTATTTGACTGAATACTGATCTTCATAGATTCAGTATTTTTGGAAGCTTTACCGAAAATTTCGCGAAGTCAGTACAAAAATTAAAATAATCTTTTTGATGTTTTAAGAACATTCGTTATTTATACATTTAATTGTAGCAAATAAATAAATAATATAATTTAAATGAAAAAAATGAATATATCTTATTAGATAAATAAAATATTAATTATGCTTCGATACAAACTGAAGACTACAAAAACCGACTTCACTACTAGATTCGAGCTATTAATTTGACATAATTCCAGCGATCACTTACCACTGCCGAGAGTGTGTGAACGGAATTCGCAACTTAGTAAAGTTCCCGAGAAATGCAATGGGCGAGCCCGTCGAAGCCTTTAGAAAGTAATAGTCTGGCTTCGACAACTGAATTTTTCGTGCAGACAAGTTAAGTCTTGTTCTGGAACTTGGACCCCTACAGAGCGCTGCTATTGATTGGGCGACTAAGCAGACGTAGTGTCGTATAGAAAAGGCAGTGGAAAGAAAACATATAATAGGAACTCCTTGTAGTTGTGTACCTAAAAATAACAAGAACTACTACGAAAAAAAGACAGAATTCAATTTACAAAATTAGCAAGAATAAGGTAGTTTATATTGCTACTTAACGTAATATACGGTATGTTTGTTAACAATCGCATTAAATGTTTAAACGTGTCGTGTCAAACAATGTACGCTAATTTCTGTCTGTTCCTTCACTGTTGAACATTGTCAAACGGGACAGTTCCCTTTGTTGCAAAACTTCTTTTGTGCTTCTTGCAACATTTTTTACGCTCCACTTTAACGGATGCAGCTGAGATCTTTATTTTTGTAATATACTGTTGTTTCAATGCTACCAAATGCCGTTGTTTAAATATCTATACAACTAAACTTGGAAATAAAAAATAGTATTTAAAATCATTGAATTAAGAATTATAAGATAAAATATTATTGAATTGACATTGTTGATGGTTGAAAATACAACATCCTTAATATAATCGTAATTATGATTGGGACAAGTTGTGGCCTGCAAACTTACGAATTAATTTAAGAATGCAACTTGCCAACAAGTTGATTTCTATTTTTCTTATTCTTTATTCATCGGTACCTATTATTTACAGAATTTTAATTAAGAATTATGTAGTACACAAAATATACGGCTAATAAAAATAAAATTTCACATTGTGGACTAACTAGAATAAAGTTGCATGTGGAGGATAGCAGCAAATAAACAGTCGAAATATGAAATTCAGATAACATGCAGTTACTAGTGACTACTGACTTCGAGAAATATTTACTATCATTTTATAATTGGTTTGTGATAAAAATCTTTTTAGTAAAATTAATTATTCTGATCCATGAATTAATCATCCAATAATTAAAAAATATGCATTTTAACTAGATATAATTTATAGGTTAGGATCTAAAAAGTCCCACCGATAATCGATCGTGCAACTTTCTTGTAAACAACTGCGCACTTGTTAATCAAAAGAATGATATAATAAATGTTACACTATACTATTTCAAAATCAATTTTAATATGCTTTTAGAATTCTCATAAGTATTACACGTAATCTAAGTTAATATCAGCATATAAATAAATACGATTGTACTATTACTAAAATAGATGATGCGTATTTAACATTGCTAAAATTTTACATTAGTCTTACCTATTTTATAGAAATTGACGGATACAGTACAGAAACACGTTCTTGCGCATCATAAAATGTTCAGAACTATTATGATTGACTGAACTTTTAAGAGATGTCGCTAATTGCATCCACAATTCAATTTTAAGCGAATTCTAAATGGAGTACGATTTAAGAAACTAGTACGATATTGGCAACTTCCCCTTATATTATATTATTTGTATTAGTGTACAGAAAGTGACACACAGTATATTAGAAAGGGTTGAATAACTGTTACACAATAAGTAACTTTTCATCTTTTTAAAGGCACAGTAACCAGTTCAAACTCGTACGTGTTTTTTACATATTTCAATTATAAAAATACATACTTACATAAAAATCATGAAAATATAATTTAAATGTTTTAAGGAGTGTGATATTAAATATTTTAAGAAGTCGTTACTTTAATAAGCACAGTAATTGTCTCATTAAACCTCACTGCATCAGAAAATATTCCAATATATTTCAGCTTGATAATGCCCGTGACTAATCGTTGTCAAATAACTGAGACGGTTACTTTTCAGAAAGGCGTCGGTATAGTCGCATTGCGAGTATGGATACCGACCACTGGGTTAGGTTTGTACGGGTAACTACATTTCAAGAGCCTTCAAGTCTAACATAGTTTTCGGTGTACCAATTGCCCAGTCGGCCAGGCGACCACGTACGTAGTTACGGCTTGTTTGTGACTGATGTTATCATTACGGAACGAGAACCACTTCTACGGCTGAAGGGAATCGAGACGAACGAGTGTCGATCAAATGATCGGAGTGTTTCACTTTAACACTGTATCGGTGTACCAATCCAAAGTACGGTAGATCAACGTGAACTTCCAATTGCTTCGTAATTAGATTGCGGATTTTATGCACTTACGACAAAAATGAATAGGTGAAACACTGAACAGAAAAAACGTACGGAGAATTTTTAATAATTTCAAATTAATCCTGTTGTAGATCATGTTCATATTTTTCAAATCAAACTACCATCATTTACAGTCTTTATTCATCTATTGGCAAATCAAGCTTATCTCTTTTGCAAATGCATTTAACACTTTCGAAAATGAAAATTGACCGTCTCTTATTTCGTTTTTAAATTCAATATGAATTTATGTACCTGTTTCTGGAACAGTGTAAATGTCATAGTAAGTAATTAATATTCGTTAGTCTTCAATAATTATTTATAAAATGTGAGCCAATTTTTAAATTCAGTATGAATTTTATTAGTAATAATTTTCAAACAAGTCAATTTCATTTGCAAAAACGTGAATAGATATGATCTACGATAAGATTAATTTCGAGTGCAAAACTTGTATTAAAAGAAGAATTTTTCTATTTAACTTCTGTTTTGTGTAATTTAGGTAAACATTTTTTTTGTTTATTCATAAGTCTTCATACTTCTACAACATTTTTAGTTTATTCGTCTTTTATAAATTATTGAATACATTCTTCAAAATATCAATAGAGTGATTTTAGCTTTTTTAAAATTCATTTTGGTGCCAGTTGGTTTCATGAATTTTTTCCTTTTGTTCATGTAACAAGTATTATATACATGGACTTTTACTGAAACGTTGTCATAATTAAAATTTGCACAGGTAAAACGTGATAGTTAGACTGCGAGGTTTTGTACGTAGTGAAATACCTCAGATGTAATCGACAAGGATTCCAGTTAAACAGACGTTTCATTCCATTGCTAGTGAATGGTTGTAACATGTTATTATTTAAACAAAAGAAGATTGACTTTAATTGTTCTTCATATACCATTACGTTAGTCACATTTTTACTTAATGTTCACATAACAAACATTCGCAATCTAGTGATGACTTATAACAACATTGGTATTTATATATAATAAAATGATTACAAAAATTTAATATTTCTAATATAAAAAATGCAATCTGTGAAATACTTTTTCAATTAAATTGAATTTGCCATATAGTATGGTGTGCATAATTGTAGACTCAAAGTAAGTTTTACGTCATCACTGATATCCAAACGAAAACTCAACAAACTATTGAATTTGTATATTTCTATTTTCTACTATTTCTAATATGGAAGTATACAAATATGGTAATTTGTTAAGATTTTTTAAATACACAGAATGTCTTCAGCTAAAGGGGATCACCTGCACGGCGGTGAATAATTATAAACTTAAAGTAACTTTTACATTGTCACTGATATTTAAACAAAAACTAAAAGAAAAACTATATTTGTATGTCTCTGGTTTCTGTTACTTATAATATAAAAATATACAAACAGGGTGTTTTGATAAGTTTTTCTTTAAATGACACTAAAAATATAAAAATTACTTTCAGTCTACGAGTATTCACACCACTGTAAATTAAATCATTTTAATTATTATTTACATTTATTCGATAACAATTATCTAAAGTGTAAATTCTTCCTCTGAGTATCATTTAACCTCTTAGCTGCGGATGTGTATACGAATCGCACGGAAGTGACAATTTTTTATGTCACAATAAAAATACTTCTCCAACGATTTAGGTTAAAATACTTATAAAACATATTCATCAATTTCGCACATTTTAAAATAATTCTAGAACAACTTGTCAAAAAAACTGCACCTAGTGTGATCGATAAAACGCACATAAAATTAAAAATAGATCGACGCAATTAAGTGATTAAACAATCTTGAAGAAAATGGAACAAAAATAGCTGTTTAAAATAAAAGCAACATAGTTATGAAAATACGAAACTAATTTAAGTGATCAAAACTATTCTAATAATTCTTAAAATGCCAGAACAGGAATAATATTTTTCTCTAAACAGTGAACAACTTAAAGGATGAGTCATATTATGTATCGAATGCGGAGTCATTTTCATGCCGTACGAAAGTCATTCGAGTATCGCTCAAGATTTCAACTCTTCAAAGTGCTTCATAAAGATACGGTGTGACACGGAAGATGCTTCGCGATAAGTATCGAATTTTAAGGCACGTATTAGACGGCCATAAATATCAGGGTCGGAAAAATGTATTTTATCAGCAGTCTGTGGAACAATTTAATACCTATACACGAAATGATGCAAGACAATGATGCAAAAAATTCTGCAAAATGTCAATAGCTTGAACAAGTTATTTTTAAACTATATTAAACAAGTTGGTTGTTTATTAACATTTTGCGAATGAAGACTTTTTGAAGTAATAAGAATATTTGCCTCAGAAAACTAGATCATGTATCGAAGGTTTTAACAAATTGCTAGAATGAAATTTTTGGAAGCAATACCGAGTATTTTTTTCTCATTGGTGGATCCATCTCCGACAGCTTGATTAATGTTTCTCGAAGCTTGAACTGCACTATGATTCAATTTGTACTCATACAAAAAAAGTAGATGTAAATCGCGTTTTGTTTCCATCTGGTTTCGGAGAAATATAAAATAAAAATGGAACACAAACATGAACAAATTTTACAAAATGAGTAAGAAGAATACCTTTAACATTTATAAATAAAAATATCGAGCGCACGTTGTAATGAACCTCTCTCAGTCGCAGTTGAACACAGACTAAGCAAAAACGCCCGTTTCATAGTTTCCAACCTAATATATAATTGTGCCATAGCATATTGTTATATGCTATATATAGCATATAACAATTTACAGTACTCTTCCTTGTGTCTTTATTTTGACTTGCCCATACACGTACATAATTAGTTAAACTTGAATGCAGTCCACGAAAATATATATTTGAAGTTTATTCGTCCTTCCAACTCGCGCATAATCGAGTTTCAGTTATAGGATAAAATGAATCTGCAACCGTTTGCCGCTTTAGTGTCAGAACGTCTGTCGTCCGTGGATTAAATAAGTTAATAGTTACAGTAATTTGTTGCAAGCAGTAATTTAGTTCTCCCCAAGAAACTGTTATGTCAACTGACAGACTAAGCAATCTGAATAGCAATTACCATAATCAAGATAGTTCCTTGTTTTACCATAAATGACTTAATTCCTCGAGTAAAATGTTTGTAGCTCGTTGGTGGAACTTCAAAGCTTACAGAATTTCAACATCGAGACTAATAGCGTGTATTAGGCTGAAATCAGAAAAGTTTGATATGACGTGTGAAAGCTATTCAAAATTCTTTCAAACAGATCCTGTGGAATGTAAAAATAGCATAATCGAAGTAAAATCGAAATAAAATAGAATTGATAAATATTAGAACTGTTTTAAAAGCATATGTTATTTTCTCATTTAATAATTAACATCGATATGCTGCAACTTTCTTTAATTCGATTTTTGAATTTATAACAAATATAGATATACAGGGTGGACCACTTGAATATAAATATCTTTTTTATTTATGACACTATGAAAAAACTCTTTGAGACAAAGTTGCACTGTTTAAAGGAGCATGTGTGATGGTAGCATTGATATCTCATTGTCATATTTCTTTTTTTTTTTTGGAGATTTCAAGGTCATCGATGTTTCTTCAAATGGGATTACATATTTCTAACGTTATATCATTATAGCTAAGATCAAAACGAATACAATGACCTTCATACGACCTTGAATACGAAAAATTCTAAAATATTTAGAAATGGTGGAGAATAATGTAATAAGTAGAATAGGTCGATATTGATAAATTATTAATCTAAATATTCATATTCGTTTCGACTTCTAAATGTTTTAGGATTTTTCGTACTCAAGGTCGCGTGAAGAATATGCTATTACAGGTATTATCAATATGTTATTATCACTAATCATAATATAATGTTAGAAATGTGGACTATTACTTTATTTTATGGGCCCAAAAATTTGTGGCTATCTTATGTATATACCCGTAGATTTGATCGAGAAAACAGAAAAAATTCAAGTCTCAAGTTGGGCAAACCATTGGTTCAAAAGTTTCATCGAAGAAATTCCTCACAATAGCCAGTAAGTGGCAATTATGTAGAAATGAGTAGCCATTTTGGCTAATCTTTACTTTAAGGGTTATGTCAGAGTTAGAATGCGTATAAGAAGACTTTGAACGCGTATAACTTTTGAACCAATGGTTTTCACACCTTGGGTCTTGAATATTTCGAGTTTCCTCGAGAAAATCTACGAGAATATATATATTATAAAAGAGCCAAAAATCTCTGAACCCGTAGAGTAATGTTTAATCGAAATATGTAGTCCCATTTTAAAAAACAATGATAACTTCAAATTCTGGTAAAAAAGAGGTCTTACGACTTCGTCCCGAAGGATTTTTTCATAGTGTCGTAAATAAGGGAGATATTTAGGTGTTCACATTGAAGTGCTCCATCCTATATATTGTGCTTTTAAAAGTATAATACTCATCAAAATATATAGTATCTTTAAATTTTTGAAACATTTAGAAATGTTGAATTTTTAATACACGTACACATACGCTTTACATACAACCATAATATAGCATAATATAAGATGCTCTACAAGATTTCGTATCTATGTATATGATCACAGACAGAAAAATCTATGTAGCTTTGTGGAAACTCTATCGACATACACAGGACTTATTTACTTGTCGTTAGCGAGAAAAGATCTGTCATTACACACAGAAAGTGTGAAATAATCACGATCGAGTAAAAAGCTTGTAAGAGCGAAGGTGCAGAGGAAGATGCATGGACGAACCTCAAAAAAAACATTCCGTTTTTAACGTCCCAACATGGTCGTTTATCATAGGAACTTTTAGTTGCTCCTGTCTGTCTGGATGAAGAAATCGGAATTGTGAATCGAGTAAATCCGCATTACCACGTCGTTTTCGAACAGAATTCTCGGAGCAAATGGTAGTTAAGGGGTGATCTTTGTGGGAGGAAGATTGAGTGAAATGGGGAGAAACAGATGAGGGTTAGAAGCTCCATAAAGGCTCGGATATTGTTTGTATCAGAGTTGGGCATTATTCGAATTGTTTCGAATATCTATCTGAAGCAATAATTATTCGAATAAATTTTTTTTAGTCTATTATCTTATTCGAAGAACAATTATTTATTGTTAGTGAAAAGTTATTCTATTTGTATGTTCGAATAACTTGTTCAAATAGAGATTGTAAAATGATTCGAATAATAATATAGACCTCTGTAGTTTTACTTAACCTTTTTAGCATATACAGGGTGTCCCACTTAAGTTGAGATTGTAACAAATCTTGTAAACGTGTGATTTAAAAAAAAAACTGATACATATTCTTGCTTTTTTTTATAATAAACCCATATTTTTTATTTCGGAATCATATTCAACGTAAAGAAATGTACAGCTTTTGTTCGAAACATTTTTTTGGAAGTTCAATATTTTTGAGATATTTAGCTGATTTTTCATGTTTATGTCAAGGATAATTTTGTTTTTCTATTAAAATAACAACGTTACATTCTTCTCGAAGATATTTTATGTAATTTGAGAACATCATATTACGAAAAAAATGTTTTAAACAAAAGTTGTGAATTTTTTTACGTAGAATATATTTACGTGGAAATACGATTGCTCGAGCCTTATTGCTTGTTTTCATAATTGTCAACAATCGGCAATTATGAAAACGAGCCGCGAGGTTCGTATAATAGCTCCTCCTTTTCCCATTGTCCATTTCTGTTTATAAGCTGAGCTACAATTGGACAAAATTTACTACATTCTTAGAGACGGTTGCATGTTTTGTATTACTACTTTCGACTTTGCGTCATAGTGAAATTAAAATTGCTTTCAACGAAGTATCATAATTTGATTAAATTATGCGGTTCACATAATAATATTGTATTTAACAAATTAATAAATAAGTAAAAGAAAATTAAAAAATACTAGTTTTATATAGTTGTCTTCATCTTCATATAATTTACATTTCTGTATTACAAAATGAAAAATATATTTATTTGTTTATTATATTATTTATTTAACTTCAAGCTTTTATTCGGCATTGTGTACAAGTTTCGATTTGTATACAGGTACTTACTTTTAACACGAATTCTTAAGTTATATTTTTAACACACACGTACACACGTACACACGTACACACGTACACACGTACACACGTACACCACAATTTAAAGGGACAGATTCGAATACTAATTACGGGAGGTTAGAGACAACAAAGTTATGTTGGAACAAATACGTAGTTCGCTGAGAAACTGTAGGTATTCTTTAAAATAGCTGCAGAGGATATACACAGAATGTGGCGAGAATCGTGGGAAAAAATTTATACTATAAAGATGGAGAAAAGAATCGTGGAATATAGAGCACGATCGATATTTCTTTTTTTATTTGTGCTTGCAACAAAGAATCGCGTACGTTCGCCACAATGGCTTAGGATTTCAATGGGGAACGATAAGTCTTATCGCCAAACGAATTTTTACAATGCTTCAGCCCGAGAAAAGTTTCAGAGAGGTGAACTCTTTTAAAAATATGGCCTCGGTCTAATCAGCTTTAAAACATTACGTAATTTCTTGCATTCTTTGATCTATTTGTGCTTTTCTGTTATATATGAACTTATTACCGATGTCTTAATTTAATAATTAGGTGTCTTGGATGTTCGACATTAAATATGCGTTATGTTTATGCCAAGTTATTGTATAGCGGAGATAATATAATAATACTTACATTTGCCTTAGAAACATCTACATCTATACCCTTTAATGTTTATTATAATATGTAAAAATTTAGTTACAACACGTGAATACTATGTGCCTTGTACATATATATTATTTTCACGTCTGTATACTACGTTTAGTGTATTCTAAAATATTTTACGAATATGACATTATTATATAGGCATAACGTGCTATTGTTATGTTGTATATAATAAAGTACACTAACACATTACGCTGTATCATTATTACATCAGATACAATATTACCATAATCATATAATGGACGGTAATCATGTCTATTATTCAATTTTCATAATCCAATTTTAAATATTTATACTGTAGAACACAATTGTATATTCTTCCACACAATAACTTTCAAATTTCGATAAAATGAAAATAGTTTACAAATACTTGAATTCTTTTGTCAATAAAATTCTTTCACAATATTATAATAACATTCTAAGTACATTCTATAATTCTGATATAAGTCTATATAATAATGAATTATAGAATTTATATAGAATTATATTGGAATATTATATGTAATGAATTATAGAATTTATATAGAATTATGTTAGAATGCTATACATAATATAATGTCATTATTGTAGCATAAATTTATAATTTAAATTATTACAATTTTTGTAATGTTATTGAAACATTATTGAAATTTCGGTTAACGTACTTCTACAATAGTTTGTTTCTATAATAGTTTATTTTTTAAAAACGATTAGCATTTGTATATATCTATATTAACAAATTATTAATAAAATATTAGTAGTGCAATGAATTAAGTAAGCAATATAAAATTTAATGACTTGTAATTTATACATTTTTTTTCACCGTATAGAACGTATTTATTCAAGTAGAAAGCAGTCGATTGCAATCATTGTAGTTTTAATTACAGATGATATTTGCTACAAGGAATTGTTGCATCCAATCGATGTATAAAAACAATTCGTATCATTGCGTTAATTTTTTACGATAGCTTACCAATCGGACTACAAAATTCCTACTGTAGAGCGAAATGAGCCCGCATTCGCCCATCACGTTATTCCCATACCATTTACTTTTCGAAGATTAATGAACTAAGGAAAGTACATTTCCGCGGCTAACCACGTGAAAAGAACAATGACGCGAAAACGATTTCCTTACCCGATCATCTTAAAGTAATTACTTTCAACATCTCTCAACTTTTGAAAACTTGATTTTAGGGAATTATACGATAGACTGTTAGGAAGCCATCATTCCTTACGTCTAAGATTCTTAAATATGTGACACTATTTTCAATTGTTAAAACTAGGACGATGGACCTTCTTTATAAAACTATTACCGAATATTCGTAGATTCGTTTATAATTCAGCATCAATATGCTATATGACCTTCTAATTTCTCTAAAAAAATTAGCTTAATAATATTAACAATAACAATTACAATAACAATAGTAATAATAACAATTACTGTCAATAGACCAGAATCACGCTTATAGACAAAGTAAACACAATCGCATATACCATTCACATGACCCATATCCAGCAACCACGACGCAAAAACAAAATATGCCGAGGAAAAAGAAAAACACACTCCAGTAGCACAAGAAATAAAAAGAATGTGGAACTAAGAAAATGTGACAGTAGTACCGTTCGTAACATCGACAACAGGCATTACCAAAGTTATTTGTACAGAATTTACAAATGTTACATTTACCAACATACATACATTCACGTATACAAAAAGCAGACATTTTAAACACAATGACAATAATATGAAAATTCCTACAATAGAAACATTATCATGAATTTGGCATAGTCCGTTCATGTTGGTCACAAACCAGCGAGAAAATTCTCTGTTGGGTATCTACTGAAGTAGCGTAATAATAAAATAACAATAACACGAAATTAATCAAATTAATTTGTTAAACTAATTGCTTAAATTAATTGGTTAACTGATCAGACTGAGTAATACGGCTGAGACAGCTTTTAGCTTTTCTTTACGTTTTTCTGAAGCGTAAGTGTAGTAATTATAGTAGTTCCTTGCGCCCTAAAGTGTTCATTCATTGGTGGTTTTACATACGTTTTATTAAATCTTATATTACAATTTAGAGAAAAGCTACAACAATTGAATTGTGTTCATAGATGTATGAATTTATTAATAAAACAGCTCGCTTACAATATCATGCAAAGAATAAAATAACGATAATTTCAACAAACATCACAGTTTAAGTGTTCATTTGCAGGACAGGTCACCCTATAAACTTTCTTATTGCTAGAAGAATTTATCAGTATATTCATAAATTACTACCAGATCAATAATGTCGATTCTATGAAAAGTTCCAATTGGAAAACAGTCCGCGTCTACATGAAGGAAATACCAACTCGAATTTGTTGCAAACAGTAAATGCTGCGCAATACTGAAATTAATAAACGGATATACGTGTAATGGCTGCATTATTCATTTGACGCTGATATCCAACGAGCGCAGAAGCAATATATTTTTAAGAGCGGTGCCGAACCGATGCATAACCGTTTCGACATCGATATAATAATGGTTCCGCGTACCAGGAACCGTAATCGATACAAGCGGGAGCCTATCCCGGCCATAACAGTTATAACATCATTTTCATTCTTCTAGCTGTTCGAAAAACCGAAACCGATATCGTGACCATTCGCAATCGCGGCTAAATACTTCGATTCGAATCACGCTAATGCAACAGCTTCTTCTCGCCGATTAAAGATCCATTAAGCGGATTCGACAGGATGCGAACAAGCGGCTCGAAATTTCAGCGTACTCCACGAGAGGAACTGTGGGCGCACGCGATACCGGGCGCCGTTTAAGAGAATACAACACGCCGAGCCGAGCGGAGCGTTGCGGAGCTGGTGAAAGCGGTAAGAGTACGTCGCGCAATAAACGTCACCAGGGACACAGTTTAGGGCCGGCCATCCCGGGACCTTTGCCAAACGAACTTCTCCGTTCTCCACAGTTTTGCTGGTCGATTTGCTCGTTTAGCGGGGCCCTCCTGGCGTCGGCGAGGACCCGTTTCCGCCCGGTGCCGTTCTCGTATCGTTAGCATCGTCACATCGCCGGCACGTTCGTCTCACACCCTTAGGCTTACTTTCCGAAGCTCCCGGCTGTCACTCCGGCAAAACACAAGCCTCGCAAACAACCGTTGCCAAGATACAGTGAGCCATTCCTCTGCTTCCGGTGTTGCGGCAACGGCGCCGGGAATGGTAACAGAAACGGCAATGGTAACGGCGCGGCGCGGCGCAACGCGCCCCCTTTCTTCGTACGTCAAGTTGAAACCGAGTTCACGGCTACCGGTCTGCGGGCGAACTCGCCAAACTGCCGAGTTGCAAATGTGTTTCGTCAACCCGCGACGCGCACCCGAACGAAACTACTCCACCGTCTCTATTTCGCGAAACCGGCTACGAAACCGGTCCCTTCGAACGTGTGTTTAACGCTGGTCGGAAGTTTGTTTTAATTTCGTTTCCTGTCCACGACGCTCGTCTCGCCTTTTTCCGGATGAGATTACGCGCCGAGGAAACCGGCGAGTTCGGCGCTGATTTTCGGTGCCTCGCGAAGCGAAATTCCGGCTTGCTGTTCCCTTGCTCAGCTGGGAGGAACTCTTCGTTTTCAGGTTCAGTGAGCTCGATGATGTTTAGCCCTTTTACACTCGACGGCGGAAAGATACCGCTGTGTAATCTTGTTGATTTCAGTAAATGTAGTTACCGAGCGACAATGTAAGGAGAAATCACGTGAAATCATAGAAATTAGATCTGTTCACGCGTGATAATGTACACTGCTTTAAAACTTTAAGAATTTATAGTACTTAGCGAGAGGAGTAAAAAGTAATATCCAATCAACATGGGTCCAAAAGTCAATCCTTTCCATAGAAAGTCGATTTTTGGTATCTAAGAATATTCGACAACGTGATAATGTTATTAGATTAGCACCATAAAGGATTCTTTTATAAGTGCTTTAATACAAACCTTCTTTGTGGGAGTAAATTTTGCATATGTGTTCCCTCTCTTATAAAATTATATGTCATGGGATTCATAACTCTGGAATGGAGGAGATTTATTTAAAAAACTTCATGCAAGATGGACCTTGAGCTTCAAAATCAACGTCATATTTATTTTCGCTTTATCGTATAACACTCGTAAGGAGGAATAATGGTTTCAAAGAAACCATGAGTCGCAAGTCAACCCTTTACATAAAAAACGATATTAAAATCGACATATAAAAATTATATAACATGACCACCATACTCAAAATCGCGGTACAACTGATCGGATAGCGCTTCTATGTGCAAAAATAAGATGAAGAAAAAGGGTAACATTTTTTCATTACTACTTGCAAGCATCCCCCCCCCCCCCCTCCCTGTGGCGTGTTCGTTGTCCTTAGTCAGGGATCTTTTTGCTTCTAAATTTTTTCATTACTTATCTTGTTTCCAATTTAGTTCGAAATAATTTGAAAATATTTCGTTTACGATTGCTGTCTAAACTCAATATTTGTAATAATTGGTTAATCTCTGATCATATATTGGGACATGTATCCTAAGTGCGTCGAACCAAAGTGATAAAAGAGAGTCCGGTTAAAATTCGAGGAAGTTCCGTTTCTACATATTCACCGCACTAGTTTATTGCAGATAACTTTCGCATCTTTGCGGGTTGTTCTATTGAACCGAGACGCTTGTTAGACGACGACGACGGCGCTTTCCGTGCCATGGCCAAGCGCTCCGTGAAGCGTGATCGAATTCCTCGGAGGTTTTCATTGTCGGCGAAGTTCCCGGAGCCATCGAAACGAATCATAGTGGCGAACAACGGAGTCAAACTTTCAAAAGGAGCCGCGCGGAGTGGTCGAGTCGACATTTTGACCGGAAGCAGTTCTCTCGACTTTGGCCCCCTCTGTTCTTCATTCGTTTCCCCTGTGACGACTTGTTTGTTGCGTGATGTCGCGCAGATTTGTAAACCACGGCGTTTGAATCGGCCGAATTATTCCTCGAACTGTGGGATAATTAAGGAAGTTTCGGCAAGGATAGCAAGCACCTCGAGGGACGCCTGCGAAGCAGGGCGAAGCGACCCGTGGCGATCTATGATCAATAAGCAATCGTCGGCCGACACGTCCGACGCGTCTTTCGATCGAGTTGCGATCGGCACGAAGGACAGAGAAAGGTGCATTGGTGTCAGGAACTTCTTGAATTCTCCTCCGAACAATGGCTGCGATCCCTTAGCCGTGCGCCCTGCAATTTTGTCTTGCAACTCCGACTACTAGAGGCAAAGGGAACGACCAACGTCGCGAAACATGGAATTGGAGCATTGTGGTGGCTGGTTTCGCCAGCCTCTCGTTACGGTCGCTTGAAATATTCTGTGAACTGTAAAAGACAATGATGGACGAATTTCCTTGGGAAGCTGGATTTGCTAACGGACGGCGAAAATGAGCTGCCAAAGCTACGTAACCACGAATGAATACGTTTTTAGAACAGAATAATGAAATAGAAAATGAAATAAAATTAACGTAAATTATACAGAATCAAAAAGAATCCATATTTTTCAATATTTTATCTTCCTTTTAACAAAATCGAACTTGTGGATCCTATATTTTTTGGTGACAAAGTCACATAATTTCTTTGATACAAGTAAATCGGCAGCATTACATTTCTCTCTGGCTAAATACCATCAAAGCCCTGTTCCCAGTACAGCTATCACTGATTTCGTTCTGGCTATCCAATACTTGGCTATCCATTGCTTGGCTTTATTTTGTAAAATAAAGTCGTCGGAAGTACGTGCTCGTGCTTGCAATATTTATCGATTTAGTACCACTCTGTTACGCTGGGTTTATCACAATCTTCGCATCCTCGTATTCTGGGTAGAGCAGTGGAGTATGATAGATTTCATCCTGCAAAGCTAAGTATTATTTATGTTTACATAACAGTACTGTAGTAAAGATACCGTTCATATAATAGAATTCATATAGAGTTCATATTATACGAGATTGGAATGAGTGCATTTTTCTTAGGCCGTGAATTTTTATGCTACATAAAGCAATTCAACGATAATCGCAAGCTCCGGAAACCAAGCTTTCTTTCCTTCAACCGCTTACATTAATAACAATCATTCAATCATGTTTATTAATTTCTTTTAAATCGGAACCAAATTTGTTTTCGATTTATCAATATCCAGGAGTAAAAGTAAGTGAAGATGTACACGAAACAAAAATTATTGGGGACGAAGAAGTATTAATCAACATAGCTGTAAAAGAAATCGTAGTGCAAGGGATTAATAGTCTTCACAAATTGATGATTGTTTACTGATACTCTTAAATTCTTTTAATCTTTTCAGTATTTTTTCATTTTACCTACTCGTTATTGGGGTGCATGAATGCATATAATCCTTGATATAATTATCGCTTATAAATATTATGTGAGTAAAGAAGAAAGAGCTATGTAATTTCGGCGATTGCATCCTGGTCTCGATTACGATTGTACGAATTACTTGATTACAATATATCTATGTTTTTAATATATTTTGTTATTACTTTTCGGTATGGACAAGCTTATGTTCACATGTTTTAATTAGGGAAACATAACATACTCTATACGTAGTTTTAAAAATAATTTAGTGTACGTTTCTATTTTAGAATTGTTATCTCTATCTAAAATCAATTGCAATTAAAACTATCGTACTACTCTGCTTGTCAAGAACCCTAAACGTAACTAATGTGTGTTGCTTTGTAATAATCAAAATACTGTTTTTATTTAGATTCTTCGTCACTTTTATTGTAACTAGATTGCGGGTTGTTTTGCAAGATAAAAATTGTTTAAGTAAATTCGAAGAAACTTAACTTAAAGAGAACTACGTTTCTTTTACTAATCATTTTAGTGAATTGTGATTGATATAGGCACATTCTTCAATTTTCCAATATCTTCACAATTTTATATTTTTCTTGGTAATTTTTATCATAAATGCATAACAACTGCAGTCTACTAATAAACCATAGGTAAATATGTAATATCACAATTTATTAGTCAAAGAAGTGGAAAAGAGATGTTACAGTTTGCTTTGTTTTCTTACGTTATGTATGAAATTGTGCTATATTTAAGTTTATTATAGCTTCGATTTGTGCACAAAAGTTAATTTAATCTCGAATTAATGCTTCATTTGTATGTGCAAAATATTCTATCTAACAATATTTCATGATAAAGCCATGACAGTTTACTTACGAGGTAATAAAAGTACACTATAGCTCGGGCAAATGAAATATTAATGACGTTGTAACAAACAACGATAACTAAAATGTCGAATATCCGTGGAATTAAAATGTATGTTCACGATAAAGATTAATGGTCTGATTATACTTCAGAAAAGATTATTAAAGCGATGCGATTTTAGGCAATATGTTATGATGGCTGAATAATGCAGTATTTCCGCTCACTGTTACGCGCATTTAATATAACCATTCAGAAAATATTGTACCATTATCAGCAACAGAACTCTGGAATTTACCGACCAATATATTTCAGTGGAGAACGTACGACTCACAAATCTTTCTTCACGCGAGGTTGTTGACTTAATTCACAGAATTAAATCAACACCCGAGGAAATATTACCCACGAGTAGCATTGTAAACTTACTTCAATATTTCATTTTTATCCCATAAGACTCATGGCTCCATAGTTTTTCGAAATTGTGTAATTTAATAGATACACTCCATTTTAAGCGTCGAAATGTTTCTTACATTTAACATCATGTTTATTAATCGCAGAATGATTAATATATTAATAATTCACTCAATAATTATATTCACATAAATATCGATGGAACAGATTTCTGTTACGTTTATTAAATTATGTATTTTATTGTGAAATTAAAATTTGATTGCTGATAATGGATGAAAATTAATTAATTGAATTTGTATAATCGAAACAGTAGAGGTATGATTCTAGGCATTTTTCCAACAAATTAATAAATTTTAATATTACAAAAGAAATGTATGACATAATACTTAAGTATGAGTAAGAATTTCAAGTAAGTCGAAGAATTTTGCATTTAGAATCATTGCATTACAATATTTAACTGCGAGAAATCTCGATAATTACTCAAATAGATCGATTCCTACAATAATCGTTTAAATAACTGAAGTTATTACTCAGGGTATTCAAAAAATTAAAATCACATTTTTAAATCCACGAACTAAATAAGTAAAACCTGTTTCAACTGCAGTCGTAGCATAACGTCGTTACCATGAGCGAATTAAAAATTCTTCCATTAGCACGAATTACACTCGCAATTTGTGGTAACTCCGAATCGTAGGAAAACACTTTTAATGGTCTTAATCAAAGCGTCGTCGCTCGGGTAGAACTCGCGTCTAAATTGCCAGGCATTCCGTTTTTCACGAGCTGGAAAGGAAATATTAAACAAAGTACATTTATATCTATCGTTCCCCGGCGAAGGGGTAAACGAAGAATCATGGCTCCGGTGTGCGAACGCGTGAAAAACAAGGGTGAATGGAACTCGTGGTATCAAAGTATGACCCAAGTGGCTTCCTCCGCGCCATGACCGAAGTTCATCCACGCTCTCGTTCACAGTCGTGCATCTCGAAACGACGGAATGCGCCGTATAAGCGGTGATGGAAAAAGGAAACTTCATTTCATATTCCGCCATTCCTTCCTCCGCCCCGGGGTCTCTTTTGTGCCGAAATTAACCGCCTGGTACACACGCTGCCCTTTGTTGGTTGCGATAGACCATCAACCTGCTTGTAACCTATTCTTTACATTACATGCACGAAGTAGGCTCTAATTTGTACGCTAGAGATCGTCGTAGACTTTATATTTGGGAATACAGTCAAGCTATAAGCAGCAGATGAACAACAAAGAATATTTAATTATAACCATCTTAATCCCTTACACTCGAACGGCGAACTATTTTCACGAAAATGTAACTAAGCATAGTTAAGATTAGTTAAAATTTGATTTATGATTCTTTTAAGGTACCTTTTAAGACATTCCTTCTAGGCACATTAATTTTTATAGACATTAATGAATTATGTGAAACTAATTTCTTGCTCTTCAACCTCCGTAAAATCAATTTTTATTCAAATTTTCTACAATATATGTATTCTGAAACGTGTATGCTAAACAATTAGTTTAATTTTGTGAAGATAACGGAGACTGAAAAATTGCTTAATCTCCAATCGATTTATGATAGAATTAAAAATTTGATTCCTTCAAACCGATTACCCGAATAATCGATTATTGATACTTTGTTTCCCAATTAAGTAGAATAATCAGCGCTCTACTGTACATACCTCCGCAAAACTGACAACAGAATATCTATAATATAACATACGAGGTGTGGCTATTAAATAACGAGACTGACGCTGCTACAGAAGAAGTACGCATGCACCAAACGCTAGCGACCGACAACTGTTTAGCGTGAAGTCTTCTCTTTCGAATGTAGTGCCTCTCGCTTCTGTAAACAAATCCGTATATCCGTAGCCTTCGTTCGCATTAGAGTTGCTTTTTTGTTGCGCCGGAAAAATGTTACGTGTAACAATAGAGCAACGAATTGTTGTGAAATTTCACATGAAACTTGGAAAAACCGCTACTGAAACTTATAATTTATTGAAAGAAGTGTATGGCAATGAATGTTTATCGCGTACACGTGTTTTTGAGTGGTTTAAGCGTCAAAAACGGATGACAATATCGAAAAGATCGGTAATCTGGTTCGATCTGACCGTCGATTGAGTATTCGTGCGATAAGGAAAACACGACCCGAATTGTGGAAAGACAAGTCATGGGTTCTCCACCAAGACAATGCGCCGGATCATTCCGCATTGTCTGTCAAGAGGTTTCTAGCCAAGTACAGCATTTCAGTATTAGACCATCCGCCTTATTCGCCGGATCTTGCGCCGTGCGACTTCTATCTGTTTCCTAAGGTGAAATCTGCATTAAAAGGAACAAGATTTGAGTCCGTTGAAGCTGTGAAAGAGAAAGCGGCACGCGTCCTCAAGGAGCTGACAGAAGAAAACTTCCAGCACAGTTTCGAACAATGGAAAATTCGCATGGAGCGTTGTAGGGATAGAGGAGGGGTGTATATTGAAGGTGATAATAAGTAAATATGTATGAAATCAAAATAAAATGTTTTACAGCGTCAGTCTCGTTATTTAATAGCCACACCTCGTAATATTCAATTTTCTAAAGTATACGTATTCTGTAACGTGTATGCCACATAACTTGTTTAATTTCGTGAAGATAACAAAGACGAAAATATTTGAAATCATGACATTTTCAGCATGCATACAAGTTAGTTGGGAAACACGAGTCTTTCTATTTTTACTGTTATTCGAAGTGATAGTAAAATTTTTGACAAAATTTGATCATTGCCTAATATAGACTAATTCATCTACCATCAACAAAGATTCTAGTTATTTAATTCAGTTTTAAGAAAGTTATCGCGTTTTAAAGAATGTCCGCATACATTTATCCGATGTTGTATTGTAGATCCAACAGTTATTGGAAATTCCTTTGAATACGCGCATGTGATTATATGCAATGAATAATATGAATTGATTACAAATGTTTATTAAATTAACTTCTGCTTATTGATGCATATTCCTGCATTAAATTGATCGTAACCAAACCGGAAGAGATGAATGTTTCAAATGTAAAATAGCAGTTCAAAACAGATTTGAATTTATAAGCAGAAGTCAATTTTGCTTATAAAATAGTGTGGAGATTATTGTTAGAAAATCACACGAGACTCCGTGGTAATACGAAACAACACAAACGACTTGAAATAACAATAACAGTGATAGTTTATTAACAGTATTGCATAACAACTTCCCACGACTTATAACAAAAATAATAACAATAACAACAACGACGACAACTACGGCAACAATAACGTCAACGACTTCAACAACGGCAACAACAACGGTAACGACTACGACAATGCACAAGTTTACACGGTGATGGTTCTCCTTCGAATGCCTCGATCTTTCCCTTCGGCTCTTCCACCCTTACCAGTCTTTTCCTTCATTTCTCTCTCTTTCTCTCACTCTCTCTCTCTCTCTCTTTCTCTCTTGCATACACTCTCTCTCACTTTGTCTCGCTTGCTGTCGCATTCTTACTCATTCTCTCTCTTCCTTTCTTTACTTCTCTTTCACTCACTTACGCTCTGTCTGTCGGCCACGTAGGACTTCCAGAAATCTAAGCAATATATTCAGGTCACTTGAAGCTCAAACACTCTGTAAACATCTGTCCCATTCATTCAGTATTTTACGACACTCACTCTTGTCATTCTCTCTCATACCCGGAAAAAAACTCTCCAATAGGAAATCCCCTTTGAATATGTAAGGGCATGTAAATCGATATGCACTCTATAAAGATTCTAATTTATCAAGAGATTAACTTGAATGTTCGTCGTCCAGCGTGAATCAGTCGAGTTTCTTACCCGGCCCAAGTCCAATAGTTGGAGCGCGCACAGTATAATGTTATATTTTATATTTTAAATATAAATTAATGTATAATAAATATAATACAGTGTGTGTGTTTGTCAGGATTTGAGTGGAATACGCGAGTTTAGTGATTATGAAAGTAGGTGCGAATATCTGATTTAACGTAAATATAAGATGCAAAAAGAGAAGTATTAACAACGATGTAAAACTACGTGCTGCACGCACGATTACCGGAACGAGAAGACCAGGGAGAGCAAAGGAAGGTGGGAACAAAAGAAAGTAATTAACACATGCGCAAATCATCTTTACGCGAAATAACCATATTTCTAACAGTATTTTTAATATTTTTATTTTGTATATTTTAAATAACTAAATTCCAATGCTGCAAATGGGATTTTCATAAATTACTTGTAGAATCTTATTGAACTTGAACAGGAGGAACGTCATCCATGTTTGGGTGACGGGGGCCCCAGAGGAGCACACGTGTTAAAAGTTATTAATATTATTGAGGGCATGTTATAATTCATTAAAGTATGATAATAATACACTTTTATTATTATTCCAAATCACCTAACAGAAACCAGTGTTGGACAAATGTTATTCAGAATAACGAATAATTAATATTATATAATATTATATAATATGTATATAATAACTAATTATATAATTAATTTATATAATAATATTTACTATCCGCGAATTACGTTAACTAAGCCGTTCACAATTCATGAATAAAAAATCAATTTAATTTATTCATTATTTTTGATTCGTTATTTAAAATTCTCGAATAGAAGGATAATATTTATATTTTTAAGGATGTGGACAAATATGATACATAATGTTTTAAACCGTTTTTCTCAGTTATTTTGAACACTATTCTCACTTGATAATTTTCGTATTCTTCAATAATATCTAGTTCATGCTACTTTTTCAAATGAAACTTGAAATACTGCAAATGGTATAAGCTTGTTGTTGGCCGCATTTGTCCAGGTCAAATGTGAATAAAAAATACCGAATAAGGTTTACCAAACAAACAACGAATAACTGAAATAATAAATAACTCGAATAGTAAATAACTGAATAATGTATAATTACTTATTCGTTGCTTTTATTCGAATAGTGCCTCACACTGAGAGAAACTACTTGTTGTGTATTTTAGAACTGCTATACGAAAATGCATTGTTAACGAAATTCAATCGACGAGTGCATTGTGCAGGTGAGATAATATAAACTCCGGAACGTACAGTTTCAGCTATTGTAGCCTCTACTTGATTTAGTGGATGCAAAGATAGTATAAAGTTATGGCTATCAGTTGATTTCCACTTTCCACTTTCCATTTTCCACGGCAGTTTCGTGTCGCTGACAATCTTCGTCGATCAATTCTTCAGAAAATGCACTCAGGAAAGCCGGGGTGAGCACAGTCAAAAACGTGTAACCATAATGTTCGGAAGTCAAACTCGGTTATTCGCTTCTTCGTAAACTGCTGAAATTCGATGATCAGATTCACTTGCGACAAACATACGCGGTTCTAAAATTTTGTGGCGCGCTATTTCAAAACTGAGCATATAGCGAGCAACTTTCTGAACGAAAACAGTTGAACAGTGCCGTTCAGTAACTTGTAAATGGAAAGTCGTATGTAACCGGTCACATAAATTTCATCCGGTATTTTTGGTAACGTTTAAAACGACGACTGACTGAATTCCGAAGAAGTTTTTGTTGAACGTAAAAATGCATTTGTCTGTGTTCATACAATGGATAGCTAACATTTTCATACGAACAAAATGCGACCAACTTATTTCAGAGTAAAACGAATATTTAGGTTCATCAAATTTACTCTTCCTTTACTTACAAATTGATTGCCTAACGATTAGCTATTATTTTACATGTTACGTACGTTAATTGTGGTGGTGTAAGTAGCAATTGCAATATAAAATGTTAAGAGATTGATATTAAAAACGCGAACGACCGTTGCGACAGCTTTTAAAAAATATTTCAACGTTTTGGTTTAGAATTTTGGCAGCTGATGCAAACGTTGAAAATATTTAGTAACATTTTTGCATTATTCATTTAAAAGACATGTTTTGAAACGTCAAGCTTCGTTTCTTAGAGGAATTACATGTTCTATGAGACTATTTGATAATATATTTGAAAATAAATTTAACATACTACAAAATATATGTTTGATTTTTAATGGTTCCTTTTTATATAAAAGACAATATACAAATTTAATTAATATATTTAATTAATAAATTAATATATAAATTTCTGTGCATTTGTAAAGAAAATATGATAAATAAAGTTCTACTAATTTATACACAAAGTAGAAGAAATATGATATTAAATGTTTCATGGGAAACGAGACTGGACTAAATCATGTGTTATAATTGCTTGGCATTTCTACTTATGAAGGAGTTGGGACTGTTTCAAAAGGATGACAAGAATTGAAACCACATCATGGGTATTAAAAATAATTTGAATTATACGTACTTTAACAGAATGGCATATATACATTCAGATCACTCCATTATTCAGATATTAAAATTGTGATGATGCATTAAGTTCACAAAATTTTATCAAAACCTAGATTCTAGATTCTAGAAGTTGGAGGAGATTTAAAAGACTAAGTTATTCTTTTCTTGTGTAAGTTTGATGGTATTTTATTTAACAAACGACAAGTTCAATTCTTTGCTTATTATTTTGATAAGTAAAATTGTGAGCATCATTGTCTAGTCTTCTACCTTCTCAATGAAATATTGTAATCATTGAAAAATTAGGTCATTAATTTTATTATAAAATCTATGCATTTCATACTCAGTGGCCTATAATGTATGTATGAATATAATAGTAAGACTACAATAGGTAACTTATTTTTATGCAAAATCTAAACATTGTTAAAACTGTAAGAGAACAATTTCTACATAAATAAAAACGTATAAAATTCAACTTGTTCGTTTGGTTACACAGATTACAGCTAGATGTTGCTAATTTAAAAAGATTTGTATGATATATAGTCGGCGTACAAAGTATTCGTATACCTTTTAAGACGGAATAATTTTTTTAGAAATACGCCAAGTGATCTAAATGTTTCTAGGTGCTAGAGGAATTAGTTTACTGAACAATGACTACAAAATTGTTTTCAAATATTGCGATTGGTTGGCGTAATTAAAGAATTATTATAACAGCTCATGTCAAAGTCAACTGATATTGACAAAATTTTCAACATGCATATAAGTTACCGAGATATGTAAAAAACTTTTTTAAATTTCCGTTACGGTCGCAGATAAAAAATTTGAAGAAACATCATTTCTTAATTCTTTTATCATATCAGCCGATTGTAATTTTTGAAAATAATTGTTTAGTCATTCTTTAGTAAACTAATCCCGCTAACATCCCGAACAAATTTAGATCGTTTAGCCCAATTATAAAAAAGTTATTCCGTTTTAAAAGGTGTACAAATTTAGGATTTATTGGCAATGATGGCAATCGTAAGATTTCCGGCAAAGTTACACAGTAATATCTTTTACACAAAACCTTTCATCAAGGTAAAAATTTGATTTTACAAATTCACATCGCACTGGACAATGATAAAGGAAATGACATGCATTTTTTATTTCATGTCTCCTATATTGGTTTATTTGAAAAAAATATATATATATATTTCTCAACTCTACAATTAACAACATTCCGTCGTTCACGTTTCTCTTAAATTGTCTCTGTCAAATATATTTTGTACGTACAAGTGCCGGTAGAAAATACCGATTAAAATCGTAACGAGCGGATTGCCTTATTCTAATAGTTTAAAGAATGTACTGTTTACCGTTATGTAAAGATTATAAAAACAGTTATGTGCTGTGACAAAAAAATTCTTACATCGAATTATTTTGTGCCCGGAAAGAATGATAAACACATTAATTTATCCATAAATATTTTCTTTATGCAAGGATTTCGATGGTTTTATTTGTCTTCAATGTTAACACATTACCTAGCAGCGATGATTTCATAATTTTAGAAGGTTTACAATGTACAATTAAAATATTTTTAATAAAATCTTCAGCCGCGCTAATTATTTCAATCATGTGCCAATGAGACATTCTCGGTAACATTAGCTAATAATATCGCTTGTAATTATCGTATAGAGAAAAATTGTTTAGATTTCTCTTACTGTAACACAATAAGCGAAAATTTTACATAAAACCTCTTGCAATATATCAGGTCTTACTTCTGTGTGTCTACTTATCGTATCGTACTTCTCTCAAACCGAAATATAATTGGGTACTTCAATTGGCACTATAGTATAAACATTAATTTAAAGGTTGGCATACGGTAAATACAAATATTTTTTCCCGTATAGGAATTTATTAGCGACAAAGAAATGTTGACACTCGAACAGTGGAGCTCAAGTCAATTTGGACTTTGATTATAAATATTGTTATATGATTATTTAATTTCTCAGGATTAACTAAATTAGGGAATAAAATTTTCACACGTTTTACTAACGTCTATAGAAAAACTAATATGTTCGAAATGAGTGTCTCAAAAAATATGTTGGAAAAATTAATACATAAAATTATAAATTACTCTAAATATAGCCAATTATATTTTTATTAAGATGATTCATTGTTTGTGTGCCGATCACTATAACTGTGAATGAAATGTTTTTAATTTATTAAAATTCTATACGATAGATAAAGTGTTAATAAAAGAACTGTTACACACGAAATGTACAAACAATAACAATAATAGACACTCGATTAATTTGATCGAATACATTTGGTCAAGGGCTGCAGGGTCATTTCTCATTTCGCCTAATTGATTGCCCAGAAGAATCGCAGCTCGTCGCAGCAATGAAGAGAACAAAGATTGCATTTCGTAGTATGTATATCACTGTTGCCTTCACCGCGTTAAGCTTCCTCCGCGTTTTATATTCCTTCCGTTACCCGTACCCGTCACCCATTCTCTGCTTTTATTTCTTTTTTCAAATATCATGAAGCTTCACGCTTCGCAACTCCTGTTGCGCGTTTTACGCCCTTTCACCTTCCGCTGTCCTATTTTCCCCCTTTTTCTCACTGTCTCTACGTTAGACGCTTTCACAAGCGTGCTGTAATGTTCACAAGCCGTTCGCCATTACCACGCGCTTCCGCCGCGCCGTTAACAATCATTTTCATAATGCTGTGTTTACAGACAAATTATATGTCGCGTGCATGCGTGCATGTGTGTGTGTGTGTGTGTGTGTGTGTGTGTGTGTGTGTGTTTGACGTTTACTTGAAGAAGATACAGTTACTCGCATTAATACCCAGATACTTCGTAAAATAAAATAACTACTTGAAATATGTTATCTCAATTCTTTTGTTACTTCGAATGACATAAACAATAAAAAAGCTCGCGTTCTTCAACTTTTTTATCCGAGCCTGTAAAGAAAATTTAAACAATACATTTCTTACATCTCGGTAACTTATGTTCGTACAGAAGAGTTCGAAATCGGTTGATGATGTTATGAGTTACAGAGAATTAACAATCGTAAAAATCTTGAATTTCAAGAAAATCACTGAAAAACCTAGAGATTTTGACACTTTTAAAAAATCGTTCAAAATCGTTTTTATTTTTCATAAAAAATTTTAAATAGATAGAAAGTTTGAAAAACGAGTTCTTTCGTTTTCTTTTGTCATTCCAAGTAATAGCAAAGCTTAAGAAAAGCATTTTAGTTATTTTTTAGTAGACTAGTCTTTCTATGATCCAATAAAAATATTCAGGTCGCGTAGTCCAAATCCAAAAAAGTTATTGCGTTTTAAAAGGTGTACAAACACTTGTGAGCCACTGTATATTTTTGAACATTGTTCTTTACAAATTCATTCATACAATACTGTATGTAACAATCAGCTGTGAAAACATGTTTATTCGAATACATGTTTATTCTAATCAAGAACATATTGTTCCATATTATGTTCTTCAATTTTTTCATTGTCCCGATTTAAGGAACAGTTGGATCCGTGTTCAATATTCAATGTTTCTACTTTTGAGTATTTCAAATGGACATTCGAAAATAAGGTTATGTCGAAAACGTTGTTTAATAATAGGTACATACTTTACTACTCTATGCGTATTATTTTCTATTCGTATTAAATTAATATTCGAAAGTTCATTACGTTATCCAGAAACATTGATCTATCGAGGAGCAGTATAAATATTCAACTATGACACTTTTAAATGCGATCTATAATAAGTACTTGTACCTGAGTTATCGCGTACCTTCGGAACGCAAACATAAGCCAGTTAAGATAATCACGGTGGGGATCAAAGTGAGCCCAGCGCCGGCAGCAGACGTTTAGAGCTTCCTCCGTCCGCCTTTTCGTCGCTCGATTTTTTCCCCTGATGCGGAGCTAGCCAACTTGTTATCCGTGTTTTTATTGTACAAGTTATTGCATGTGCGGAGGCCGAACCGGAAGACAACAAAATTTCTTTCATATCATTCCAGACGGCCTGGCAGTTGGTGGGATGCGGTGCTTTTGAAAAATAACTGGAGGCATTGCGGTGCATCGGGAATGCAGTGACGCAACTATTCCATTATCTCAAGAAGCCAACAACAGCCGAAGGAGACGAAGGTATTTTTGAAGACTTTCCATCCCGGCTTTGCCGTGGCTCGCTCCTTCTCTTTTACTCGTGTCGTTTCTCAACGTCGTTCGAGCCGTGACGAAAACCGCGACGGATACCGCGTCGGATACCGCGACGAAAAAGATGCGTGCGTACGCCCCTTTGCTCTTTTTAATAACATCAAGAAGGATCAACTGTCTCGCTGTGATAGTCGTTCGCTTTCGTGCGTGGATTTCTTGACGCGGAATTTCTCTTGGCAGCAGGTATCTGGAGCATGGAGAGCGACGCCGATGCCAACGTCGATGTCGATGCCGACGCCAACGTCGACGTCGATGCCGACGCCAACGTCGACGTCGATGCCGACGCCGACGTCGACGCCGATGCCGATGTCGACGGCGAAGCCGACGCCGACGGCCGATGATATTTTATTAGACCGTCCCTCGGTAGATTGATCACAGGTCAGGTGACCGTTTATTGTCCGCCGAAACAAAGTGATTCGGTTGCGACGAAAGTAGAACGAAGCGTGGATGACACGCTCCGTGGAGTGGAATAAATCTGAACCTTTTGATCGGCGGCGCTCCTTTTATTCCGAAGCTCGATCGTTAAGGTGATCAATTTTGAAACGGAACGCTGGACGGATGCCCGCTTTTTATCCTCTCATTTTAGCTGTCGATGAATCTCGCAACCGTTCCGATGTGTTCTCACGCGATCCCACAGTTCCACGATACACCTGTTTAAAAATCGTTTGGGTGCCATTGTTTCACGTCTCATTCACATTCATGTCGCAACTGTTTTGTGGTGAACTAGATCGAAACGAAAAGAATGATATTGTAGATTTACTATGAAGTATACAAGCTATTAAATATTGTCTTCCCTTGTTGCGTGTTTAAAGTCGCACAAATATCACCTCGTAGTAACCGACTCCACTACCCTACACTGCGTTTAAATTAATGTAAGGTTCATTTTTCAAGTGAGTTTGCTGAGATGTATGCTATGAATTGAATTACGCACCCTGGGACTTGAATGTTCTGTGTTTTCATACATAAAAGAGCTAACAATTTCTGGACTAAAGATTTAGTTAAAGTAAAGATTAGTCGCGCGGGCTCTCGGGTGCGGCCTCGTAGCCGACTATTTTGTAACAGTTGACGAGGATTAAACAATCTCGAGTCCTACTCTCGAGAATTTATTTCGTCTTGCGTTCAAACCTTGGATCCTTGATGAGTCCGCTCTATCTAGCTGAAATCGGGGATTTTAAAGCGATTGAACAATTGTCGCGTTTCGTGTGGCTCACTTCCGATGCCTGGCCCCGAATAAATCTTGTCGTGTTAGTGTCGTATTCTCGAATGTCGCATTTTGTGCTGGGTGGTCCACGTTCGTACGACTGTGCGTGGCCCGGTGTAAGGACCTTAGAATTCCAGAGTCGTTTCTGTTCGCGTTTTACGACCCGCGGAAAAGAAGCGACGTCACAGTACATATATTTAATAGAATGCAATCAATAATGAAATCAATAAAAACATACAATCGACGACGAGACGACAAACTTTACATATTAATACCATTCATTGCAATATCTAGTAGGTAATAAATCTAGTAGGTAAACCGAAACAGGTAAAACATGCAATTGCATTACGTGGATCGATTTTGTGATTACATACTTCAAGTAATAAGTCTACAAGTTGAAGTGTAGACACCTATTTTTAAAGGAGTTCATTAGATTTAATAACATCCTTTGATAATTATTTTGTATCAGACATGATCAACGACAAGATATATTTTCGCGCTACTATGCTTTATGTTCGTAAAGGTGAAAACGCAGAATGAATAGCACAAAAGAGTTCTGACATGAATGTGGTGCCAGTACCGCGAATGAAAGACTGGTGCAAGGACTATTCAAAAAGTTTTATGCAGCACACAAAATACTCCTGAAATGTTGGAAGCATCGTATTTGCATTTGATTTTTATTGGAACTGCCTACATTATTTTATTAGCCAACTTAACATTAGGACGATATTGTCTATTTTAAAGAGGTTAACAAATGAATTAATAAAACTTATTTTTGGCATCGCGCAGCGTATGGTTAGAAAAAACATAGTACCGTGAAAATACCATTAAAAATATATTTGATGAATACAGAGAAGAAAAAATATTTTTCATTCGATATTATTTCTTTCATTTTCGGTAAACCAATATCGGATAGACCAATGAAAATTTTAATTGAAGCGGAGATTCTTTATTTCAAAGCTACAGAAATTTAGAATGAAATAAAAAGTAAGTGAATTTCCTTATCAATGTAAAATCAAATAGAAGCGAAAAAATATTTTAAACGCACGAAAAGTGAATAGATACAGATCAAATATATTAGTTCTAGCAATAGAATTATTTATGAATTAGTATCGTATTTTTTATTTGCGATATTTATACTTATTTCTTACTAACAATTTTGGTAAAATTAATCTTCCGATATGTAACAGTTAAATGTTAATGATCAAAATAAGAATCTGTTGATCAACTTTTTGAAACCATTTAGAAACAAGCATTATATGTATAATATAGAATACTACACAATACTTATATGATATATTATATTATATAATGTACATATACAATTCTTTACTGCATATGTTGTATTATATGGTCCAAATTATATAATATATTAATATTATATATACATCTATATACATATTGGTATATAGTACGTATAACTAATCGTACCGAATCGTACTTTGTTACGAAACACGCTTATTAACCAACTTCAATAATTTTATTAACAATTATACTTATTATATTCTTCATATAGAAAAGACAATTTATCACATATCTATGTAAGCGTAAAGAGATAAAAGGGGAATGGAATTCCGGAGTAAAAACTAAGATTGACAACCTGTAAAATAGAGAGCAGAAATTGATAACAGAAGCCTGTGAATTTAGCGCAAGATTCGAGAAACAGGCTAGAGGAGCAAGCAAAGTTGATTAAAAATAGACTAGCAACGAACATACCAAAGCGAACAGGAAAATATAGATAGAAATAAAAGAAAGATATTTTCAAGTCAACCCTTTGACTACTGTTGGCGTCTAGAGACGCTTAGGAAACTTCCATTTGTGATACTGTAGGCGCTTAACCTAGTTCGGTCCACTGACACGAGAGGCGCTTATAGGCGGCCGGGAAATGTTTCCGATCAAAAAGTTTAATATTAATGCTAAATTTTTAGTATTCTAAGAATTCAATGGAGAATACAAAGAAATACGTAATACTGTTTTAATGTAGTGGAATTTAGCGTTCTGATTATTTGAGTATGCTATGTCAGAAATGTTCGGCTAACGAAAAACTTCACCGTTATCGATGTACGTCGCGAATAAATTCCTACTGTCTAATACGGTCGGTGCGTCTCAAAGTCTGCCGTAATCAAAGGGTTAAAACAGTACAGAGGAATAAAGGAAAATAATAATATACATTTATGATAGAATAGTTTCGTTTCTTTTATATAGTTACATCTGCAATTAAGATCGTAAGCATGAACTTGATAATAAAGTCTAGGTATCCGTGAAAGTACCAACAACTTCAATGTTAAAGCACGGATTGAAATAAAATTATTATTAATCACTTATTCTACTTTGTTAATAAAGTGAAATTTTTGCATATTTACAAAATGATTTCGAATGCATCTGTCGAATGAATGGCGATCGCAAGATTAATACAAATCGTAGCCATGTCAAATGTATCTCTTTTTCGAAATACGCGATCAGAGATATAACACAGCACAGATAAAACGAGTCCGAACGTAGCAACACATGCAGCACGTATCGACACATATCTTGGCCAGTTCGATTTGTATTCATTGACAATGTGTTTCGTTTTCTTCCTTTCGCGTTCAATAAACTCCGGCCAGGAAAATAGGACCGCGTGAAACGCGACCGACGTTTCGGTGCATTGTGCCCGAACGAGCGCGACGCAAACTGAATACTACTCTAATGCCTACTCGAAACCTTGATACTGGTATTTACATGGATCCAGCTAGCGACTGGAGTCGATTCGATAGACATTCATGGCCGTGGCAATCGAACGTGTAACTATTCGGGGGTCTCCAAACGGTTCGGTATTATCTTGACGTTTCGCCCTCCCCCAGCATGCGAACGATCTGAATATTCGTCCGGAAAAATACAAGTTTCTTTTTTGTACAAGCACTTTTTATATCGAGAAAATTCTGCTTTGAAATTTGGTGTATGAATTGCACTATCTGTAGGGCAGAATATGTTAGTTTTTCTTGTAAATCTTTTAACAGTAACCGTGTCACCGTCGGTCAAGTGACCGGTTCTGCAACTTTTTCCTACAATTATTGGAATTATAAAAACACTTCTACCGGAAAAAATGAAATAAATATACTCATCTGAACATATCTTAAACCTGGGGCGTTTAAGGTAATTAGAAGGTTTAAGGTCTGAGTGAGAAGGGGGTATTTTGTATCTGTGTAAGAAAAAGTGTTATAAATATTGTTTTTTCTGTTCCAGATATATTTATTTATACCATACTGTTAAATAATACATTTATTTATGATCCTACTTTAAGCATGCTAGGATTATTATAAAAATTAGAGAAAATCTAAATATATTGGATCATGTAATTTTCATATGACAACACAGACGAGTCACTTTTAATGCTTGGTACGGTTAAAGTCAACTCCTTGCATTATCACCACGCATCAGACTCACGATGAAGGTATCATACATAGTCTACTAAATATGAAGGTTAGTCATTTCTTTTAAGTCGAAACAAAATTTGGTTTATCTGTTACAACAATCTAGGAATAAAAATTGATAAGGACATACAAAAAATGAAAATTGTCTTGGTCTATAGGAACATTTACCTGTGAAAGAAATCGTAGTGCAAGTATATTTGACGATGAATTTTTTATTTACTCTTGTAGATAAAGTATTTTGTTTCAATTTATATATTGACCACGATGTCGCAATAGTGACACAAAAGTATGATAAATTCATACTTTTCATTAAATGTAAAGTAAGGTTCGATATAATATACTGGACAACTAATATAATATATTGGATAATAATTATCTTGTAACAAATATATTTAATAAGGAAAATTACTTGTAAATACTTGTATTGCTTAAACAATTACTTGTAAAGTCAGTTAAATATTTCTTAAAATCACAGTGAAGCATTTTTCTCGAAGACGAGAGTATAATGTAACCGCGATTGCTTACAGTATTGAGATATTCATGTACTTCAACTAAAGAAAATATGGTCCATTCTGTTTATTTATCACTATATTTTCTTCTATTTTCTATGTCAAATTGATTTCCTACTTCAACAATTCAGTATCTGCACCCTTTTACATCAGACACCTTAATTATTAATACTCTAGGGATTGCGACAGGTTGAAATGAGCCCCTAGATAAGGAAAGTCGTAAATAAAATTGTAAGAATCGGTATCGATTGATGTCCTCATTTGCCAAGCGCACTTTCGACTCGTGGCACCATCCTAAATTTTATGGCTGAAGTTTCTACGGACCCTTTGAATCTCGCTCACGTCGCCCATATGGTATCACTCGTCCCAAAAGTGTCAATTTATTAAATTACGGATCTTTATGTCAAATAAAACTTGCTTATGTTAATTGCAAAAAACACAAATTAGATGTAAATGATTTCCCACTTTTTATAATTGCAATAAGTTAAGAACAAGGTAATAATATCCTTAAATTCTTTTTTGTTGGAGTGTTTTATTACAATCCCATACGTTATCTAAATCAGAGTTGGGCATTATTCGAATTCTTTCGAATAAATATTTATTCAAATAACAATTATTCATTATTCGTAACAAAATATTTTATCTATTTATTCAAATAATTGTTGATTTTGCACAAGAATAATTGTTAGTTAATACAAATAACTGTTAACAGCCTTTTTTACGCAGCTTTTTCAGCATATATCTGTTCTAAATATAAATCCTGGAATGTACAATGACTCTCTTTGCACCCGAAGAAAGATTATTTACGCAAAAGAAACGAACTTCCAAAAAGTTAATTGTGAAAATTAATATGGTAGAAATGAATCAGTACACTATGGAAAAACACAATATTCTATAATTTTTATTCAAATCGAGTATTTTCCAACTTAATTCTAGTGCAAATAAATTCTTATTCGAATAACAAATGACTTCTTATTCAGATGAATTTTTAGTCGGATAAATTGTTGACTAGATTTTTTATTCATTGTATAAGTAGTCCGTAATATCGAATAAAATTTAAATATTTTAAAGTCTAAGTAAAAGTATATTGTCGAAATGTTAATCGTTAGATAGCTATAAAATTACGTCTGTATGAAATTAAATTAAAATGTCTACGAAATTAAATATTTGCACTTTGTAATGTCTATCTTGAAATCTGTTAATTTTCTAGCAATTCCACTATCACCGCCACCTTGAAACGATGTCTGCTTTCAGAACATTTAAGTCTCTAATTTTTCTCTTTCCCAAGTCTCTTTTAATCATTTCCTGTGGACAGGTAGACCTTGTAGACCTTTAACTTTTCTTACTTCATTTTTACCTTTTCTTCTGTCTTATATACTACTCAGGAAAGGCAGTATATTACCCAGGAAATACTTAGCGTTCAGTTCAGTCCTCTAGAGATCATAGACTCAAGTATTTCATGCACGATTATTTTCATTGTTCATCGCTTTTCGCTATAAATACATTCAGTGAATTTGAATGTTCACATTCTGTCGTTAAAAATGAAAGAAAAATTGACCTAATCTTTGCAATTTTGATGTTGTATATGAAGCATAAATATGATTTATCTTTATTATATCTGCGTGAATATTTTATAAACATTATGATTAGATCAAATAAAAATCGGTAAAGACGTTTAAAGGATTTAAAAATACTATTACATTTGTCTCAACTTAATAATATAATTAAAGAATGGAATAAATGCCTGTGTACCTTCTGTATCTCGCAATTAACGAAAAAAATTTTGGATAAGAATCCACCGACTATTTTTAATAAACTGAAACAATCGAGCAGAATAAAACTAATAAATCAAACAAGGACTTCACATTTGTCTTTTAATAGTTTTAGTCCCCTTATGGCTGTATACTAAGCAACCGGATAATACAAACGCATGTTATTTTATTGAAAAATTAAATAAAGATGATATCACAACATTCTGCGTCTGATAAGATGGTCTGGAGGTTAATTGTTCTAGGAACATATGTTTTCGTTTAAATTAAAGGGCAGTCTTAAAATTATTATTTTTACAATACAATTACGAGGGTAGTTTCCTTCTACTTTCAACACTTACGGAATTTTCTATATTTGACAACTAATAATAAATAAAGTTTTACTTATTCTGTAAGGAGTTTAAGACATCTATATTTTCTAATGCTATATTTTTAGAACTGTGCGTGAAAGAAAAGAGATGTCGAATTCTTTTTTAAGTATTTATTTATTGTCACGTCGGCTTTGGAGATGTAGAGATGTGAATATTATCGATCACTGACATAATCATTGCATACTTTACATACTCGACACAAATTACAATACATTAGATTGCGTTGTAATACATTATATTATATTACAATGCATTACAATACGTTACGGTACGTTGCAATACTTTACAATACATTACAATTTGTTACATTTTGTTACATTTTGTTACAATACATTACATTGCATCACTGTACATTATAGTATATTACTTTATATTACAATACAATAATTTATATTATAATACATTATATTACAGTACATTACGTTATGTTACATTGCCTTGCATTACAAAGTCGTAAAAATTATCACCTCATGTACTCAGCTAATATTATTTAGTTCCACACGTAAATGTAGAATTACGTAATATCTTTAGTTTTTGAAATCTAACTTGCTTCCAAATTGAAAAAATTGGGCGACACGATTAGTTAACTATATGCTTTAGTGTTCTTGATAAAAATGATATTCGCATTGTTATATAGTACAATTTAGAGTTCGAGATTTATTAACAGCTTTAATTGATTGTTGGTGGAACACGTCCCTTCTCCGGCGCAGTTTTTCGTTTTACCCATAAAATATAATTGGAATCCGTCGATGACATTAAAATCATGGAACTTGTCTAAGCAATTGAAATGGAATCAGAAACCGGCGTCCGATCGTAGTTGGTTCCTACCCGGCTGATTGTCAGCTTCGTTAGTCGAACAAAGTTACTAATTAGTTGTTCGACGTTTTTCCAACGAAAGGCACGTCGAGCCGGGGGCTCACCGTAATTATTCGCATCTCGAGCTCCATGAACTGCTTTGCTCCACGTGTTGTTAATATTCCCCGAGGCGCGAACGTTGTCAGAACTCAGCTAATTTAGCGGAATTAACCGTCCGATGTTTCGGAACGAAACGTAACGGCACAGAACGGAAACACACCGGCAGCTATCGACCGAATCGACAGGCCCGCTCATATTTTATCATAATTTCCTTCGAGGTTCGTCAATGCGCTCGGGGAATATCGCGCGGGTCGAAGGAACAGCTCGTAAAAAAATGTTTTATGCGGTGCACACGCGAGCGGAAACGAGATCCACGCCGGCGCGATTTTTTCCTTTTTCTCGCTTTATTCCTTTTTTTTCGTTCGTTCGTTCGTTCGTTCGTTCGTTCGTTCGTGCATCCGCGCCGACTTTTTACGAGACCCGCGAAGAATGGTTTCCGCCGCGATAAAATTCACGCGTCTAGTTGTCCGTCTTTGTTTTCCAAGACAGCCGTGCGTCTGGTTTCGCGTACGCAATTTCCCACACGCGCGCATTCTGACTTTGAAATCTTCTTCTCTTCTGCCGTGCGGAAGCACATATTCGTCTGAATCACTGGATCATAAGTATTTCCAGGATGGCCGCTGTATTATTGTTGACGTTGCGTTACTATTCTTGTCTTGTCTGATATGTACGACTGCCTCGAAGAAAATTGCGTATATTGCGACAGGTACATACAGCGGCTCTTGTTGAGTATGCAAATTAACCATTCGTTGTCAAATCTTTCACAATACTTAATACGAAGAGAAACCGTACAACCGAATAAGGATCGATTCTACGTCAAAAACTAAGTCGAACATGTGATTTACATTCTTTTCACTGACTACGTTTTAAAAAATTTCAACTTTAAAAATCTGCTCAATCCACGTAGATACACTCGGCAAAGTCTTAACTCAACAATTATCGCCGTAAACTGTTTTTATGCTTGAAAACCATGGCCGTATTTGTAAATATCGTTAGTGTTATCACCTTTTCTATTATGTCCAGCTCCGTCAGTGGTGGATTTTTATTTGTAGAGTTAATAGTTAACTCTCGCATAATGGATCATAGTGGTCAGTAACCGGGCTTCGTTATCTTACTTTTTTTATCATAAACCTATATTTTTTATATCGAAATCATATTCTACGTAAGACAATGTACAACTTTAGTTTAAAACATTTTTTTGTCAGTTCAATATTTTAAGATATTTAGTTGATTTTTTATGTTAACATATCAGAAACTGTTCATGTCGTAAAAACGTTTATGGTAAGTTTTATGATTTTTATAAATGATTTTTGCGGGTATATGTTCTAAGTGTATCTACATTTATTATGTATTAATACAAAAATAAGTGAACCTTTTTAAGTACAGAATAAAATATAATTACTAGAATTCAGTGTGAAAAACGCCTCACAGCTAACATCGTATTAGTATTTTGTCGGGTTTCCTCGACTACGTTCTACCTCACACAATCTATTTTGCATCGATCTTACCCATTCTTCGGTAAAACTGGGTTCAATTTAAACCACCCGTTTATTAATATTTTTTTCAAACCATTCTTATGTTACCAAAATTTAATTTTTCATTCATGCCAAATGTAGTTAATTACGTTCAAATCAAGTGATTGCGGGTGTGTACTTATTACCTTGGGGAAATTCAAAAGTAACTACATCCTGGGATACGTGCGACGTGTGTTTGAGATCGTTCTCCGAATTTATTTTCAAAATATTACTGCGATCGTATTTATTCATATTCCCTTCAGTAACTTCTACATTACCCATTCTAACAGCAGATATCACTGACTACCATCCATACCTCACAATACAGTTTAATAGTTTAGATTTTAGCTGTGAGGCGTTTTCCACACTGAATCCTAGTAACTATATTTGTTTATATGCATAAAAAGGTACAGTTGCTTTTTCTGAGTGGATTCCTACTATACAAACTACCTAAGTTATATGGACTCTTTGTCTCCCTAGATTTCATATAAATAGAGTTTTACCGTGCTTGGAAAGAAACGCACATTTTGAGAGATTCAAAGAAGGAAATGAATATAATTAAAACTATTGAAATGACAAGTCCTGACAGCAAACTGTGAATACCTTAAATAGATTCTACTTCACACCCTTGAACAAATTTCATCTCTTGAACTGTTCGACTCGTGAACTATTCTTTATAAGTACGTTAATTTTGTATCTTTTCTTAATAATATGTGTACATCGTTGTTAATTTCTGATTGCTAATATTTTCTAACGAAATTATCGATTTAATTGCAGATGCTCCATCGGAGCAAAAAGTCCACCATTGGGAGATAAAAACCGAAACTCTATTTTTTTATTATTTTTTTTCACAATAGATTAACTGGTAATTGCCTACTATAGGGGCCTCAACTCCGACGTTAGAGAAGCCAAGATTCTGAACAACTTTTTCCAATACATATATTGTGATGTTGTCTCCGCTTGACCGGTGGTCAGGCCAGAAAAGGAGGGCAATTCCGCGAATTTTATAGGCCCTTAGGTCGGGCCGCGCATGACCGTATGAACGCGGTCCACCCGGCATAATGTACGATACTCGGGAATTCGCTTCTGACCACACGAAAGACCGTTCGGGCGCCAGGCACTAGAAGAGTGCCACACGAAACATCAAATCCGATCTCTGAATAGGAATTCTGACTTACTACGACTAAGACGCAAGAAGGGCAAGGGTTTGAATACAGGAATAATCGATCCGAATTAGGCTCTAATTAGGCTTTTAATAATCCACGTCAATCTTTTACAAAAGAGACGGCCACGTGGCCGCACCTGAGAGCTCGCAGTTTTCACATAATTTCTACGACGGTTATTCGTTCGTAGTACACGGTTGTCCTACTTAATTTAGAATCGGCAGAGCATAAAGGTATTGACGTACAGCGCTATTAGTCACGAGACGAATATTCGCAACGCGCGGTACGAATATTCGGCGCGAAAAAGATTGATTACACGAGTGACTCTACTCCCGGAAAATCATCGCGTTTACGCGACAGATGGAAAACGCTATTTCTAACTCCTCCGACCGCGACAACGAGGACACGACGATTGCATCTTTCGGCGCTACGGAATTCTCCGAGGAAAAACTTCTCAACGCGATCACTAAATTCGAACTACGTGAAATCCTTCTATCGTTTCTGGTGAAACGCGATCTCGGTAGCGAGCGATAAGTGCCACGTTACGCGCGAAAAAGAGGTAGAACGACCACACGAAAAGCGTGAAGCGTTTGCCAAAACGCTACCGAGCCACTTCGCTAAGAAACCGTAAAGGGCCAGAAGAAGCGACTCACCATGGCGACCGCCTCAGGTCGACCACGAACCTTCTTCCCTCCAAAAGAATCGGAATTCCACAAAGTCAGCTGGACCCACACACACGTGGTCTGGAAATTATTTAGCGTTCGCACGCGACGGTACTTCGCTCGGCAGAGACTCGTTACGGCTTTCTTGCTACTAGGACTTATCTTCTACAGCCGAGGGCCTTAACGAATACAGGGCCGTCTCACGGATGGTCGGCAGCCCCCTGCCTATCCGATTTCCGTCCCTCTCGTCACTGGCGACCGGGGACCTCACTGAGGGGCCTCTGTCGCCACCGCCACAACCCACGCCTACTGGAGTGTCTTTTTCGTGGCGCGGCGAGACGGCGCAGGAGATCTTCAGAGACGCCTTTCCCCGCTAGTAATCGGTCGTTTGGGGTAGCCTGTGTGGGGTAGTCATCCCTCGGCGAATCTATGCACATAGGATTTGTGTTGGCTGCATTTCGGGCGGTCCCCGCGGTGTTCGGCACCAGGAGCCTCCCATCGAGTCGGGGTTATGCACAGAGAATCATTAAAGGGTAGGCCGCTCGGCACGAAATAATCGAAAAAGATTTGTGGCGGCGATAGGCCGGCGCCACGTCCCCGCCAAATGTTTAGGTTAAGGAATGATCTGTATGCATGGGTCCGGACGCGCGATAGCGTCGAGCGAATGGTTTATGTTGCGTGCCTAGCGATAGCGTCGAGTGAATGTTTAGGTTTAGCTTAGGGTGAAAATGAGCTGCGTGAATGAATAAAGGATCTTTGTTCGTGAGAATGCGTCTACGAGCGAATGGCTAGTTTGTAAGAATTTTGTCTCGGCAGTTCTACCCGAGAAGCAGTTCGGAACGGTCACGCGGGCTACGCTGTTGACCGGCACGAAATAAAGTCTGATTCTCTACCGCAGTGTTATACCATCACTCTCTTCCTCCATCGTCCTGATAACGACGCATCCACCTCAGATTAATAAACGTTAATTTATCCTCCCTAATTTTCGCGAGGACTTGCTCTCGGTTGTCGTAGGTGTGCGTGTAACTCCGTAAAGGGTGGTCTCTCCGTAAACGATAAATCTCTTCAGAATCTTGTCTTCTATAACATATTTTCGAATCAACAAAATCGGAGTTGAGGCCCTTAAAGAAATATTGTCAAAATAGTGTTTCCGTTTCTTTTTTTTTAAAGAGAGACAGAGAGAGAGAGAGAACGTTTTTATTTAATTTTCGATTGAAACTAAGTTTTTGACCTATATTTATAGTTTCTGTTGAAGTGGTAGCATTTATTTTCAATATTGTACAGCAAAAAGAATTGGGTCAATAAATATTTGTAGAATTTTTTACTTCTACTTTTTTTATTTTTTACTTCTTCTTTACTTTTTCTTAGTTCTATCTTACACGAATAGTCCCACGACCAGAGTAAAAGGCTTATTTTGAATCGACCAATATTTTGAGATAATAACTAAGACGAAAAAACAATATCAAGCAATGAGCTTTGTAAAAATGAAAGCATAGTAATTGATAAACCACCGTTATATTGACCAATGATTGTGTAAATGAGTCACAGACCACGTGCACTAGGCTAGAATGCGGCTGAAAGTCCCATTTTTCGTATAAGCCTACTTAAAAGGATGTGCTATAATCTGTATGTAGTATAAACTGTAGTTATTATTGTAGTATGAACTGTTATTCACTTCAACAAAGCTCATTGGTAGATATTGTTTTTTCGTTTGAGTTATTATCACAAAATACTTGTCGATGTTGGTTTTCTGGGAAGCAAGGTCTAGGATTTTAAAAGAAAAACGCGTTATTTGAAAATTCACTAGTGCAAGTGTTCTCTTAGCCTCTTCAAGGTCGACTGTCTAACCGACTGCAACGGGAAGAAGGAAACCCAGATCAATCGGGACCAACGGCCCTTCGTTTTATCTGAAAACTAACACATGACCTTTAGGTGTTGTGTTACCGATATCTTCTAGCTCCGAGTCCTGGCTCAGGAAATAAACATTTT
>CM052151.1:516346-606794 GCA_028455555.1 Augochlorella aurata | reverse complement strand
AAAAAAAAAGAAGATCGGCCGTTGGCCTTATTCTAACCCAAGAGTATTTCTTTGGAATTTGCCGCAGAAGCGAAAAGAGAAATTGTTTCAACAGTTCCATGGCATGCGGAAACCATCATCGCGCGAATTCAGATAGATTAGATTGTCCCGGATACGAAAATGGCTCAAAAGATTATTCTCCGGCATTAATGCCAGGATTTGCCAGCTACCACCGCTTCAACGGTGGAAGGTATGTAACAACCATAATAAAACGGTCAACTGGCCACCGTAAGAGGAACGTCCGGCAGGATTCCCGGAAGTTCCTATGGTTAATCTAGGAAATGGGTCTGCGGCACTTGGGCAACACTGCGAACACTTCGGTTTTCATCGTATTTAAAGCAGACTTGCTGCAGAGCTATTCCAAAGCTGTACATCTCTTTCCGTTATGCGTATTCAAAATATAGGTATAGTGTGTCCCATTTAAATTGCAAATGTTGAATATCTCCGTACCTTTTGATAACGCGAAAAAAGAAGCAGAAATTGTTCAGTAAAATCTACGTACGTTAGTATGAAAAACTCGTGTTACCTGAAAATTTAACTTTATTGTTCGTTAAATTAAACGATTCTCGTTATTTCGTCAAATATGTTCAATTCGCGACTCTCATGATATTTTATATAAACTTGTACTAGAACTTGCATTCTGCACGCAAATTGTTGAAAAAAATAATGCACATAAATACATAATTAATAATTAGTCTACGAAATTATACGTAAAATAAAAATTACCTACATTAATTGTATGATACAGGACTTGTTAAAACAGCTGTAAGTGAGTTGAAACTAATAGAACGAAATCTTCTAATTATTTAAATGTTTTTGCTGTCATGTAATTGATCTTACTCATTTATGTCATAAGTGCATAAAATCCAAAGTCTGTAACGAAAGAGAGTTAAAACGCTGAAAAATGTGTTAACGGTAACAAATCATATTGTCAGCAACTTTTATGAAAACTAATTGTATCTTCAAGTAATAGAAATATTTAAATAGAACGATTAAAAGATGCACACTTTACAAATTGCAAAAGTTCGAATTTTCTGAAAATATCAATTTGAACATATCCAAAGAATGGTATTTATTAAACGTCCTCTACAATTGAATAAGTACAAAATATTTGGAGCAAACGGTCTAGCCAAGTAGGAACTCTAAATCTGCCCCCAAGTTGAATAGAACTTGATATACACTAATCGATAGGTTTTCCAAAGAAATCTTTTTCTCCAAGTAGCAACTTGATATTTCTACTACTGGAGTTTATAATAGTTAAAGGGTTGAACGCGACTTATGGTTTTAGCTCTATTTCTTCTATTCTATTGAATAGAAAATTATGAAACGTTTGAGAACTTTTTTAGATTTTTGGGTTGCAAAAACGATTTTTAAGAAATCATGAAATATTAAGATTATGAAACTTATATTGAGATTGTACAGTGACCACATTTATATTTTCACAGTTTTTGCTTTTTTATAGTTAGTAACATATAATGTAAGATTTTTCGAAATGAAGACACGTATTTTCTTTACCTTTTAGTACGCAAAAAGCTAACACAAACACACACACACATTCGATACATTTTTTCATCAAATAGTGTTGTACGGAAGTCCAAATATAAATTTATATGTTAGACGAACCAACGCAACTGTTTATAAAAATCTTGCATTTGATACATATACATTTTCAATTAGTTGTGGGTACAATGATGCTTCCATTTCGAATAATCTGAAAAAAGTATATGTAGCAAACTATAATAAGTAACTGTGAAAATGTGATCGTGGTCACTTTGCAATCTCAACATTAGATCGGTAATTTAAATATTTTCTCATTTTGCAAAAGTCGATTTTCCGATCGAAAAATCTGAAAAAATTCTGAAACATGTACCTGAGGCGGTGAGACCTCAAGATTTTTACATAATTTTGACATAATCGCATTCGAATTTGTAACCACCCCAATAGTAGAAATATCAAGCTGCCACTTGCGGGAGAAAAATTTCTTTGGAGAACCCTTCGATTGGTTTTAATATTATTGAATATACAATTATCATTAACATGGAAATTAATATCTATAATGTTACGCATATTTGCTTAATGCAATTTGTTATTTATTCTGAATAGAATTGCAACGTATTTATCATCGTCAGCGAGGATGGAAAAACTTTCATAATATGTACACAAGGTGTTCCCGGGTTAAATCACCAAACTTGTTATAATCCAGGTTTATCGCGTAAATTACAAAAGGAAATTCTTGTATTTATTATAAAAATAATTATAAAAATAATTGTAATTATTTCATATGTTATAGAAAAGCATTACATCTATGAATAACAGATGAAGTGGCTGGCTGACACTGTACGCTTACTATTTCGTTACACACTTGCACTATTCTCAATTTTAATGTTTCAATGTTGTTAACAATTACTCAGAGCGACTGTTTTTTCGATCTCGAAAACGTGGATATTTAATATTTCTTGAAGAAAGCATTTGGGAGTATACTTGCAGAGAACAAATTTGTTTCTTTTAGAGTCCTAAATTTAAGTTTGGCGTCTTAATCCGGGAACACCCTGTATATGTATAACTAGGTACACCGAAATCAACGTGCACTATTAGCTGTCATATTCTTGGTCTTTGAAATTGCATGGGATTAGGCGTTTATTCAACTAAAGGGCTATATTAGCGTAGCCGGACAAAACTTTGAGAATGAATTATGTTAATTACACGACTTGTCTAATTGTAAGCTAAATTACGCATTCCAAGTTTCCGTAAATTCGTTAATTAAAGGGGAACCGTAACACGTAACGTAAACACGTAGTATACAATGTGTACTTTGTGGTGGAACTGCAACAGTAAATCTTAAGTTACATAAGTGAAACTTCCGCACGCCTTTAAAGTTAATAAGATAACTGTTTAGCTGAACAATCACCGACGAGGCGTACAATTCTGGATTCTGTGGCTTGTCCCGTATTTACGGGAACCATCAAACCCGAGAATCACTGTACGCGCAGAAACAAGCCGACAGAGTAAAATCAAATGTTCCAAATTAGTACAACTCAATGTTCATACATTTTCTCAAAACTATGAAATATGTTAAATTTTAGCTATTTTCTTTTCATAAAAACACTTCAAAAAATGATTTATTGTCGTACATATCTTTGAGTGTGATATTCAACAGTCGTACTCGTTATATACAGGTTAATTCACTTAAACAAAACATCTAAATTATTTCCGTTCCCGGGAATGATTGCACAAAATGATAAAGCGGATTTGAAACTGAAAAATTCGACTTGGAACCAGTCGAAAGGGAATAGAAGAATTTTTGTACAGGAATTATTTAACGAACTAATGAAAGACGAACTGAAATGTCCGAGTTTAAATATTACAGGTTTGCAAAAAATGTTATAAACGCCATAAAAATTGTAACGAGGAAAATATCGCAAATAAAAATAGTAAAAGACGCAGAACCAGAAAAGAGAGGGAGATGCTACCAATGCGTAGTAGAAGTGAAACAAAAAGAACAGAATATATGTAGTAGTTTAGCAAAACCGAAACGATGTTGCAAACACCATGTTTGTAGAAAAAGTTCAACGAACATGATACTTTGTCCATTTGACTTCAGAGGAATCAGATACAGATTCAGACAGTTTCATGTAGTCATTTACTTATTATATTTATATAGTTATGTGTTTTTATATTATGTGTTTTTCAGTATATAACATACCCGAACATTGCAAAACGTATCTTAAAAACAATTTTTCTCAGTATAATATCTACGGTTAATGATTTTGAAAAAGATAAGTCAAAATTTAGAGAAAGTAAATATTTACTTGAATTTGCACTGATCTTTGTATAAGTTTATACACATAATTACATATAGTTTGTTGTCTTCTAGTTTTATATCTTGGACAACACATTTTAATTATACAAATGGTATAATTTATTAAATGCTGATATAACCAACTAATAAATTATTTTACTAGTATATTTAGTTACATCTCAAGTTTGTTTTAGTATTATTCTATGTTCATGAAAAGCTAGCACAAGGTAATTTCATTATTTCAATGTGTGGTTATTATACGCATCTGGACACATTTTTGGTTAGCTATACAATACAGTAACAAGAAATGTATAGTTCTATAAAGGGAAAGAAATATCTATGACCCTGAAAAGTTTGAAAGATCATTTACATTACATGAAAAAAATTACTTGTGTAGGATCGAGTCTAAGCGCAATAGAGGGAGCGAAAAAGAATGGGACGGTATTTCGTCCTAGGCCCGCTAGAGGACTCGTCAGTAAGGCTATCTAGCGGGCCCTGCCATAGACACACAGGGATATCGATAGGACGGATGACGTTTGTGTATACAAGGTGTCCCATTTGAAGTTACGCACTCAATTATCTCCCGAAACATTTTTTGAAACGAACTATAGTTCGGGAGAAAATTGAGTGCGTAACTTCAAATGGGACACCCTATATACTAATCAGGACGGGTCAGGCAGCTAGCGAAAGAGCTATCCATCTGCTGGCGAGCATTGGAAATAGCCGCTACACTTGCATTGTCAAAATTTAAAAAACGGTATTTCTATTTTGTCAAACAATTGTAGGTTGTTGCAGGACAGTTTGAAAATTGATCAAATTAGAATTAGAACAAAAATTCAAATTAGGTCTCCCTTAAACAATATCTTTTGTTCTGTCTTGTACACTTATAAGTACTAGAAGCTAATGACATTTTTAATGATGAGGTGATTCACGAATAAATCTCACTTAGGTACTTGAACGGTCTTGAATAAAAAAGAATACAGTAAGTAATGAGTGAACGAGATTCGTTGTAATTAGAACCCAGTTTGAGAGAATAGTTTCGGACAGTTCATGAGTACTTGAAAAAGAGAGAGTGATACTTTCGAGTGGACTTGAATCTGGACGAGATAAGTTCGAACGCTTTGTAGGAATCTTGAGAAATATACGTAAGTGCTACTCTCAAGTGTAATTCGCCAAACTTTCCTTCTCATATTGTGTCTCTGTTTCTAGAGATTTTCATTCTATATAATTGTACCCTCTGTCGTATATAGTTAAATGCAATTTATGTTACTATAATTTATAATATTAAAAAGTAATACAATGAAAAATCAATCACCTTAAATGAACTAGTAGGATACTATTTAAAAAGAATAATTTATGCTCTTATTTTACAGACATTACCTCATTACTAATACCATAAGCTTAAATAACTGTAGTACAGCATAAATATTAAATATTTTCAAAATAAATGCGAGCATTTAAACACTTTCATGTACGACCGTAAAAATGTTTTAAACATCGTGTTCAATATCCCTTATTAACTAGTTTGACAACTGTGCTATTGATGACGTTTATAAGAACATTGAGCTTTATTCAGCAATTTTTTAGAACATATTTTTCGAGACATTTCTTACAGACTTATTAGCCTTTCTGTTATTACTAATGTAACAGTCGGGAGTGTAATTGTTTACTAACATGTGTATTGTCTACTGACCAAAATTGTTGAGGTACTTTATAGGTAAGTTGACTTATATTAACTTCATAATATATTCAACTTGTCTTCTTAACATTTTGGCATGTATAAATTACATTTTAAGACGTACATGCGTCAAAATCTCCAAAAATGTGACTATCACGAAAGTACCTTTGCTATTATATTATTACGCTTAGAATTCTGAATCATTAACGTATAAAGCAAGAACAATTGAACTCTATCTTTATTCGACACTTGTCTGCGCATACTGATGCAAGAAGCATTCCCGATCCACGAAACCTTTAATGGCAGTTGTGTTAGCTTTAATGCTTGCAGCATTTAGATGTTGGACAATCATAACGTTCAAGATATCGTATTATTATGGCCACAACATTATTTCTAAACCATTAAATTCTAATTAACGTGGGACTATCCGACATCTAAAATACCCGACTCTATATAGTCTTCCATAAATTGCGAAAACACATTTATGGTGATTTTACCTGGCTTTCATTGCACCGTTAGTACTAATCGATTTCATTTTGTTCTGTTTGCTTACTAATTTCTCACAGAAACCACTTTACATTCAAATGATAGTTGTCTACATGATGAATAATATTTTCTTGTTGTTGCATCGAATAAGTAGATTAAACAGTGCTTAAATATGTTAAAACGTCACATTTAACAGAATAGATCAATAAATTAACCCAGAACGTACTTGTGCACAATAAACAATTTAATCTGAAGAACAAATACAATACAGGATGATGTGCCCAATAAATGAACATCACTCCGGAAATGAATATTTCTCGTATTATACAAAAAATGTCACAACTGTCATACCGTTTTCACAAGAAAATATATACAGTAGTTCTATTATACAGGGTGTCTCAGCATTGGTAAAATAATCGAGAAGAGAATGGCTCTATGTGAAAAATCAAGTCGAAAATACACAGTAATATTTTTTCAATTAAGGCGTTGTTGTCGCGAAAATCGCCTTTGAATATTCAGTATTTCCAACAATTTTTGCATTAATAAAGTAAGCTTGCAACTAAATTACATGTCTTTAAGTTCATAGCACGCATAAACAAAACAACAGGCACACGCGTCTGAAGTACTTCGCGTCGAAAGAGGCGACCACGAGAAGCGAGACGTGTGACGAGAGTTAGAAGGCGTAGCCCTAGCGATCCTCATGTTGCGTGTTGATTAATTCCGGGTCTTGTATTAGACAATTAATTAATTGTTTAAAATTCTTTCTTCAAGCGAACGTTTGTATCGCAAATATTTGTACTATACCGGGATACTTCAAACACATTTTTCTCGAAACTGTGTTTTTCAAAACAATGTCCGTGATTTCTCAAAACTTGATCGACTGATTACCACGAGACTTTACACAAAATATTCAATATTTCTGTGGCCACGGTTCGAACTGGAATTATTCAAAAATTGACATCCCCAAAACTCGATAACTTAGGTTCAGACATATTTTCTCTTTTACATAGTTTCTGCCATAGCTGTAATTATACTTTACAGGAATATTAATCATTCTTTCGTTTCTGGTAACGGGCAGAGCCTGAATCACAAATACCATCAACTGCGGAATTTTAAAAAGACCTTTAGATAACGTCTTGTGACGCTGGCACTTCTCCATCCTTCCTAACGACAGTTTAGAGGCATGTAATCCAGGGTTGCCCAAACAAATCCTTTCAATCCCAAAACACAGGGTCTTCTTTATAACAATTCTGCAAAAACAGAAGAAAAGAAATGGAGAGAGAAAAGGAAACCTCCTTAATGCATTAGTTGAACTGTAGCATATAAGATTTACGTATTTATCAGATAAAACATCGTGTAAACAAATTCTACAACAAATTCTAAATTTTTATAGATTCAAAAAATTATACAATTTAAAACACTACTAATACGAAGTATTAGAGATAAGAATATTAAGCATCGATATCTCAGAAGCGAAAACATGTGACTTGTGGCGTTCGCTTTACAGCCATAAAATGATGAACAGCTGTACGAAGCTCGCTAAGAGATTACGGTAAACTCCAAAGTAAAAGAAGTTGAAACACTATAAGAATTATTACAGCAGCATAAATGCAGATTCTCCGAAAACGAATGCATCCGTGTATTAAAAAGGTATAAACCAGAGATCTCTGTTTAATCTTTCAGAAATTCATCGCGATACTCGCTTGATTTCGTTCCGTATTTGCCGTAAACTTTTCCGGACACCGTTCGTTCCCACGACCCAGCTATAAATAACCGAGCACTTTTGCGAGGCCATAAATTTTGGACGAGATTTCCGAATCTTTAACAAAGTTTCCAGCACTGGTTTCCTGGACTTTTAAAAAGCACAGGCACGGCAGCACACTTCCGCGCCGCGTCGTCGCGTGAAGAAACCGTGGCGGCCTTTCATTATTCTTCGTTTGTCTAACAGAAAAATATTTGGATACGGTTCGTTTACCGTCGAATTTCGACCGTTTAATATCACCACCGGGAAGGAGAAGAAATCGCCGGAGAAGACAGACAGGATGGGCGGAAAAATTTACGAGCACCGATTCGTCCTCGCGAAAGTTGCTCGTCTCTTGGCACCGACCCTCGCTGTCATGGCCGCGCATCACGAGCATTAATGGCCGCTTTTTAAAATAACGAGCAAACAAAAGCGGGAACGCAGTTGCTTTTACGATCGCCATTCGTCAGCCGGACCGTCGACAATTACTATTGAAAACTTTATACGCTGCGAAAACGTCAAATGATACTGTACGAATAAAAACGCGCTAACTTCTTGCCACGAGATAGCGTGTCGGCAGTGAAACTTCTACATAGAAATTTCTCAGCCTAAATGAAATGTTATGCTAAAAGTGAATCGATAAATAAATAAATACATGCAATTGATAAATGGAGCAGAATGGAAATTGATGGTTTTAATATCTTGCTTATACCTATAAGAAATTCAAACATATTTTCAACATTTGAAATATATTCTTCTTCGGCCGGAATAGGCAGAACATACGGTGTTTTTCTGTATGTTACACATTCAAATATCTTCGTCATTTATATTGGTAGCAACGATCGCCCATAAATCGAAATTGACCTCTGGAGTGCAATTAATTTAATTTTTTGGTTCGCGACAACATTTCTGAAATGTATATATTAAACAGGTGAGAGCATTTCAATATTTTCAGCTTTCGTGTAAGCCCAATTACAAATCTTGCCGTTAATTACTTTTAATAATGTTTTACTAGTGAAATTCAAAATTTGTTATCTGTAAGTGACGTCTGGTGGACTGGCCAACGTAATGCACGGGTAAACAGGGTTTACGTTAACCAGGAAATTGCCTCTCCAGCTACAGACAGGTGTTTCCTGCCAGTCAGTAATGTACCTGATGATTTCTAATCGTGTCGACGACATTTCCGATTAAGTTTACGGAGTGTCGAATGTCGATATTGATTTGCAGTAAATGTTAACTCTTACATCTGAGTGTTGATACAACATATTCGATTTCCACAAGAACAAATGAAAATGTTTTCATATCGTTATGATAATAAGCCAGTCACTTTTAATGAAATTAAAAAGGTTATGAAAAATACTCTGATTAAAGGGAACGAATTGGGTTTCTCCAGAAATGAACACGCATTATTTATAAGTAGACAGCGCATTTATGACGAAATAGATATTAGAAACATCTTTATTAATATGATCTCTCCAAATATATCCCTAAGCTAATTTATCTAATTATTTCCAAAACAATATCTTTTTAATTAAAATTTTGATTAAAATTTTTGAAGTTAATTTAATTTAAACATCCCCCCAATAAAATAAATAAATTAAAATTATATTTATAATAATTCTATACAAAATTTAATTATTTTATAAAATTCTACAGGATCTTCTCGTTCCCTAATCAAATTTAAGAATTTTTACTCAAAATCTAACTTGTTTTTTTCATATAAGACAGTTTATGTTTGATAAACCGCTTCATTCCAGCCCGCAATTAAAAGATAAATGATTATGCTACCTTCGTACAGTGTGCACATATACTGCAGCTACTTAAATTTCATTGAACAGGGATGACTTTAAATTATTATACTAAAAGACACGGTTTTGATAAACTGATGAATATAATTAATTTACCGAATGCCTTGCCGGTTTTCTATAATTGATATAATGATGTATTTTAAGATATTATTGTATTACTGCCAACTCATTAAAATTATTAAGACAATGAAATACATAAGCGTCCATACGTAGTGGTATGCATAATTGTAGGCTCAAAGTAAGTTTTACGCTGTTATTGATATCTAAACGAGAACTAAAAATATACGTGTATATTACTATTTTCTATTATTTCTAACATTGAAATATACAAATATGATATCTCGTTAAGCTCTTTCTTAAATATACAAGGTGTATCAGCTAAATGAAACCACCTATGGTGCTATAAATAATTGTAGACTCGGAGCAACTTTTAAATTTTTACTGATATTTAAATAAGTTCCAAAAGATACTATATTTCTATATTTCTATTATTCATTATTTCTAATATGGAAATATAACAAATGTGGTATTTTGTGAAGTTTTTGTTTAAATATCACGAAAGGAGTACAACTTCCTGCGAGGAACTAATTATAAGCACATAATTATAAGTTAATATTTACTTTTTAATGGCATGTCACATTCACAATATAGTAATTATTTATTTAATATTTTATTTTTTGAAATACCACAATTCTGTTTTGTTGTTTCGAATATTTTATACGAATAAAAATTATTGATTATTCGTCATAAATTATTCTATATATTTATTCGAATAATTCTTTATTAATAAAGAAACAGTCGGCTGTTATTAGCACGATTATTCGAATAATTTTGCAATCTTTATTCCAATAATTTATTTCATATTCATCATAAATTATATCTCTATTTTCCAATATTTCTAATGTGGAAATATATGCATAATGTAAAAGTTGCATCGAGTCTATAATTATCCATACCACTGTAGTTCCTGTATCTCGTAATAAAGGTAGACAATGTTTATTGCATAAGAATCTGCACTCTGTTTATAAGTTACTATGCATAAATGCATATATTCTTTAACGTAATATCGTCGATAATTTATATCTCATACTTTATTTTCTGAAACGAATACCAATTTCATCCCACGGTGATAGAACAATGTTGGAGCTCCATTCAGTACAAAACAGAATCTTGGAACTACGGCAATAATTTGTTAGGTTCAAAGTTTCGACTAACGAATCACTCAGTTCGGAGCAAAACACGTTGTAGATAACCTAAGCGCAGCTACACTGCAGTATTCCGTTAGTTCATTACTGCTCCCGATAAACGTTTCCTCATTAGAACACTGACCAATCCAAGGCCGATGAATCTTCTCCAAAATAGTTTCGAAACTTACAATTAGATACATTGCTCGGCAGCAGAACCGGTTCTAAAACAGATTCAAATTGACTCCTGCTAATCTAATTTATCCTTGATTTGCTGATCTCTTATCTCATAAGAGTCGCACTTTGCATTAAATTTCGGATTTACGTAACCGAGTTATCAGATATTTACAATATCACTGAAATTAAATGAGATTTGTCTTGAGAACATGTGTAAATAAAAGTTAACATTTAATTATAGTAAAAGACGTAATAGCGAGCATATAACTAAATATAATTTTAATTATAGACAGTCTCTCTAATGCGCAGTTACAAAGTTAATCAATTATTTAACAAATTAAAAAGACTTATTATAAAGTCTTATTCTGTGCTAATATTTAAGAATGAAGAAATTATTCTACTAAGAAGTTATATAATACATGAAAAACAATATTATTTATTGCACGCTGACGTTTTCAATTACTTCAAAGTCAAAGAACAAGTGCGAAGCATATAAATTTTATACATGTAAATGCAACATATTAAAGTTTCCTTAATTTTTCAATGACGATAATCAACGTTAAAAGAATATTGAAAGAAGTTATTTTTATCAGATTTGGTTAATTTATAAACTCGATGACTATTTAATATACTTCGCTGTACCAAAGAAGTTGATGTTCACAAATATTTAATCGTACATAACTTGAACGTAGCAATAACAAGTGAGACCATCGAGAACATAATTAGTATACGGAATAGACTGGAAATGCTTTATAAATATTTAATTGTTGTTATAAGATTAAACAGAAACATTTAACAGTAATGTTTGTAATTATTCAAGCATAAGTATACGTCATACCTCATTTAAATTAACGACGATGTTCTAATCAACGGTGAAGAAACGACATTCAGAATTCTGCGAAGCAATTAATTAAAGTTCCATTAGTTACGAGGTGAGGGGTTCAATGAATTATGTCCGGTAGCACTGCGAGAGCAAGAGTGAAATTGACTTTCCGCTGCGACGGCGACGACGACGATTGGAATATTCGCCGGACGTAATTGCGATTTAGTATTACTGCTAACAAACCTTGTAAATAAATTCGTGGATGGAAATTCCGTGAAAGTGCGAAAGCTCCATTTATTAAGGAAGATTAATTTAGCCGGCAGGTGGTTAGACATTCTCGCCAGCGACGCAGTTACTTGTTAAGGGAGGCTAGCCTCGAATTACGTGCTCCCATACAGTGACGTAATTAGGAAAGCACCGTAAACTTCGCATGTGGCAATTATCCAATGATCACACCGATACTTATATTATCCCATGCCGATTAACATTAATTTTCTGGAAGAACCATTTTGATTGTTTCTTAGGAACGTCCAATAGTTATTAATGAACTGTTTTGTTAGATATACAGAGTGTTCATTTGAAAATTTCAATTCTAAATACAGTTGGTGTAGAAAGTATTCGTACACCTTTTAAAACGGAATAATCTTTTTATAATTTGATCAAGTGATCAAAATTTGTTGGGTATATTACAGGGATTAGTTTGCTAGACAAAGGATTAAAAAATGATGTTCGTCAATTTTTTAATCCGAATCTATAATGAAAAACTTCTCTTTGTATATCTCAGTATCTTATATGCATTCTAAAAATTTCATCGAAATTGGTTAACGTTATGAATTACGAGCAATTACAGATTGTGAAAGTAGCAGATTTTATGGATTTCAACCAAAAACAGGTTATTTTTACATATTTCAGTGGCTGTAGCATGACTTCGAGTCAACCGATTTTAATCAAGATTTCTAGGGATCTACAAAGTGCATGTTTTAATTTTCCGTTATACTGTCAGATAAATAAGTTAAAATACATGCGTTCTTTATTCTTTTGTCATTCCGAGGAATAGCAAAATTAAAAAAAGGTATTTTAGGCATTGTGCAATAAACTAGTCCCTCTAAAATTAAAAAAAAAATCGAGTCATTCAGTCCAGTTTTAAAAAAGTTGTTGTGTTTTAAAAGGTGTTCGTATACTTTTTGTCAGGCATAGTGTAGTTACAGGCTTTGAAAGGTTAGAGCATAGTAAAAATGATTTGTAACGTGAAAAAGTTTGAAAAAAATTAACGTTCTATAGATTTTTTGTAGATGGTCGTTAGCCACATATGCTTCCGTATAATAATCGGAAAACTCGCGAAGCCATGGATAGAGAGAAAAGTCGCATGAATGCAAAACGACCCATTCAACACAATAGATCTTTTTGTGGTCGGCGACCAATTGGTCACGTGTACTGCAAGCCACTTTCTTTTGTCGTCGACGACAGCTTGATCGCTGCGATCAGTCGTCCAGTACGGACCAGGCCTTAGTTTGATTGACTCTTTCGTCGCGTGATGTTTCACATGTTGAAAATGCGCCTCGGACGTGCCGACATACTTTGCGAATAAGGCAATGGAATACCAATCGTGGGTAGCCACATGCGATGATTTGGTCACCGTCCATCACACTTGTATCGGGGTTTTAGTCGTGAAGCTTTTATTCAAGGGTGCTACGAGATTGACGTTGCAGTTTTATAGATTTATCAGATGTCTGGTGATAATAGTTGAAATCAGAATTGTGGAAACATGTATGTTTTCTAAAAGCGCGAGCAATCGATTTCTAGGTCTTTAATTTTAATAGTAACTCTTTTACAACAAATACTGTCAAAATTGAGCATTATTCGAATTGTTTCTGAATAATTTTGTAACCTCTATTCGAATAATCTATTGGAATAATTTTATAATCTCTATTCAAGTAATTTGTTTAAATAAAAAATTGGAAAAATAAATATTAATAAAATCTTATTCGAGTGATTTTTTAGTCATTAATATTAATGTTGAAGGACATATGCATTAATAATTAAATAAATTTACGTCGAATGCAACATTTATTGCTTAGTGTTTGTTATATAACTAATCAAAGGACTGCAGAGTTTATGCAATTATGGTAAAATATAAGTGAAGAAATTCAACGAAACGAAAAATGTTGACAAACTAATTTCAACATTTTAAAATGATTATGTCGCTATCTTGCAATTTATGTTGGTCGCAACAGTATCACATCCACATCTTTGCTCACTGTATAATTTCAGTTTTATTCGGGTTATATATTTGACCGACCGAGAAGTACACTTTAAAAAAAAAGTTGTCGTCCGCAAAGGGTTGATTTGACGACGGCTGGAAATACCGTTTGGAAGTACCACTTCAAAAACAGCTGGTTTCAGTCGTCCATATCGTAAACTTCACTGTGTAAAAATGTCTACAAACCGCGTGCACGCATTACAATAATGTACGATGAAACCAGTAATTTGCAAGGGTCAGCTGAAAATAGGAGTTAACTAGCTTCTGGTAGGTAATGTCGCACAAATACTGGAATTATTTAGTGTATCGCGTCGTTTAAATAGCGAGGATGTTATTAAATACGTTTTACGTAAAGATATTATTCCAAAACTAATTGCAATAAACATCTATTCAAAAAATGACGGGAATTAAAGTTGACCATACTGGAGATACATACTAAACTTTATTATGGAAACCAACTGATATATATGAATTAGACTACATAATTAGAATACGAAAAAGGGTAACTAAATACCCAACAGTCAAGCAAAGGACATACAAACTAAAGATCGCATAACGTGTATAATTAATATCAAGAACACGTAACAATATTCGCATCAGTCGATTCCTTTAAAATAAATTCGTAGAAGAAGCATGAAGATAAATGAACAACCGATGTACAGTCGATAACGAAAATATTGGGACACCTCTTAAAACGGAATATCTTTTTTAGAATTGGGCTGAACGACTTGATTTTTTTGTAGATAGATCTTTTCTTTTCAACTCTTGCTATTGTTTAAAATGACAAAGGAAAATAAAAAAACTCTCATTTCTTAACTTTTTTATCTGAGCCTCTAATGAAAATTTGAAAAATACATATATACGTGAGCGTTTCAAATAATCAACGCTCTTCTGTAACCCAGTAATGATTAATTAAGTGTTCGTTAATTTTTAACAAATAAAATTTTATTCAAATAATGCCCAATACTGATCCCAAAGTAGCCATTCGAGTGCAAAGGGTTAATATCTTTCGCTCGAAACGCAAACGAACATTTACACATGAACTGAAGTTAGATTGTAATATGTAAAATTCACGTGTCCTGAATTGCGCATTTCCATTTGTTCAAAGTTTTGGGAACTGTTTGGAATTGTGTTTTTAAGTTGTCGAAGAACTGCCCCGACAGTTGTTTTCGAAACGTCCGGAACAGGGCCATCACTCGGTGTGTTTATACAGTGCAAGCGACTAATGTACGGGAATAATAGAGCGTTCAGACATCCGGGGGACAACAAAGTTTTTATGCATTTTGTTAAATGTTTCGTGGAACTTGTTTAATGTGCAAACACAGTGGAAAACAAACTTTTCGCCATCGGTTATTGATATCGTGCAAATGGAAAACAACTCGAATTGGTTTGCTATTACCTTCGTCCAATTCTCATTGGTTTCTATTTGGACGAATGTTTCAGAGAACATGCTTAATGTACAAACACAATTCGATGCGATCTTTCTTTCATTGGTTATACATGACGCGAAAATGAAAATTCTGAGCACGAGGTGTGCAGTAGGAGTTAAATACAAATACACTTTGTAAGATAATGTACGCATCCCTTGGAAAAAAGTTTCCGATCATATATAAGACGAACGTGTTCAATATGTCATCGTGTAAGTTGTATTCAAACGGTTTAAAATTAAGAGTAATCGAACTACTCAAGCAAGATTATGGTCAAAGAAAGTCGCAGAAATTGTAGGATGTAAACAGAGTACAATGAGTAATGTAAAAAAGAAATACAATGAAACAGGCAGTATATCTAACAGTAATAAAAGTGGACGACCTCGTGCAACAATTAGAAAAGATGATAGAAAATTGTGTGCAATTGTTAAAAAAATGAGGCGAGCAGTATCAAAATAAATAAATGAACAGTTAATGTCGAGTGTCTGTGACTATACTGTCAGAAATCGATTAAATGAAACGGACTTCTCATTTCGGAAGGCTAAAACAAAACCTTTACCCACAAAGGAACACAAGAAGAAACGCTTAAAGTGTTGTAAAGAGGACGCAAATTGGACTGTAGAGGACTGGCGCAAAGTAACATTTAGTGACGAGTCTCGTGTTTGTCTCTTGATGCAGGGAATGACAAAGGAAAATTTGTTTGACGGAGATCTAACGAAGATTGCATGGATTATAAACAAAAGTATCCGCAATCTTATATGATATGGAGTTGCATGACGGAAAAGGGAGTGACGTGACTATAGATTAGGCCTGATTATCTGACGACCGATAAGAGTTAGCATTTTAGAAGATTTCTTAATTCAGAGCATAGAGAGGTGGTTCGGAGATTCTTCAGATTTCATCTTCCAAAATGGCAACGCTAGCTGTCACCGCAGCAAATTAGTAAAAGACTATGTATTTAGAGAAAAGTCATAGTAAAACATTGAAGTGACCTGCAAATAGTCCCGAGTCGAACCCAATTGAGAACATGTGGGAAAGATTACCAGAATTGAATACATCGACATACGATAAAATTGTCGTAGAAAGAAATTTCGTCTAGGGATTGTGAAAACTTACTAAGGTCAATGCCCCGACGCATTAAAAGTGTCATACGAGCACGCGGTAATATAAGAAAATATTAATAACTCAATGATCGGAAAATTTTTTCCGACATTTCTGTTGATCGGAAACTTTTTTCCACATAACATTTTGTTTTCTTTGTGGTTTCTTTTTGATAATAAATGAAAAATTGCGTTATTTTGTATATAGTTATTTTATTTAGATCCTACCTACGTTCTCCATACATCTTATCTGCATATAAGAACATTTTATAACTCTAAAACACGAATATTCTTTGTAAATTTTGTATAAGTGTATATGATCGGAAACTCTTTGCCGGGGGTTGTAATATTTATTTGCTCCCCTGGGATCACGAAACTTTCCTGGGGGTACCTGCAACATTAACGCCTTTCGGCAGAGGCTGAAATTAAGATAAACCGTAGTAAAATTCTATAATGCACAACGAGATCAAATGAAATAAAATGCAATAGCCTAAGTGGTGGCTTAAAATCAAATAACGTATATAAAAAGAGTAAAATAACGTAGACTAGAAGAAAAATGAAAATAAATAAATAAAATGAGTATAAAATGAGTGTAAAATCAAATAAAATGATGTAGCATGGAATACAAATAATAAAATAACTGTGTCCAGGTCTTTCATTTTGGAGTTATTAAAATTACGAAAATAATCTTGTAAAAAATTATTGAATAAATATATTTCCTTACATACTATAATAAATATCGGACAAAATTGAATTAAATACAGCCTTGTGACTTTTATAAGATTAACCGAATTGGTTGTTTTTAGACTTCGTAGTTCTAATATTAGCAACAACAAACATTTTATCTATAATAAATTGAAAAAATTATTCGTAGTTAAATTATCAGAATGTATTTGCAACGTACACAGTAAGAAAGATACGTAATGAAATATTTTAGTTTGCAGATGTATTTATATGAAAATGGAATAGTAAGAAGAATTGCAATTTGTTTCGAATTTTAATTTGAATTTCTAATTATCGTTAACATAAACGTTTTTGTGCAAGGGAATTCTCCAGTCAAGAATACAATATTTAATAATTTTTCCTATACTTCTAATAACCACAGTATTTAAAAAGTATACATAACTTCAGCCTCTTCTTTCGTTACTTGAGGCTTAAGCACATTGTAGTTGAAAGAAGATAAATTTTAACATTTCGCGAGCAACGAATTATTACAAGTAATTTATTATTTCTGTTTCAATAATAATATGAAGAAAATAACTTTATTTAGTGGAGTATTTGAAAAAATTATACACAAATAATTAATTACATCATTCAATCAAAATAACAAGAAATGTGTTAATATATTAAATATAAATATTACTAAAATATACACCGTAAATCGTTCTATACATTTAAATAATTCTATGTCATCATGTTATTAAAAATCAATATGAGAGCTACGACTTGTTACTTTTAATAGTTACTTCCGCAATTCTCTACTTTAAGAACCTCAAATCCAATTTTGTTGATTCTGAAATATGTTATAAAAGACATGATTCTCAACAACTTTTTGAACCTATATCCGTCGCTTTTCCAAGATATTTGCAAAGTCCCTTCCGTACTACTACATTGAATTCTGTCTATACGTACGCGTCCGTAACAACGTGTGCATCAACGTTGATCCATCGCTTACCTGCTGTACTGTAAGCAAAAGACGAGGTTTATTTGGAACTTTTCTTTCTCATTACATTATGTCAAGGTTATGTCAACCTAACCCAAACCATCGGCAGAAATGCAGAATTCGATGTACTAGCATGGAAGGAATTTTGCCAATATTTCGGAAACTAAAGCTGTGCGGCGGTTATATTTCAGAATGATCAAAATAGTTACTTTCAATGATTACTTTATAAAATACTTTTCTATTAAAACATCCTGCTCTGAAATTATAATCGTAAGTTCGTGTTCGAATAGTTTGGAAATTAGAACAGTAGCTATGTTAGTAGTAGTTATGTTAGTTATGAGTAGTCTAGAAACAAGTTACTTATTTTTATTGAAGCATAATGTGCAATGAAAGCTCGAAAATTTACATAATTTCTAAGTTATAGGGTATATGTCCCTTTTTTCGTTCCTGTCCCAATTTCCGTACTCCCACATTAAAAACGTATGGAAAAAGAAAAGCTTTATATACAAATTGATACCTCTCTTTGAATCTTACATGTCGATAGGGAAGCATAACAGAAAAATATGAATCATCAATTTATATATAAAATTTTTCTTTATCTGTACGTTTTTAATCCGAAGAATTGCGACAGGTATGGAAAGTGGGACATCTACTCTATGTCTGCCATTGTGAATATGCCATGGACAACTGCAGTCGCCCGACGTATGCCGTTTAAATTTTGCTTAGTACCAGAGGAAAGTTGTTTACCTTATGCTGAATGTTCCATTTGTTAGCTCGACGATCAAATAATAGTTATGTTATGCAGATAGCCGGACGTAATTTGACGTTCTAAGAGTATTATAGGAGCAAATATAATAATTTTGCTCTATGTTCGCAGCTCTTGAGAAAAGTTGTATACTGCATTTCTTAGCATAGACATAGCAACCCTAAAAGTGCCATAAAATTAAAGTAAATTATTTAATGAAATCAAATTTGAAAAGTCAAGAGATATGATGTTTTCACCATGACCATATAATGAAATTTTCACCAAGCATGTAAGGTACCGAGATCTACGAAATGCATTTTTCAAATTTTTCTTGCAAGTTCAGATAAAAAAGTTAAAAAAAACTAGAGACTTCTCACTTTTTTGTCATTTCAAGTAGAAGCAAAATTAAGAAAATGTATTTCATTCATTGTCTAATAGGCTGATCTTTCTACATATTATCTCAACAAAATTAAATAAATATGTATGTGGTCGTCATTGTAAAAATAGAAAATTTGTTTGATAACTTAAGAATGGAAATTTTGTTTAATACTATAGGAGTAGGAAACTTGTTTAACAATGTAAGAGAAAAAAACTTGTTTAACAATGTAAGAGTGGATAACACAAGATTTACATTTCACATATGCTAACAAACTTGGGCTTATTTTGTAGATTGTAATAATAATTAATTCTCAAGCGTTAGGTTGAAGCGTTAAGTATAATAGCTATTCTGCTAACCGAATTGATGAATAGATATTAATATAATTTGGGGAACATATCGGGGATAGTGCTCTATGCTGCTCTTCCTTTTACTCCAATCTTTACATTTTCCTACTTAATGTAATATTCAAGTTATATCACTTCCTTCGGATTTCAGAGTTCTAGAATATTCGGTGGAAAGAGCATGTTGCTCACTCAACAGTCGTTATCAAATACAAAACCAACGTAAAGAAGCGGAAATGGCAAATGCGTAAAGTTTTGACCGGACTAGTCTTCCAGTTCAGAGTACCAAGGGAGATCCACATTGCCATTGCTGTGTGCGTAATGGCTTTATGCGGGGTACCAGGCCGCGAAATTACTCTCCTTTGATTATCAAGGTGTTGACTGTGCGCGCTGTCCTCCCAACAATCGACCTCGATGCCGTGCATTTAGCAATGAAGTTGAATTCGATCATCGTAATACATGTTATAGTAAAGTTGAACGTCACCAACTTTACTACAGATTGTAGTAAAGATAAATTTAGTCAACGTAATGCAAATTATAATAAAATGTCAAATTTGATTAACATAATATATATTATAATAAAGTTAAACGTCATCAACGTAATACACTTATAGTAAAGGTGAATTTCATCAACGTAATACAAATTATAGTAAAGTTGAAATCTGATCAACTTAAAACAGGTTATAGTGAAGTCGATTTCGATCAACCTAATACATATAAAGAAGTTGGTTTTGATTAACGTAACACTGGCAGTTCCTCACTAAAACGATTTCAGACACACCTTTTGTAGATTATAATCTCTTTTCGTGAAATTAAATTCACTGTTTAGCACTCGAAATTCATTCTTTTGAAAATTCTATCCGTCTTCTTGCAAATGAAATTCATCGTATTATTCTATTATATATTCTTAAGTCATTGTAATTAAAATCAAATCCAATGTAAATATTATTATGTGAAAGAAATCTTTAATTTTATTTTATATATATAATGATGCACTTAAAACACTTATTCAATAGTGGACGCATCTTGAATGTTTTCGTCTATAGAATTCAATTTTATAAAAATTATAATTGCGACAATGTTGAAGGAGGTCAAACTAGTAAAGCGTTCGACTAACTAAATTTTTTTCAAGCTACATTCTAGGCTAACTGTACTTGGTCCGACTGTCTTCATTCAGTTTCTACAATAATCCCTGAAGCAATCAGAAAAAAGTATTTGAATTTATATTTCTATTGCCTCACTCTCGAAACACTTACAAAACGAATTCGATTTCCTAAAGAATGTATATAATGCGAAAGAAGGTGAATATGATCTGCGGAAGCACTGATTTAACACTAAATCTATCATGACGGTCAATATGACTGGTTCTACATTATTTATTTTCACATTGCTAAAACGATCAAGCTTGCATTACAATAAAAATGGCAAGAAACCTAAATAAATTCAGTCTTGTCATTTTTATAAATTATAAAGCAACAAACATTCGGGTAATGGAACCAGTTAGTGTCGGATAGCCAATTATTGTGCCTTTAGTTTACTTTCACGCATAATTAACTTTATATTTATCAAATAGGACATTAAATTTTTTAAATTTGAATTCAATTAACTATCTATTTGTTACAATTGAAAATGTAAAAGACCGGAGGTCTCAAAATACCCAAAAAATTATTTTCATTTTTCGATACTGAATTCGCGAAATTTTCTGTGATGCTGAAAAAGATATTAAACGAATAAAGATCAATATTCAAAATAAATCGTTTTACGTAAGATATCACAATGTTAATAATTGTATTGGTGAAACCTATTAAGAATATGAAAAAACAAGACAGTGATTAGTTGCTTGAATTTCTGGTTTTAGTTTAATTTCAATAGTTTATTCACTGTGCACAAGTAACTGAACCTATTTTTCGCATAATGCGATAATTACTGTGCGGCTTATCACAGACTAGGCCTACATAGCCTCAAACACATATCTCTGTCATATTTTTAAAGAGTCTGCGAACATAAAGTTTTATTAAAGCAGTTATCTCCAATGTGAACTTTTTAATGACTTATTATGATATTACAGTTTTTTATAAAAAGTAAAATTTATTACAGTATGTTAAATATTAAATTTCTATCGTGCACAGTTATCGAAGCTTAGTATTCAGGTAGGGAGCAGAGTAATTGAAGCATGGCATTCAGGGAGGATGCACAGTAACTGATCTTTGTAGATCGTTGGCACACGATAACTAACTCCAGAGCTTTTTTTCTTGTAGTATTCAAAAACGATATTATATTTCTTCTATGTCAAAATTTATAACGACAGAAGAAACCTTTATGTTCTTAAGAACTCAATACAAAATTTATATCGCAAAAGAAACTTTGAAATCTTTAAATTCTTAAGAAATGTCAGTTAACCTAGTAAAGTTGTTTTTAGTAGCGAAAACTCTTGAAGTCTGCCAATATGGCACAATACTCTTCTACCCTAGTCATTTTCAGGATTCGGTAGATTTAGTGGTAAGGACTAAATCGAATTTGATTCGAAAAAAGTTGAATATGACCTGAAAAAGAATGAATTTGATTTGGAAAAGGTGAATATGGCTTGCAAAAGCGCGAACCCCAAGTGTAAAATTTACTGTTCATATTTTCGAAAAACGAGTTCGACGGAGCGAATATGGAACACGAAAAGCAATGAAGAAACGACCAGAGGACTAGGTTGCTTCGCAGCGAGACGTTTTCCTCGTGACGCGGAATTTCCTTCCCAGCTTAATTTGTCGTGGCGCTTAATTAATATAGCGACTGCAGAAGGTCACGTGGCCTAGAATACCTTTAACCGCTGAAGCGTTTTAATGGTGGCCCGACTTCGCTGCTCGTTGATCTTATTCTGAAAACGTCGCACTCTCGCGGAACGTTTAATTCGGCGTGTACCGGCGTGTACGACGTGTGCTCGATTGCGCTTGATTAGAGTCGATTAGCGACGCTCCGACGCGTGCGAATAGAACAGTAATAGGCATTTGTCACGTCAATGGTGCATAGTTCGTAAGAGCTCTCTCGCGCGGACATTATTTCCGGCGGGCCTGTTAATTACAGGACATCGACAGCCTTGTACGCTTCATTATGTAACCAAAGTCGGCGTTCAACGTAAGCTCAAGCCCGGATTCCTTCACACCTGAACGTGCATTGGCGTCTAACTGCAAGGAAATATGCCGGAACAAAGTAAATATTATTCCACAGAGTGATTCCAGAGCGCGAATCCTTATTTCGTTTCTTGAGTGCTGCTTCTGTGAGAAGGTTGTGTCATTGTTGAGATTTTACATTCCAGAATACAATTATAACAATATTCAATACAGGTTTGGCACTCCGACTTAATCCTTTTGCAGCCCATAGGGTACAGTACCTAGAACTGCGGGTGTACCAATTACTACGGAACTTCTTCCTAGTATGATTAAATTGCTCAGAAATTAATTTCTTGTCCGAAAAAAATGATAGCGCTCAACGAGAATATCTTCTAGCTGAGAAAATAGAAATATTATTTAACCATTCGCATATTTCTCATATACGGTAGAACTTCGAATAAACATAACATCTGTTATGCGAACTCTCTATTATCTGAAATTATATTACCGGAATATATTATATATCGGAATGTATATATTAAAATTCCTCGAATCTAACGATCAAAACAAAGTCTGCTCACAATATTTCATAGTTTTATTTAATTATAATAATGTCAGTCAATACGATGTCAGTAAATCTACGATTAGTGGTACTGAAAACAACAAACGCTGAATACGAAATCATTTACAAACTGCTGCCTCATTAGATGCTGTAGATCACGGAAATGTCAAAAACGTGCAAAAAATAATGCTCTGGATATTACCCTTTACCAGTGATTTCAACAATGCGGCACCAAAAGAATACCTACTCGTACAGTCGAATTACGTACACTCGATTGCTGGATGAGCTTACTACTGCGGCACAAAATTGAGTGAGAACGTGCGTAATACTGTGGTAATACCATTTATTGAACATAACGTCTAAAGTAGCCCAAATCCGCCCTGAAAAGTAGAGAATGGATAATTTTAAAAATATACGAGGAAGAAATAAAACAACATTTGAAAGAATGTAGAAATGAAAAAGAACGTCAAACCAGAAAAGCAACAGTTGAGGAAATTGAAAACGGAAGAATGTGAAACTAAAAGGGCGGAAAAAAAACATAAGAAAATGGGAATTGAAATTGCAAAAAGAAAAAAATGCAATAAAAAATAGCGAGAAAGATTGAAAAAAATGGAGGCCTTAAAAAAAGGAAGAAGCCTCAAAAAAGAAAAAGAAGGTTATAAAAATTAATGCTAGGGAAACTCAATCGAATAAGCATTGCGAAACTTACTGCAATTGAATAGAAAAAAGAAAGAACGCGTCACATCTAACATAAAACAAAAAAGAAACATTTAATGAATTTAAAAATACTGTTCCATAATTTTTAAAATATTAATATGTAATCAAATAAGTATTGATAATTTTTTCTATACACAAAAATTTGCAGTCTTTCAGAAAGTCAAAAACACTTCTTTTAAAGGTTTAGTTTGTAATCTGATTCTGTTTTTAAAGTATGTTAATACCTGAAAGGAAAAACGAATGTAAAGTTATTAAAGACTTAAAACTTTCACGACGTGGATTGCTATTATTTGTTGAGGTTCTCGGATGTAAGCCATGTCCAGGAGCAATATTATCCCAACATTTCACCAGCATTTCAGCTAGCTTCATCAAGGTTCTGAGGACGCACTGATACCGTACGAAGGCAGCTGCAATACGGACGAAACGTTGGGATATTATTCCTTCTGAACGCAGCTTACACGCAGAAGCTCAGAAAATGTTACTAAAATTGTTATTATTTATTTAATCCCTATACGAATACTACAATTAATGAAATAAGATTAGCATATAACAATATATATGAGAATATGTTTGCAATGAGCTAACTTTTATTTTATTTGCAATTCGTTATGAAAGAAACAATTAAATAGAATCATTAATTTTCAGAGTACGTATTATGTTAACAATAAACACGTATCTACAATAATGTAGAATAATGATGAAGCAGAAAAAATATATCTAAAACTAAGGATGGTGGTAGCTCCAGAACGTACTACATTATTATTTCTGTAATTTACAATTATAAAATTATACAGCCTAGTTCACTAGAATGGAATTAAATAATTTAAACCTAGTGATGGCTTTTTTACACAACCACAAATTCTAGACAAGTTTCCCCGACTTAATTTGCATTTTCTACATTATTTACGTTGTCTAGTAAATTGTCTAATGTATCGATAAAAATTATTGTCTACTATTGTTCACGAAACGCTGCCTAAGTTACGTATGTATTTACTTCTCCAAAACGATATAATAACATCCTGTGTTATTAAAAAACGAGTAGAAGTTTAGTCGTATTTAACAGTTTCGTCATCCTTGACTTGAATATGGATCGAAACTTTTGCAACGCAAAGTTTTTAAGTTACGTATGTCGGTACCATAAATGCTAGCTGTTATCCCAATATAAGAGATTTTTTCGAAGCAATAGAACGTAACATTTCTACAAGAAAAAGGCATAGGATGATTCATGTGGTATGGCTCGTAGAAGTATTAGCAAAAATTGAGAATAAACGAAGTACAGAAAAACAGGGCATGTTTTTGTAGCTATGAATCACGACTCTTATGCCATTCTATTGCTATTCTAATAAGTATTATCCTGTTTGGAATATTACTTTTATATACTATACATATTACTATATACAGATTGTCTCAATATGGTGGAACAACCGAAGAGGAGGTGATTCTATATGAAAAAATTAATCCAAAATAAGCAATAAAACTTTTTCAGTTAAAGCGTCGTCATCGTGAAAATTGTCTTTGAATATTCAGCATTTCCAGCATTATATAACTTAATTATATGTCTTATTTTCATTTAAATCCACTCTAAAAACATAAACATAAATTGTTAACGTGGTAAGTTACAATACTACTTATATTAGTACTATTTATAAATGACTTCTATCGAGATCCATCCATCTAAACTATTCTAACCATAGTTACAGTGGGTAACAAAAGTATTCGAACGCCTTTTAAAGCGGAATAATTTCTTTAGAATTGGACTAAATGACTTGAATTTTTTTAGATGAGTTTACTAGATCGTAACTGGAATGCTTTTCTTTTAATTTTTCTATTGCTTGGAATGACAAAAAGAATAAAAAGTTCATGTTTGAATATTCAAAGTTGATATTCTCGACAACGAAGCTTCAAATGAAAAAAATGCATTCCTTATTTTTTATGTGTGAATCGCCCCTTGTCGGCTGTATCACCGATGCTGGGACACCCTGTATATATTTTAAACTAATTAAATTATTTTAAATTAAAAGATACGAATTTACAATCCCGATTAAGCATCGTTCAAACTGTAATCAGTTTAAAGAGTTTGCACGCTATCGATATTTTTACGCGACTATAAACCAGCAACAATGTGTAACAGGATACACGGTCGAGTAAACTTTTTCCATTGTTACAAAAGTAGGTACTTCGAATAATTTAAAAACAGGTAGATATCCGGCGTGTAGGGTGCATCCGTTTATGCACGAGTTTATTTGGAAAAATCGAGAAACACGTTATCGACCGATAAAATAAAAAGTTCAGGATATGAAAACTGATAAGCGGGCATGTGTATGTGCGTGGGTGAACAATCTATTAAAACTTCAACGAAGCGAGAAATTCTCGTATTTTATTAAAACTTTTGGTTTTTCCCAGAATTACAGCGCCACTTATTAACTCTTGCACTGCAATTTACTTAGCACTTTCTCGTGCTTTATTATTTTACCAATGGAACATACACAATTTTTACTTCTTGTGTACCTTTATTTACTTTTGTTCTGAGATTTTTATAACAAAAAATGGAATTTCGTTCCAATTTAGAAAAAATTATTGAGATTCCTATTTAGTAGATCATATATGGTATTTTCGTAACGAGTTATAGCGCATGGAGTTAAGGTCTATAACTGATAAATAGACTGCTGATCATTATACAATTCTCATATTCATGTCATTTTACAAAAATTAGAATGAAAGAAAGGTGGTTTTGTTAACATTCTAAAAATGAAATCAAAATGTTATTAAACCTTGTTTATTTGATTAACTACGCTTCCTTGCGTGTTAATAATCTATACATGTTATAAATTCATAAAGATTACAGTGTATAATAAACTTAAACCATGAAAATGTGAACCACCGTTGAAAATGTCTGCACCTAAAACGCTTTATAATTCGCGAGGATGCATTACGGCATTATCATCTTTAGAACTGTATCCCCGTCGAAGATCAGATGCATTAATAACTACTATATCGAGTTCGGTTCGATAGATAAGCTAAGGATGAAAGAGCAGGTTCGATAGCGACTCGTTGGGCCGGACCAGGTCGCCGTGTCTCAAGTAATTCGAGTAAGTCACTTAAAGCCACTAGCCTTTGTGAGCCTAAGTGACCATAACTCAGACTAGAGACTATATCACTGGGCAATATCTAGGCAATAAATTAAATCAGCGAAGATAAACCAGATAGATTTAGTTCGGGACCCGTAGGGTTAGCTGAGAGCCGATATCGCAGGGGAGGATTTGGGTTGTAGCAAAGGTGTACGATCTCCTCTGACGTTTTGCTCTTACTCGGCGTAGCAATAATGCCAAACGCTTTCCGTTTCAACGTAAATGCTAGATCGTTTCGCGAATACTGCTGTTTTCTACGCTGCTAAATACAGAATAGAAATATAATTATTCATGTGTTTGATTCGCACATTTTTTTCAATAATAGTTAAGGCAAATATAATTACTACACTGCAAATTTTATGCATTTTTAATAAAAATGTTTAGATAAAATTTAAAACAATAAGAATATTAAAAGCGTTTAAGGACGTATTATTTTCAACTTCTTGACATTATTTAAGCAAGACGAATATTTTTATCTCATCCATGCTTATTGCAATGGAAGATAATTTTTATTTCACAAAATGATCCGCAGTCTAGTCTACTAAACAAAATCGATTGCAAGGAAGATACACATAACAAAAAGTTCTTTCTTTCTTTCATTTTAATGAATTAGAAATAATATGTTGCCATTTAACAATTCTTTTAATGTTTCTACTATTTTAAATTGTTACTATTCAACTTTGACGAAAAAGCAATTAAATTCGCAGTGCAGGAAGGCACTTTTGATATTAATACGTTCATGGCATGAACAGATTTTTAAAAATGCAGAAAAACGCATAAATTAATAAGGTCTAACAGCATTCCTGTTTCCTTTTTACAATGAGTAATCTTGTAGTTGACGAAAGGAACTTTTCTTCGAAGTAAAGCGCCGACAAGACACATATCAAGAAAAATGTTAATGTAAACACCAATGTATTTGTCATTTCGCAAGTCTCAGAATATGAAATTTTGACACTGATTTTTAAGGAAGAATATTCTTACTCCATCACCATCATCACTGGGCTTGTTATCTGTATCGTCAAGCTTTCTGTGTATAGATGTAATTTCCTCGTTAACACGTTAAGCGCCACGCCGAATTTCTGTGCCGTTCCGTTCAAACCACGGTTAGCCGTCAGGCGGGTCTTGCCGGTCCGTTCGGAAACCTCACCTTTGCTTGTCTTGTTTTAATAAATTACATTAATGTTTTTCAGTATTATATTCTTTCCCTTGAAGCATTTACCAAACAAAAACCGATATCGCATAATTTAAATGTTCAGTCTCACAAGTACGCAAGGACCGACACGCGCGCCGCGATAGCAGAACGAAGAATCTATCGCCAGTCCGTAGGGACGGACGAGGCCTGAACTAAAAGTCCAGCGCCGGTCCCTAGGGACCGGCGTGGCGCTTAACGTGTTAAGCAACTTTAAATCAAACTCATCTTCACTTGAGTTCATTTCATTACTATGTTCCATGCTTATAGGGATTAGAAGCTTTAACACGAATAGTCCCTCTGCCACGACTGCCAAATTCGAACTAATGCCGAAAATGCAGTTCGATTCGTGGTTGCATTTGATGGGGTATCATTTTACACTTCATAAGATTATATAGGAAGAGCTTAGAAACCCGCTGCAAAGAAACTAAACGTTTCCGCATTAAACCAAGTGATGAGCGAGAGTCACCTCTCGAGTTACGGTATCAAATCATGTGGTGAGTAAGACTCGCCTCTCGAGTGCAAAGGGTTAAATCAACCAATTAAAGCTGACATGAATGTTATAGGTATTATAGATAGTGAATTTTATGATCAAGCTGGCCAGATACAGCACCAAGGTGTAAACACATTAGGTAGTATCCTACATTTGGTAAGGTGAATTATTTTTTACTTCAGCTAACCTCTGTACGAACGTTTGACTCAGCATTCAAATTCATTATTTACTCAAATTCTAAATACAGGATGTCCCAAAAATGCTACAAGTCCTTGAAAGAAGTGACTCTTGAATTAATTTGAGGTATGTAACTGTTCACTTTGCGAGAATATTCTGCGAGGCTTCGTTAACAACTCGTTAACTAAAACCACGAACTAATCAGAGAATGCGTTTCGTTGCGATAGTGAGTTTGCGGCGAGGCGTTGGCCACGAGGGAGGAGGACGAATTGTATTCGCACTCTGATTGATCCGTGTTTTTATCATAATAACTTCGTATCAACAAGGAGGAGAATATATTCGCTAGAGAAAAAGCTACTTCAAACCACCTCAGGAATCAGCCATGTCAAGGGCGCACAGCATTTTTTGGACACACTGTATTTAGCAATCCGGAATTGGAGGATACGTGAGGTCATTTCAAGCAACTTTTTCCTTTACAAAAATTTTCTCCGAGCTCCCATTGACGAGTTATTAACAAAAAACACAATGAAAAAACACCAATGAGAGGTGAGTACTGACGTGAGACGGCTGAGCCAATGAGCGAAAGTGGGCTACGTCTGCTCGTTGACTCGGCAGCCGACCGCTAGCGGAACTCACCTCTCATTGGTCAGTGTTTTTCGTTAGTAACTCGTTAACAATACCTCCGAGAAAATTTTTGCCAAGGAAAAAGTTGCTTAAAACGACCTTAGGTATTTCCCATTTCAGGATTGTTAGACATTTATGGGACACCCTGCATAGTAGCCTTAAAAGACAGATACATACAATAGAAATATCTGGTATTTTAATCTAACCTCAATTTCACCATGAAATGTTCCTCGTATGATAGTTTCACGTCACCACAATTACTCTGGGTTCTACTTGAGAGTTGACTGTAATATTCTAAAAAATATAATTGAAAACAAAATTATTTTTCATTCGTTCTGTTAAGAATAATGTAATTGTGCGTCAGTATTTATAGTTCAAATAGAATCGACTGCGATGTCGCAATTTTAAAAATATCAGTGCGGTTAGTAGATAAATCTTCTGCTGGAAGACTTAGGTACAGTTGGAAATTAAGAGTTTTCTTGGTGAAGCAAATAGACCGGTCGAACTTTTTCTTTGATAATTGACCCGCACGCAATGGAAGGGTGACACTGATTTATGGGTCGGTTTCCTCGAACAAGGAACTTTTGTGCAACATCGTTCGTAGTCTACGTGGGAAACGAAATTAACGGATCAGTAAGCGGTCCATAATTTAGGAACCGCATCAATCAGTAATTCATCGATCCTTCCACTCGCTACCCGGCGTGTTCTTCCAAAGAATTTTCGAGCGCACATCGAGTAGTTCACAAATACAATTCCCTTAGGTACAGTGGAACTACCGTAACTTTTTAACTAAACGTAACGTAGAACTCATGAATTTTATATTCATAAAATATGTGAATTTCGCAGCACATTAATTTGAGTTTATCAAAAATATTTAATAGTCAATTATTTTTAACCAACGACAATTAGATAAATGCTCAAACATGATTGCCATTTTACTAGTTTTGTACACATATGGCAAAGATCAGTAGTTGAAGTATAAAATTGCGAAGACATAAGAAGAATTTAATATTTTCAACTTTTCAAAACTATTAACATAAGTTATTGAATTTTATTTAATTCCTGTTTCTTCCAATCATCTTGGAAAGTTTTTATTTTGTATATAAATACGCAGTTTAGTTATTAGAATAGAAGAACAATAAACAATTAAAAGGTCTGTAGTTTGATGAGGATACCATTGAACTTTGAAGAACGAAACTTGTTCCAGAAAAAAGTTATTCACATATATAGATAAATTAGTATCATTCTCGTTAACATTTTGATTACGATGTTCAATCAAAATGAATTTTTTCAATAATATATTAAATGCTTCTTTCTGCAAAATGCACTAAAACATTGCACTGAAAGATTCCAATCGCCATGTCTTTGAATAAATTCAATTAAATAAATTACTGAAATTGTATGTTCAGATTGCTGGCTTAGCATTTAAAAAAAATACAATAAACACGAGTCAAATATTTTTGTCCTAACTTGAGATATTCATTGTTTTCAATAACTTCATTGGAATTCATATTTCTTCTGATTATAGTCTGCTCGTCTGACTATGTATAAGCTTATTCTACTTCTTTAGCTTACAAATCTTACTTCCAGTAATAATAAATATGTAACAGTAATCACACAATAATTGGGAATTGTTTAAAATTGTCGTATTCACAAAATCTTATAGGGCTCAACGATTTTGCTTAACACGTAAAAATTGAATATCATGTTTCGGTTAAATTCATGCTTTGTAACCTATTAAATTTGTTTTCATGCACGGATTAATGTATGCTATAAACCTTATGTTCTACAATCCAATTAGAAATTGTAACATGCGGCATTTTTCTTAGAGTTGTAGACACGTATATTCTCCGAAATTTTCAAAATTTTAATTAGCAAACACAAATTCATGCAGCCCGTGGTAAATGGCAAATTTAATACTTGTTTATAAACGCGTAGCTGCACCCACATCTGTAAGATGATACCGGTGTTCCGCGGGTTGGTACATACGGTGGCATACATATACGTACACAAAGGTAAGCATCTATATACATACATACTATGCATACACTTCTCAACAATGCGTACATAATAGACACTCGCGTGCCTATGGACGCATAAATCTTACGCACACATTTACCGTGCCAATGATACGCAGGCAGCCTGATCCGTGCTCGTGTGACCCTTTAGAGTGTGTGGCACATAAATTTCTAATAATCTTATTATACCATACCCTCATTATTTGCCTATTATGTCACATTATTATTATAATATACACATATTAGACTTCCGTTAAACTTCCATCACTCTGACCACATTTTATCATCAACGCTAAATTAGGCATAATAATTATATACAAGGGGCAGTTATAATTACAAAAACGATCTAACAATAGATATTTTATTAGAATTATTGTCACCAGGTCCATGTTAATCAACTTCATAATTTACGCATATTATTGATTTAAAGAAACTTCAATGAGAAAGATTGATTAAATATGTATTTTAATAAAAGTAAGTTGAAAAAAATAACACTTTTTCATTTAAGGCTCCGTTTTCGAGAAAAAGTAGGTTGAGAAATGATACTCTTGAACAGAAATCAAGTGGCACGTGTGGTCACTACATACCAATTCTACTTCTCGTTATGTATAAATGGCAAAAAACCGATCATATATACTTATATAAAATTTACAAAGAATATTCGAATATTCAAAAAATATTTTTTCGTGATATTGCATATAGACATTCGCAGTCAAGAACTAGAATTTCTTTTATAATGAACTTATTAAAAATCACACTGGTCACTTGGAGAAACTTCCTGGCACTCTCTCTGAGAGTGTATATGTATGCGATAAAATTAGCTGGCGCAATATGTAATGTGAAGACGAGGTATATTTGAACATTCAGACAAACGCAAATGGAATCTTTACATTTCTAACTTTTTATTATACACTTTTTAAACGTATTATGTATTTTAATGGAAATTTTTCTATTTACCGCATAGAAAAATCGTACAAAATCAGGTTTAAGTGTATACGAAACATTTTATAATTAATACATAAATGTTTAATAATGTAAAATATGTAAACATTGAATAATGGTAAGCACAACTTCATCTCTCTTGTTAATTTCAGATAAGAAACAAAATTTTTTTGTAATTTGTACATACACAACTAACCCGTTTATTTTCTCAGTTAAAAAAAATATCAAAAACTCCATCACATAAAAATCAAACAGGCCTGCATGAAATTTTAATGGAATCCTTCTGATATTGTCATTTCTGGAAATGAGCTAGCAGATTTTCTTGCTAAAGGAATGAGTTACATAAATATAAACTCTAATGTATAAATCCTCATTCCCTTCATGGATATTCGTGAAGACTTGTTGCGAATCATGAACAGTGACGCAATAGCTATTATTGAACTTGGTATGAGTAAAGGGAAAAGGTACTTCCCGAATTTTTATATCGATAAATCTAAGCCTTCTTCCCATTTCGAGTAGGTTTGTCGGATAATCCCAGACGTTCATACAATAGTAGCGAACAAGATATTGACCACATTGTCTGGCAATGTCCTCTTTACGAATCTCAAAGATCCAAACTATATCAGCAACTTGGTAGCTTAAACTTGTTTCTACCAACTACCATGTCTGTTTTGCTTGTTAAACCCAATAACGAATCGTGCGCATGCATTCTATTATTCTTAAAATCATGGAATAGAAATGTATAAATAACCCCTGAATTACTATTTAAGGTTTATGTATAATTACTTTACTGTATACCGAATAAATATTATCTGAGATTTAAAAGCTGACAATAAAAAACAAGTCAAATATTCTGTTTGTACCTCACGACACGTGTGTACGCTGTACACTTTATGCACTAACGCGCACATGTTTTACACGATACATTATTCGCATTCCACTAATCTTTCTGACCTCCAGTGACACAGGGATCATGAGGTCAACGTTCCATCTACAATGAGTACACGAGAGCTTTCTTTTTCCAAGAGAATAATACATTGTGTGCCACTCGTCAGATGAATGAGTAATGTGAGATTGCGATGAGAATGCGATCGATTCGCAACATTCCTACTTCTCCCAGCTGCATGATAAAACCATGTAGTTCAGATTTTAAATTGTAAGCTTCTTCTGCTCCGTAGTTTTATGAAGCATTCTGATTAATGTATCTGATTTCTTAAAAAATTTTTGAATTTTCAGAATGAAAATACTGTATGGAGATCAGTGTGCGTTACCCTATCTTCATGAAGATATAAAAATATACAGGGTGTATAAAAATTATTGTAACTCCAGGAAATGAGGGGTTCCTGAGGTCATTTGAAGTAACTTTTTCCTTAGCGAAAATACAATTCGCGGCTTTGTTTACGAATTATTAATGAAAAACAGTGACCAATGAGAGGCGAGCGCGCGAACTTTCAACATGCTGCTACGTGGTCGAGTGAGCGAGCCAAACGCTGCTTCGCTCCGGGGCGCGATGGAAGGAGGGGACTACGCTCACACTCTGAGCCGCGTTCGAAGTAATGAACAAGCCCCGGGACGTGAAATTTCTGAATTGTTTTTTACTACGTGACAGTGATAATTTTATGCAAAATGTTGTTTATCCTTATTTCCAACCCGAAGTAGTAAGTAGTTTAATCGTGACAGCTGATGACAGCTGATGACAGTTGATAACAGATCTACTCAATCATCGATTGTTATGAATAAGTGCAAGCGATTAAATAATTATATTTCTTCCTGATAAACTTGATCAACAAACAAGCGTGCGGCACATGCAATTTATTCAGAAATTTTTGGAGCGCGTAAAGTGGTTCAAAGTAAATTTTCAATTTGTATCAAATCAATCTCTGCAGTGTATAAGCGTTAAACATTCTGCGGCAATGTTTATCTGCGCAATATGCACGAAATAATCAGGTTCTACAGCTATCCTCTCCTTATTCTTATTTTTATTTACGTAAATTCTCTCTAGAAGTCCATATTACGGTCTTGCTGGGATTGTCCTTGTGCTATTCCTACGCCTACATGCGTTAATGTTACACCGATGCTAAGGTTCGACGAAGTAAGTCAAACGTATGATATAGTACAGGACACGGCTCCTTTGAATAAAATTTCTCATAATAAAATAACATAACTTTTTTAATTGTAACATTTTAAAACAGAATTTGATTTTAACATATTGCGGATAGTTTCCTGATTTAAATGAGAACAAACATGATATAGTTTGGACAGATATTTCTGCTTGCATAAAATAAAATCAATCACGATGACATTGAATACAGATAATCTCAAGCATGTCGTGTTTGGTCTCATTTTAATTGGAAGAGTATTACCAATATATTGAAAACTTTCATGCATAAAAACTTGCATAAAAAAATTCTTATTCTAGCATTATTCTGTATTTGTCTGGATGTACACTGATATGCTGACCGCTGGCCTTTAAGTTTCCCGACTGCCCCGACTTTTGTTCTCTCTTTATCTTTATCTTTCTCCTTCTCCTTCTCCTTCTCCTGCTCCTGCTCCTGCTCCTGCTCCTGCTCCTTCTCCTTCTCCTTCTCCTTCTCCTTCTCCTTCTCCTTCTCCTTCTCCTTCTCCTTCTCCTTCTCCTTCTCTTTCTCTTTCTCTTTCTCTTTCTCTTTCTCTTTCTCTTTCTCCTTCTCTTTCTCATGAGATGGCAACTATAAAGGTGAGCCGCGAGACGCGAAGAATCGTGATTGCGTTGCCTCAGTTGTTCATCTTCGATTCCGAGATGCGAGACTTCTAGGGAGAATTTATTGCATCGGTTAGAATATCATGAAACAGAAAAAGCAATGTTAAGGGATCTGTTCGTCCCTTTCTCAACCCATTTTCCCATCGCATAGTCAACGGTGTAGAATAAAGCACATCGACAGCGTCGTAGATCAATAAACGCGACGATACGCTGTTCTTCATCGTCGAATACGGTAGCATAAGGTGCTGTCGATGAGGCAAGATGAGGAATTGGGATGTTCGCTGCCTCGCACGGAATTTATTTAGAAACGCGGAAGTAGGAAATTGGAATAGCAGCGAATCTAAAATTGTAGTAATGGAAGGACGATGCTTTGACGTAAATGACAAGGAGCATGTACAAAATAAAGGATGCACCAGTTATTGTAGCGATTCTTTATCTCGCAGATATGGCGTCCCGATTCTTTTAAGACAGTAGGGCGCATTAAGATCTTCAACCACTGCAAGATTTTAACGATGACACTGTAGCCTTGCTCTTCTTGGTAGCTCGACAGCGGATGAGCATACTCCAGTGGTCCAGTTATTCATGCCGCTTGCGATGGCCATTGAAAGTGTACCATTACAGTTCCGAAAATGTGTGTGACGTACAGTAGAACATTTGGCCTCAAAAACTAGCTAAAAATTGATGCAACTAATTTTGGGCGAAATATAAACTTCTACTCTCCGAGATACAGAAATGTATAGAAAACAATATCCCAATATCTTTTCTTTTCACTCACCAACCATTATGGTTTATTCAAACCAAATTTCGCGATCTTGTTTCTCTCTTAATTAAGTAGCTGTTTTTTACGCGTATACTCGTCATAACATAAAATTGTCCTTTTTTCATGATGAGTATACTCGTCAAAAACAGATAACTGGTTAGGAAGAATGTGCAGGGGGTTTCTTTAACTTTTGCACACACTCTTGTTCGATCATTTCTGTTAATCTGAAAAGAAACGTTTCCAACAAAAGTTTAGCGGTTATCAGTGTCATCTTCATTTTCTAAAATGGCATTGCATACTTTTCACTTCACATGATTGTAGTTCGCGTCAAAGCGAATTAACAACCTACTGCAACGACCATCAGATGACCTTGAATGAGAAATTTCAGTTCAACCGACCGATACTATCAAATATGAAAGTTGCTTTTTCAGATACATCTTATCACGAACTACAATAGTATGGAATAAAGAATATACAGTGACATTTAAAAAAATAAAGGTGACCTCAATTTTTTATTCAAAAAATATCGTCAGTAGCAAAGTTAAGGAAACACCATGTAGATTTTTAATTTATTTATTCAATTATATATTTTATAAAAGTGTTGCATTTTAACAAAATATGAAGAAAGTTAAACATATGCACTATAGTTACTGCCACTTTTACACTTTTCAACAAAACTGGAACAACTAACTGGTTAACTGATTTCTGGATTACTTTATTCATTCTTACATTTCTTTATAGTGATAGTTTACGAAAATATACACCTCCCATTAAATATTAAATTCTATTCGGTTATTCAGATAGTAATTTCGTTTTTCAACAAAATTTCGTTCTGTAAGAGTGTTAAGATAACACTTGATTCAGTATTTTGTCAAAAAAAATAATTGTTGTAAATAACTGGTTGACATTTATTGTATGCCAACCACTACTTCAATGTTTAAATATTGATAATAGAAAGATATAATTTTATCTCAACTTGGAAGTCTTGAATAATATTTGTATTCAGTAGATCATGTCTACACTGGGCATTTTTATGCAACATAAAAATTGTTTGCATCAATTGTATGAAATAGAGACTAAATAGCAACCTCATGCTTCATTTGATCGTTTTAATAAATGAAAATTAGCGCATTGATATTTTAAAATCCTTTAAGTCTAATCATGATTCAGACAAACCCTTTTATCAGATGCAATTCTCCATTATGTAATTGTTCTTATTTCCATTTACAACAGTCTTGATTCTATCACGGTTAAAATCAATGCGTTTAAAATAAATAAAGCTATAAAATGTTTTTTTCTTCCACTTATGAGCATTGAAATTAAATACGTTATTTTATAATAATATCGTGTCAGGCTCAAAGCGACAATTTCAGGGGGAATTCAAAAAATGTAAATATTATATGATTCTCCTCATGTTTATCTTTCAGGGCACATGTAGACTTCCAACGAACATAGAATTCCTTTTTCTGCAGGTAAATTATTGACGATAAAGTAGCTCTGGCGAGGGCAGCTGCGTAATAAAACATAAGGCAAGGGATTCGAGAACTGAAAATAAACAAAAAGGTATTGTAACTGCAGCACTAACAAACTACGAAATTATTCGAGTAAATATAAGAAATTAATCATTTAACACCTTAGGGTTTATGCCCGCGTATGTTGCAGGCACATTATATTACCAAAGAATAGTTTTAAATCGTATGAAGCTTGTTAAACAGGAAACTATGATTAATTTTCTGTCAAGACTTTCTAACAAGAACTTCTATGACAACGGGATCGAATAACATCAATCCTCTTTTGACAAAGTGAAAGTTTAAAAATGAATTTACAATTCTGGGATGCCATATATGAATGATAATATTCGACTGTTAACGGATTAAAATAATTTACCCTCTATAAAAATAAACTATCAAAATATTCGAAAGACACTTATCAGTCAATGATAAAAATCTCTTTAATTTTTCTTCTTTAACAATTCATTACGCTGCTCTTTTTAATTTATTGTACACTATCTTGTATCTTACAAATACATCTTATTATTAACCTGCGAGATTTTGTGCATTTATGACAAAAACGAGTATTTGTAATTTCAAACAGTAGAAAGATTGAAAACATTTAATAATGTCAGCATATTACTTTCAAAATACTAAAATCATTTCGGAAAAACTGCAGCATGTAAGTTATTCGTATTTTTTGCAACAGACGCAGACAATTTATAGTTTGCATAATGATACACAGTTTACTTATTATTATCATCATTGACAAGAGTAAATTTCTTGTTTAAGATTGCTTGTCAGAACTAGAATAGAACCCAAATTATGAGAAGGAAAATATGTATATATACATATTATAATATATAGTATCAGTTATAAATGTATATTATAATAGTATAATATGTTACAAACAAAATGATTAAGAGAGAGGAAGAGAAAGAGATGAATGAGACAGAGATTCAATCAGGTTAAAATGTACATCGTAAGAGGAAATTAGTGTATTAGAGATTCTGCATTAAACGAACGTTTTAGATCGTGTATCAAAGTCGAAACCTAGCTCCGACCTAATCCGGATTTAAAAAAAACTATTACATTATTATAACAAAGAACTATTACATTATTGTTGTTCTATTTAACTATTTTATTCGTTAATTTTATTTAATTATTTTACTCGTCAATTTTATTTAAATAATTTATTCGTTTATATTATTCAATTAGTTTATTAATTTATTTTATTTAATGAATTTATTCGTTTATGTCGTCACTTATTAACATGGTTTTCCTCATCTTAAAAAATGTCATCTATCCGATCATATGTTTAAAATGCTTTCCTCTGCGTTCATACGTAGGAGCATGTATAGGATCCTCGAACTTAAACTCGGACAGATAATAAAACTGTTAATGTTTCATGATATATGACAGAAAATCTTTAGTCTCCAACCTTTAACTAACCTCTACGGTGGGTGTACAATGCAAAATTCATGGCGGCTGTAGCAATAATTTCTTTTACTATTATCTGCAAAAAAAGTTGTTCAAAATGAAACTTTTAACAACATATTACAAGGTTATCGAAATCAGATGTAACTTCCATAAACTGTGTGTATATTCAATATTGTATTTGCTAAATAAACTTAACTGAAATACATATGTTCTTGCACATGTCACGAAAATTGCGAGCAGATGTGGTAAATAGGATAAGGTAAAAGTACCTATTGTGAAACGCTCGCCGATTATACTATTATTCGATAGATTGATGCTTCTAGATAGTGTAATGAACTTTGAAATATTCATTTAACACGAATAAAAAATAATAAGAGTAAACTAGTAAAGTAAGAGAGTGTATCTATTATGAATTACCGCTATTGTACCCATATTCCATAAATGGGAATTATAAAAAGACTGAAATACGCAATATGAAACAGTATGTTCTTGCTTAGAAACACCGGTTGAATGAACATTTTTTTACAGCTGATTGTTGCATCACAATATTTGTGTCAGCGAATTTATAAACAACGATGTTCAAAACTATGCTAGAATTTTTACATCCGCTTTCGTATGCTCTACCAATTTTTTACTGTAGCGTTAGTGCTACTGTTTCAAGAGGGAGTCACAATTGAGTGATGTTTCATAATAGGTACTTTTATTTTATCATTTTGCGCGAGACTATACAAACGAGTTCGTACGGGAAGCTTTCATTAAATATTCGATAAAGCGGGTAGTTTGGGATCTTGCGCACGCACAAAGAGTTTTATCGGAGACATGTCCGATTGCAGTGAAATCAACGGGCTGTGAAAGGCCATTAAAAGCTTGTAATTTCCGGTGAATTTTTACGCGGCTTCGTTCGAAAGGATTTTTCAGGGTGGCTTCCGAGCTGGCCGAGATAGGGAGTCGACGTCAACCGGAAGCCGATCCTTCGCGTTACGAACTTAGGGTAACTCGGCCACGGTTACCCGTGTACCGGAGATAACTACCGTGGTACCTTGCGCGTACGTCCAATAAAAACTTTCCCTCGAAGCCTCTCTTCATCCGGCGTATATAGATGTCGTTTCATTCCGCGTAAAAAGGATCCCACCTTCCTCCATTTCCGACCCCTGCCACGCCATCCTGCACGAACTTTTTAATTCGTCCTCGTACGAGAAACTCCCCGTCCCTTACAGTCGGCACCTCGTATTTCCTCTTTGACGGTGTTTCCGGTTACTGAAAGCCGAACGATTCACTGTATCCCTATCTACCATCGCTTACCCTCCTCCTCTACCGACGCCCTTTCATTCTGTTTGAATGAAATTGTTACCGGTCAGGTAATTGCTGTTTCCTCTGACAATTTTTCATTCTGAAATGGATTACGGATAAGAACTTCGCGTGTACGAAAATCAGGGTTGGGGTAAAATAGACTTTTTAAATAATAAATAGACTGTTTGCGGTGGGGTCGACGCGCGCGCATCTGCTCGGACTGCTGTCAAGTTATTATGGAAGTAGAATATGAGATATTGAAATGCGAATAGATAATGTGTAACGTGGATATATAATGACGAGCATACTAATTGGGAAACTTGAGGGGCGCTATAACTTTTTTAAAACTGGACTAAATGACTTGAATTTATTTCAGATGATAGACGGACCAATCCACTAGACAATGACTAAAATACTTTTTTTATAATTTTGCCGCTGCTCAAAATGACAAAAAAATTTAAAAACTCATATTTTTTAACTTTTTTATCTAAGCTTGTAACGAAAATTCAAAAAGTTACTCTTTAGATCTCGGTAACTGATATCCATGCTGACAATTTCATCGAAACCGGTCGATCTTGACAAGAGCTGTAAGTAATTAAAGATCGTAAAAATCGCAGTTTTTCACGAATTTCCACCAAGAACATTTTTATATCCTTCAGTGGCTGTAGCTTGACTTTGCGTAAAAAAAATCGCGAACGATTTAAATAGTTTCAATCTACTTACCTTTATAGGTAATAATTTATTTAAAGCAACAAATGTTAATCACTTTGAGTAGCGGTTTAGTGTTAGAAGGTTAGAATTAAAAATATAGTAGATCTGGAAAATGGTTTTAAGAAAGTTTGTCCCTTATGCTTTATAAGACGGCAGTGTAAAATGCATGATACCAAATTTTCTATAATAACAATAGTAAAAGATTATTTATTTGAACAGGAGATGTTGTATATATAGTTGCGATGTTGTATTCTAGATATATATATATATATATATATATATATATATAAACAAATAACTATCATTCATCTTAAGGCAAAACTACTAACAGAATTACTTAACTATGATTAACTGTACTAACCGATCGATTCAAATAGTTGTATTGTTTGTTTCAAGCTTAAGTGACTCACCGTAACAATAAATAGTAATTTCGTTATACATTGCATGCTATTTTTGTTCCTTCTATAATTTATAACTTTTAATTTCGCAGGAATCTCTGTGGCCTCAATATTGAACGCTTCCCTTTACAATAGTTGAACCTCTATGAAATCACACGCTAGTTTGTCAATGTTTTTAATTTTAGCCACAATATGATAGGATCTTCTGTTGTTTATCTTTCATATTTGTTTCATCGATGTCAATATCGTCGTGTGGTTTCGATATTGCTTTTTATTTGTTTGTGGATGCGTTTGTGGTGTTATGCAGGGTGGTCCACCAATATCAGCCGCGTAAATGAGTCAAAAACCGTTTCTTCTATAGAAAAATATATCAAACTATAGCTATAGGCTATAGGCTATAGAATACTACATACATTGATATAATTAACCTTTTTCTATATTGCTTTTATATCGAGATTTGAAAGTCACATATATTATAATGGAAATTGCACGAAATTTCCAAAAATCCAATCATTAGTTAGTTAGGGTTTAATAAGTCTAATATTATATTTCTGCGAAGGAGATGATGACACTAATATAATGGAGGTGCATCTAGATGGTAATACTAACGTTGAAAACTGTTTTCATCCACTCTTCTAAATACCAACTTAATTAGTTTTATACTCGTATTGTTAGTAATGTTTACGTTTGTAAGCGGTTCCAAATAAAAAGACGACATCGGGGAAACTTGTCAAGGATTCATATAAGCTTTTCTAAGGTAAATTGATATCTGTCTCCGCGCAGATAGGAATGTCACATCAGCGAAAAAAGAAACCGCTTTCTTTGCTCTCTGTATACATTGTTACTACGAAAGAACTTTCGACATGAAAATATTACAAAGGCTGCTGAGAAAAATGAGGAAGGTGTGTGGGTTGCACCATTAAAATCACATTTATTTATTGAAGCCACCGGTGCCGACCTCTTTCTTTTCCTACTCAGAGGGTGGACGTCACGATACCACGTGTCACCCTTCTTTCTATGTATACCTATAGCCAAGTATGTTGGCATTGTATTATTCGTGTCGTTCTTACCGCAGATTATATACAAATCAATAGTATAAATAATAAAAGGAATATAGTAATATATAAGGATACGTCAAAGTCAGTTGTTTCATATCTGCAGGCACTAAATTTGAAAATAATGGACTTTTATAGCGTCGGGTTCATAGTTAATTGTAGCGTAGGTACATTATTAAACTACAGAATGTAATTATGGCATCATTATTTCATTATAATTTGCTTTTATTTCTCAAATCTCCATAAAATGGACGCGTGTGCCTAGTATCTTAAAAATATTTATCTGTTTATTTTTTGCTTCATTGATTTCTAATTTAATTTCTCGTACTTACCTCATATGCATCGAAAGTTGATATTAAAAATATCCGAGATTAAAAACTTATTACTTGAATTATTAATTCAAATGGTTCAGTTATTGTACATTTTTCTTCCACATGCTTTCTACTATCCTTGCAGGATGTTGTATAAAATGGAATAGAATTTAAATGATTTTATTTTTAAATTTGGCTATACTTCTTGAATTCTTCATTCGAAATCCATATTTTTATATTAGACTTTTATATTTCACCTAAAATAAGGTAGTAGAACAGGTTACTGTGGAGTGACCAATTTATCTTTGCTTTGTATTTTGAGTGTATTGCAAGGTGAATTCAATGAACTATAACACTTTGGTCTTTGAAGATCTTTTAATATCATTTAATGCTGTTTAAATCTTCGTTGAACATCTCAAAATTCCATTTTCCATTAGTATTATATTTCGTCGTTTCGTATGTCAACATACCCATGTCAACTCACACTAGAAGAAGCAAACTTTAAACAGTATTAAATGTCTTTGAACGACTTTCAAAGATCAAAGTATTTAGATCAATGAGGTACACTATTTGCTTACAGAAGAAAAAATATACAGTTCTATTAAAAAACAAAATAAGATCACCTTGAAATCTCGAAAGTACGCGCATCTAGCAGAAATTTGCGACCATTATAAGATGTCCCCCTCGAAATTCACCCTATATATTAGAACCAGGAAGATAATGCTTCCACCTGAATCCTTGACTGCAGAATAGTAAAATAATTATTATTATGTTTATGATTATTGCTATGTTAAAAAATATGAAACGATATTCTCATAAGTAACATTTGTGGTTACATGGAAGAACACCGCATGCCACATATTTTCGCTTTCGAGATATTTTTGCTGAATGTTCCGATTGCTAATTCTTTCGTATTTATTGGGGCCTCTAAAATTTTTTATTTCTTGCAGTCCACCGTATTTGTTTTTGCACTTTTTCTGCGACAAATATATAAATCCTATATCCTACAGCTGAATAAACCTCTTGGAGCATAACAACGAGTCAAACTCGTCATAAAGATTTCATACATAATCTACTGAATATTGATGTTATTCGAGGCTTTTAAATCGAAATAAAATTCTACCATTCCGTTGTCAATATTTAAACATTGAAGTAAACGTGGCTCACCTAAATATAAGTAAAATAAATATAAATGATCTGACTCACGTAGAAGTTTATGGAAGGTGTTAATGCGTATCCTGCAATTTGTTGTAATTGTAACATGTGGCGGTTTTTTGATACAATCAATCGGAGACATAATTACAGCAATTGCCGAAGATCTACAACTGTTCCAAAACGACATTTCCATTCTCAAATCTCTCCCCAAAACCGTTCGACTGATTCAGACCATGTTTGACATACGCGAAAACTTGATCCGTACATTCGGAAGCAGATGAATAAAATTTCATGAATTTTTCAAAGCCGAGAATTTGAATTTAGTCCATGTTTTTGCGAGCTCAAACCACTGTGCGTAGCCGGAGGATTAAGAACGAATATTTCAAGGGATTTTATTTCGTTCCTGTCGATCGCATAAAGAATTCTCGCGAATGAATTCCGGGAAATAACGAAAGCAGATTGCCGGGGGCTATGGGCAGACTTTGTGGCGCGCAACATCTACGCGACATCGTGTATGTAAATCACAGCGAGATTTTCCTTGCCGAGCGATACAATGCGAACCCAAGATCGAGAATTTTATCCGTTATCCGCTACAGAGAGAGAAAGCTCCGCGAGGTCAACGTTTCACGAAACAGAATACAGTGGTGCACTGTTAAATTTAACCGTACGGTTCAATTTACACAACTCGGCCCTACTTTTTTCTCGGCGAGGCAAAGACTTACCTCGGTAGACAAGTACAGAGAATGGCTGCAGTTGAAAGAAAGGAGACAAACACCAATAGAATGTCACGATTAGACAAAGTAATTAAAGATAACAAAATAAAGAGAAAATTCTATGTTGAGTCATCTTCGCCTTACCTTTGCGATTGTAACACCAAGGGATAGACAAGTGTAAATCGGACTAAATTTATCGAAGCGCTTACTATTACACAGGGTGAGTCATGTGACATGCACATAATCAAATTAGTTCATCTTGAAAATTTCAAAACCTCTCTACATATAAGAATGAAACGGGTATTTCGTTGAATATGAAGGTAGTACGAATACAGCATTCCATAATGGGCACAAGTTCTTAGTTTACTATTTTATTCGTATTATTTTTTTTAAATATTAAATAAATATTTTAAAATCCATCTATCGAACAATAGTATAAACATTCAATAATAACACTTTTAAGGTGTAATAAAATCGACGATAATCTTATACCCCCTGAAAAGCGTACTATAATAGGTGTTCTTATCTTACGTGTTCTCTTTTTATGTTCTGTCCTATTATTTTTACGTTGTCGTGCTGGCTCTCAAATCGATTTAAATTTAACTCTGCACGATCGTATTCATCTTGACTAGTTCCTTTGCACCGCTGTTTGCTCGTTCGATGGTTTTCCATCTATCCAGTTGTAGCCAGCCAAGTGCGTACTAAGGTTCCCGGCCGCTTCGTTTGAACAATTACAATGGAACGGGAGCAGAACTTCCGGTAGGTAATGCGATTCTCCGTCGTTTCGCGTTCGAGCTCCCTTGTAAGCCGCCGAGTAATTATCACCGCGGTAACGCGTTACGTTTTCGTTGCTCGAACCCGTCGTAACTCACGTTCCGCTATCGACATCGGTTTGATTAATAATCGATTAATGGGAAATTGATCTCCCGCCGCCACTATCCGGTGTAATTTAACAACCGAGCTAATACAACTTTCATTGGTATTAATTTTCCCTATAAACATTAATTTTAATAGAATGAACGGTCCGCTCGTGTAAATTGACTGTTTTAGCAGTGCACGATTTAGCAAATAGACCACAGATGGCCAATGTGTTGGGCAAATGTTTGGTTTAGACCTACCGCGACAATATTTTCATTTTCGTCCTTACAAATTCGCTTTACGGAGTTTTCAAATTTTTCGAAACTTGTGAAATATGAAAGGAGTTTTCTTCGGGAAACATTGATTAATAGACCGTATATATTTATTCAATAAACATTTTCCGTATCAATTTCACGGAAAAGGAGACAAATAGAAATTTGATTCTCTTTTATTGATATCCTTTACCTAAAATCATTGTCTAAAAATGTGCCTTCTATCTTTATGTAAAACATCTCTATCGAAAATCTTATTATTTAATAACATTTCTATCTTCCCTGTACTTCTTTTGGAAAAGTATTTTGAAAAATTTCATATTCTGTTAATGTTTTTTCGTTAAAATTTCTTATGAAATCAAGAAATTGTTCTTTTTGATTGAATTAAAACAGTGTACAATAAATCTAGAGATTTAATATTCGTTTTCCGTTATAGTATTGGAAAGATAAAGATTTTGTTACTTACTACTTTTGTATTACCTTTTGCAAAGATAATTATACAAATTATTCTGTTCGGTTCCTTAATTATACAAACGACGCCATGTTTTCAATTTAATATATATGCAAATAATTCCCGCAGTATCTCGTTAACAATTTTAATTGGACACTTTCTGTTAGTATTTAAGCTTTAATGTATGCAGTATGATTCATAATTTCGGCGACAGAGATTTTACATGATATTACGTTTGTGACAAGAAAGTTCTTCTGTTAACAATAGAGAGTTGTGACTTCTACAAGAGCCAAAAATTCGTGAAGAATGCATAATAATGCAAATTATAAAATTAAAATTAAAATTGTAGAAATTCGTAAAACAAACGAAACGGGGGATGACTATCTTAATAAACAATATTTAGAAAAAATCAATGGGTAACCTTTTTAGCAAATATTTTATATTTCTGACAATCAATTTATATACTGTAGAGAATAAATTAATTTACATTTAAGATAATAACTTGGCAGTGTAAAGTACTTAAATATATTTTTATTTCTAGAATGATTAAAGTGTCCCGAATAATATCAATTGTAAGTAATATTCATTAAAAAGGAAGATGAAGGACGTGACAAAATTGCATAACTTTCGTGCAATATTTAAAGAAATCTTGAATGAAAATGCGGGCGCACAATTTATTCCGATGAAATAGGAGAACATAACGCGCAACATAAAACTCTATACGTAGCACTGGATTACGCTTCGCCGTGGCATATCCTGACACAGTAATTTTTCTGCTTAGCGTCACATAACCCGACAGTGTCGTAACATCAAAACCTCAAAGCAATCGTTATTAAAAGTAAGGACAAATTATTATACTTTAACACGAGGAAATAGTAGAGTTTGAGTTATTGTTGTATTTCCATTGCAATGAACTAAGCATAAGCAATAAAATAAAAAGCAAAGTGTACACAGTCTTTTTAGAGATATATTAATACAATTTTTTGTAGTTATACCAACCGAAAATATAATTTCACTTTTCATAAAAATATAAAAGGTATAAAAAGCTTAACGCAAATCACACAAATCACACTTGTACACAGGTTTAAAGTGTTCTATGTGAATATTACGTATTTAGAGACTTAAAACTTCAAATGTTTCTGAAACTCTATGCGTAGAGTTGCTCAGCAATGTTAAAAATAGTGATTCTCTGGCGCAGTACAATTAAATCCAGCACGTGAACGAAATTAATCCCTTTACACCGAGTATCATGCCGTTTTGAATGTTTCGTGTGGTTTTAATGCGAATTTCAGTAGGCAATGTTGGGTAAGTTCTGCATACATTTTGTGAATATTGGAGAAGCGTGTGCGTAATATACTTAGAAGCGTATATTAGAAGCGTAGTTCCAACGGCGTTCCACATATTCGAAGATCTAAAATTATCTTATAACCTTAAGCGTTTCAATTTCAAATGCACTGTAATATTACCGCAATTGAATTTAAATCTGTATTTAGCACCGTCCACACCTATCCCATTTCACTGTATTTATTGAACTTATGTATTTATTACATTTAAACATTATATTCGTATATCGTTTTAATGATGTGGCAAAAGAAAGTAAAATGAAATTTTTCATGTATAGAAATAGACAATTATATTCTCCAGAAGGTTAATTTATTCATATATATTAATTCTCCAATTAATCACAATTTTGATTTGTAACAATTTGTGACATGTAATATTATACAGTTAATATACAATAATATACAATTTGATATTTTAATAAATATACATCTTATTAAATTAAAAGTACATATTAGAGTAAAGCATATAGCATATTGTTTATGTTGCAATATCATGTTATTTAATGCATATAAGTCAAATAAAAAAAAATATAAAAATATTTAAAGAGAAATAAAAATATCAAATACAAATAAAAATTAAGAATTAAGAAATTATATAAAATGGAATTAATATTTTCATTGGCACAATACAAATTTTTATACTGTGTTAAGAAGATTTACTTCATTCAAAAATATGCATCTGTGTAACATGTTTCTTAACTTTGGTCGGTAGGTGTATACTATAAAGAATTATAAATTGAATCACAATGTACGATTTGTGCAATCAATAAATATTTGAACGGGAACAATAAGCATTATATATTAGAAATAATAAATCAAGCGTTAGTAATGAAATGCAGTCTAGACTAAGGGGCAATCAGTAGAAATAAATAAATCTCCTGCGACTATTTCATACACTTCTGTTCTTTATTCGCACAAATAGCCTTGTTTTGGAAATAACGAGGTCGCAAACCAGTGCCAGTAACAAGATCCATCGAAGCAGTATGCTGTATCAAGAAGGATGCCTTTGTTATTCCGCTCTTATGGTTCCTCTGCCTCTAACGAAGAGAATCTCCCCTACGCGTAGCTACGTGCAGCCCTTTCTTCTTGAACTCTGAAAATTTATCCTGCAACTTGTTTTTTCAATATGCAAAATAAATTTGTATATTAAGTGGCAAACGAATATTCTAGAAAACAAACCAAAACGTCTATCACGATAATTACATATATATTCGACGTAGCAATTTTCAATAAACTCGTCACACAGTAGTGGACGAAAGATTAAAACGTTAAGAAAGACGTTAATTCATATTTTGTCAAGCGACCTTCATATTTTGAAAAAAAGAAGGAAAACAACAAAACATTAATTTTTGTTGCGCATGCCCCTTTTTATATCAAACAACTTTCGTTCAAACTTTTCTGTACCACATGTAGTCCACAAGAAGAAGTGAAGTAAAAGAGTTAAGTGACTCATCTTGTACATGCGATACTATTTTTCCGTTTTAATTCACGGTCGAATTACTTTTCAGATATATTTATCGTATTTTTAGACACCAAAACGAACGTCTCTAACGAAGCAGTTAGTTGACACCAGATAATTTACACTTTATGCGTTATAATAAAGTAGAACAGAAAAATTTGTTTTACTGTTAGAACAAATACATGTAACAGCTGTTTGACCGGAAATGTACTGTAAACGAACGAATGCTTTGAAAAAGAATCGATTGGGTTCATAAAGTTAGTATTATTCGGTTTTGGAAAGGAAGTTTTGTTCCATCCATTTGATGGATATTTTTTGCACATACACGGGGTGTTAGCCATTTCTGAAATAAACATCGAAATAGCGTTTGTATAACTGGTTCAGTGGTCAAAAGGATTAAAAGATCGTAAACGTTTTGAACGACAACGTTGTTTTTCAAAACAACTTTTTCGATTAATTTTGCTTGTATTTTCAACCATTCATTTTTCATACTGCGTAACGAAAGAGATTTCAAATTACCAATTTTTGATAACAAAAGGAAAATCATGTACATACTTCGTGAAGTAGCTTCTCATTTTTCTCTAATAGCGGCAAGCAAGTATTCTTAATTTATTGAAATGTTTAACTACAAAAATATTCTGACAATGAAGTATTACGAAAAATATGAATGATTACCGTGATATATTTAACTTACAGAGAAGAAGTTTTTTTACTTATAGTACTATTTTGTAAAGAAAATATTTCAAATATTGTATATTATCTGTTATATTGTGAGATACAGTGACTCCCAAAAGTATTCAGTCACTAGTATAACAATGACTTCTACGCTATGTATTTAAATAAACATACATTGAAAGGAAAAAATTCTTTACGGTATATTAAAGTAGAATACATATATGTCAAAATACGAAGAACTTTCGATTTAGTATAAAACGTTACCTTCAAACTGAAAAAATATAAAAAGACATCAAATTTTCAAGCCACATATAAAAGTATTCGTACGATTTATAAAGTTAAGTTCAAAAGTTATAAAAATAAATTTGTCTTTTTTTTATATTACTAGTTTTATACCTGTATTATTTAATAATATATTTCAACAAATCTGAAAATTTTTAAATTATTATTTATTTACAATTGACGTCGTTTTGTATCTCTATTTTATACGATTTTATGATTTTTTTATAGTATGTATCTTTTTGTTGCAACTTGTAAGGCCGAATTTACTTTATGGGGGTGAACAGTTATGTATAAGACCGTTGTAAATATAACTTGTTGTCTTAGTCTTAGTTTATCTGAAGAAATTTATAAAATTAAAATTTTTGACCCATTTACACGCTAATATTGATGTAATATGAGAAAAATTAACCAAAAATGTATTCTAATTTTATAAATTTCTTCAGATGCATTAACAAATTAGTGTTATTTTGTTCATCAACTGTTCATCCCCATAAAGGGAATTCGGTCATAAAAGATACAACAAATATATACAACTATAAACAAATCATAAAATCTGGTAAAATAGAAATATAAAACGACATTGATCGTAAATAAATAATAATTTTAAACATTTCAGACTTCTAGAAATATATTGTTAAAAAGTAGAAGTATAAAACTAGTAATAAAAATTTCAAGCAAATTTATTTTGATAACTTTTGAACTTAACTTTATAAATCTTCCGAATACTTATGTTGCATATAAATTCAATGCCTTTTTATATTTTTACAATTATGTATTTAATGTTTTATACTAAATCGAAGGTTTGTTGCATTTTGACATTTATGTATTCTACTTTAATATACCGTAAAGAATTTTTTTCTTTCAATGTATATTTATTTAAATGTATGGCGTAGAAGTCAATGTTATACAAGTGTCTGAATACTTTCGGTAGTCACTGTAATTTATTAGTGGCGATTTGCTGGAAATAATAGTTATATCCATGCACATATTTAAATAAAATTATTCAGAATCTCCAAAGCTTTAATCTGTGCAGTATTAATATTTGACAGATTTACCACCTGCGTTTTCCATGTATGCCATAATTACCATGATTCACATATATTGAAGATTATAAGTTTATTTTAATAACTGTATTTATTCGTATAACGAGTTATCACATGTAATTTTGAGGTTCAAGAGAAAGTAAAGAAAGAAAAGAAAAAGAAACAAATTTTATATACATTTCATCTTGTTTAATTTTGTATAGATTTTATCTTTAGGAGGTTCTCCGTTTTGTTTTCACATTTAGATTTCACTAACAAAGGAACCTATCGACGCAAACAATTACAAAAATTCTCAGAAACCAACCCTCCTCCTCCAAATCTTTTACACTTTTTCATTTTTTCTGCATAACTTCGTAATGTTAAGAGTCTTTTCAGTGATAAATTGTGCAGCTTTTTATGCTCTAGAACGTGTTTGCAAAAAGAAGTATCCTTGTCGTGCAATTTTCTTAAACAAAAAATTTGTTAAACTTCTCGAACTGGTCTAATAAAATCAAATTTGAAAAATCCTTCCTATGATTTACTGTTATCGAAATAAATTAAGAAAGAGTAAGAAATTGCACGATAAGAATAATTTGATTTGCAATAGGGTTGTAGAGCATAAAGAACTGCACAATTTATGTATCCCTGCGAAAATTTGTTCTATCTCTTAGTATTACAAAGTTATGCAGAAAGAAACAAAAAATTTATAAACTTTGCGCACTTTAAGATTCTGTATATTTTTGTATTCAAAGTAAACCAACGGTATGTGTAAAATAAATACTGTAATATTTAAAATAAATATCAAGATCGAATTTTAAACAACTCCAACATCTTCCTGCTCGAATAATCGCAAAAATCGAATTTAACGATCGATCGTCGAAAAGCCCGAATAAAGGACCATAATTCTTTCCGAGTGCGTAGTTCGAGAAATCCTTTCCACATACATTTACATTTTATAGCCGAAACACCCTCTGCAATAAAACGTCAGGATAATAAGGTTGAAAAATGTAATTCTTTGGAAGAGCATGGAGCGTCGAAATTAAGTTCAGGATCGAATAAATTATTCAAGCGAATCGACGGGGACCGGGAGAGGTTCGACGTTGTTCTGTCGCAACGAGATTCGCATAATTTAACGTGAAATTCCGAAGCTTCTAGGTAATTACTCGACTTAAAGAAGACCGTTGAATCGAATTGTGTCATCCAGAGATTGTTCGTTCTGCCAGCCACTTTCGACGAACGTTCCTGTTTGAAATATGAAGAGGTTGTTCCGAAGTTATAAGGACGCGCCAGGTGCGGCACCTTTTGCCTTCCAATCCGCTACATTCCGTAGCCTGCGAGGTTATATTCACTGTTTGGAATGGTCTTATCTTCGCACATTCTGTAGACAAGGTATTCGGGTACACAAGGTGTGTCGTGAAGAATGGACGTAATTTGAGAACACGACCTCGAATATCGTTGCAGCTCGAACTTCCCTGATGAGTCAGTTTGTAAACTTTTGAACTATGGTCACAAACACATTCAAAACGTTATTAAAGTACTCATTTTCATCACGTAAAAATGTATGTTTAAATAAAAAATGTCTGAAACATTAAAATATATATTTACTACATTAAATGAAAATTACAGTATTTAATGACAGTTTCGGCACAGCAAAAATTAGCCTGAAGGCACGGAAATTGGGACATCTAGCCTATAAATATTGTTTCATAGCAATTAAAATGTTTGTATGGGAGTGACGTAACTTGTATCAATTTCTATCATCTCCTTGAATCGTAATGGTATAAAATATATGTCGTATATAATTTGTTCGAAATAAATCTCCCAATCAATTATTTAGATTTTTGTGTCTATTCTACCTACTGAATATTTAATTGCACAACCTTTTTAGTCTATCCGAGGAAGGTTTCATCATTATTGGATTTTTGCGAAGCACGCAGAATTAATTTGCTATAGAACATGTGTTAGTACCAACAAGCTGAGGAATTAATTTGCGGAGATACAATGAAGCTAAAAAGACCACGTCAATGGTACCGTGAGGGGTCGGCTTGCGTTATTAAATGTTCTGACTCAGTGTTTTTCAATTTCAATAGTTTTCAACAAGCGATGCTGTTCGTGCAACGAACGTAAATGCGAAAAATAAAATGAGTAAATTGTACGTAGCTCTGTAGAGATTCAAGGGAGAATTGAAATGATCCTTTGACCTCAATATTATATTCCTACAGGGAAAATTAAGTCGTTTCAGCTCCCATCATTTAGCTTATTCGTTTGTATTGTGATGTAAAATCAAAAAGATAAATCAATAAAGAAGAATGAACAGCTGATTCTACCATTTCCCATATTGTATAATATTCAATTAAGGAGGGTCACGTTTTAAACTTTTGACTAATCATTTTATTATTTAAAAATCAAAGGATTAAACTTTTCAAAGCATACTAGCTACAAACATGAAAGTTACGTGAGTCTTTCTTTAAAAATAATGGTTGTTTGCACTCTCCCAAGCAAAATTATATATATATATATATATATATATTCTGAGATCGTTATAAACGTATCTAAATTTTCGAGTATTTACAAATTTTTTTTGAAAACGTAGTATCTATTTTGCATTCTAAAAACATTTAAAAATAATTCTTTTAGTATTATATAGTTTATAAATATTCGCTTATTATTAGATTTTTGGGAAAAATAAAAATTGGTAATAATGCAAGAATGGTTTTAATTCTTTATATGTTCTTACTATTTTGTATTTGATCTATCCCTTTTTGTTATAAACGCATATCTGTGCATATATATATATATCTGACCAATATCTATAAATATCTTATTCATGTCTATTTGTTAATTCCCCGTAAAATTTTACTTGCTTTTGTGATATTTGATAAATGCCGTATGCACATAGATGTTTATATATAAATTACATGTGTAAATACACACGGCATGAATCATACGTTAATGAATCATGTATGCATATTGTAGTTATTTCGAAACCCGTTAAACTTACCGTGACTTCCAATTTATGAAAGTTCCGAGCACCCTCCAGTTTTATGAATTAAGTAACACAGTCTAGCTGTAAAAGAGCTTTGAGTTCACGAAATTTCAACAAGTTCTACAAGTTGTAATCTTGGTGTTAATCTCATCCGAGAGCATGAACTTTGGTCTCCACCTTTGAAACGTTCCTCAAGAACTTCGGTACAAACTTGACTGTTTCATTAGTACATAGAGTATCAATAGATAGTGCCAATAGTTGCTTCAAAGATTCAGTGTATATTATACATAAATACGATACTCCCAATTAGATCTAAAGTTTAATTACTTGTATCTCTATGCCCTGTCAGTTTAGGAACAAAATCAACTTCTTTCAATCACATATAACTTCCAAGTGATTGATATGAATAGAAAATAAGTTTGTGGACACTGATTCGCAAGAATAAAGATGTAATTTTTTATTAAAGATACACATTTATTACGATAATCCGATTACTGAAGACAGTGTATACGACAGTTATGTTAATTCTATAAACTTCAATGCTTACTGAAAATTTTTATTTTACATTGTTACAATCTTTTTGTTACAATTGTAGCATGCATAGAACTGTGAACCGCAACTGAATAACACTGGGGAGAATTATTATGTAATTACGTAAAGTATTTTATATATGTTTTATATTTCTTATAATTAATTACATATAATACTTTATAATTTATAAAGTGTTTTATATAATTAAAATACTTCAAAATAAATAATATTTTACGATATGTTTATAAGATGAAGAAAAGAGAGTGGGTCAAAATTATAACAACAAAAAGATTAGAAAAATTTCCAAGTATAAAATAAAGAAAGTAAAATGTATAAATACAGAATGCAAAGATTAAAATTTATACATACAAAATATAAATATAAAAAGATTAAAAGAAGTTATAAATATTGACGTAGTTATTAAAATTATTAAAGAAAGTATTTTCGTTCTGCTTCTTCCTTTTACAATCGTTGCAGACAAATTTCTATAAAAATTTGTCTGTTCATGGCATAAGAAATGAAGCGTGTAACTAAATTTTGCGTTCCATTATTTTTCAGAAAATTTTCTTCATGTGTTGTATTATGTGTTAGGGTATATCGCGTATTGTTGTATGCTGTAAGCTCCTTCTGGTTTCTGGCGGCAATAACCGTGATTGTTAACGCGTAAGAAAAATAGAAATATTTTCCTCTGATATCCGAGACTTATTGTTAGTCTTACTCTCGCGTTTCACGTCCGTTGTACTTCTACATGTTGAAACTTATGCCTTCGGGAAATCGCGACGTTTCGCAAAGTAAACGACGTTGCGTCCTCAAGTGAGGATCGAAAAAGTTTCCCTTCGGTGGTTCCTCGAGTGAAAATTCAGTTTCGTATAACACGCTTATGGAATCTCTCAGGCGGTTCATCAGCCTTTTATAATGTTGAAAACTTTTTCTACTTGATCCAAATTACGTGGCGGCTCTTTCATCCTCTTTATAAATATTTTACTACGTAATAAGTGATTATAACTCGCAGTACAGTATATTTTCAAGGTAAATTTTTTAAGTGCATTTCAAAAAAGCCTTTTACAATATTATTCGATTCCTTGCCTATAAAATGGAATGAAACCACTATAATGCATTCAAAATGAATAACTATTGAGTTGGTCAATAAGTGAATGCGTTTTTCTGTATTGGCATCTATGGCAAAACAGCATCTGTGCAACGAGGGTGTATTAAATTTCCTATACAATTATAAATAATACCAATTTTTATAACATGTAGTTGAATTTATATCGAAGATCTAATAAATAATAATTAATAATAAAATTATTTTGTTCAACGTTACTTGTAAAATTTAATAAAACATTCTGACTTACCTTTTGTTGAAAATATAATTGTATTCATGCTAACGTTTAAGAGTTTAAGTTTGTAAGTATTGATTATTTAATCACAGATTTAGTTTAATTTTTTAATTTTTGTCATTTCTTGATTAATATTTCGAATATTATTTGCAAAATAACCATACCGAATTTTGTACATCTAATGATCTTTTCCAATCAAATGCAATATATTGATATTCTTTGATTCCATTTTTTATTTACATCTTAAAATAATTGTTCCTATGTCTCCTTTAAATATTAACATTAACTAAAATACACAGAAATTATATTTACTAAGTTAAGGTTATGAAGTAAAAATAATAAGAAATAAAGAAATGAATATACTCGATTTATTAATGTTCATAATAATTTTCCAAATTATAATTGGTTAATCAATGTTATTTATACATCAATTACACTATCAATAATAGCTGAACAATTAATTTTGGTAGGGAAGCACAGTGAAAACAATAATTACGGAATAATTTACACTCTTACGTAAATAGAATAATTTATTATAGTAACGATTTTGCTAGAGGTGAAATAAAATGCTCTAGAGAAAATTAGTTTGCTACGATTTTACCGTTGTATGCATTTATCCTGTGACAACTATGTTTATATTAATAATAATTTACATTAAAGATATTAACATTATATTCTACGTATTATCTGAAGAAGCGCGAAGCAGGAATATGAATCGCAGAGGTAGTAAAAAATAAAAGCGACGTAATTTCGGATATAAAGGGATATGAAGCAATTCGATATGACTGAAGACAATGGGGAGTTCTGCTTTAATTTTGGCCGATTCGGAGTTTCTTCGCTATGCAAAATCTTGAATCGAGCTTAACCGGAACGTCGTTGCTGCGGCTGAATGAAATTTCGCGGCCGAGTCGATTCTCTTTGAAAAATTCAAACGATAACGAGCCAGGCGTCGTTCACATTTTAACCGAATTTAAATTTTAAATTTCACTCCCCTCGAAGATCCCTTTTCGTCGCGTTGAATCAATTTACCTAACATCCGCTTTAGACCTTTCTACGCGTAGACCTTTTCGTGTATCTGGCTGGATCCATCAAACCCGCTTCTCATCCCCGCTTCTAATTTCAATAAAATTTCTTCGTTTCTACCATCCAATAACCGATAGCGAAATCCTTCCCGCGATATTTTTCCTCCCGACCCGTAAGCTAGAGCGGATAAGGAGCTTTCAAAATTTATATACTCGTGAAATCGTGTATCGTATTCTAACAAGACGGACGAGATTAATGAATCCAGGATAAAATTTCTTGCTATTCTAAAGTTAAACCGTAAAACATACGTGGAAATTGTAGTTGATAACCGATTACACAGATGCCAGATCCTTGAAATAAAAAATATTGAAGGCCAATCATTTTGCAATATTTTACGTAAGCATGTTCGAACACTGTTTTAACACAATCATCATTATATTAATGATGATTAATATAAATGATTCAATTACTATAACTATACGTTAAATACTACTAAAATATCTATGAGGGTTGGAAGTAGCAATGATAAACAGCGGCGTTACGCTTTAATATACTTAACAATAAAAATAATTTAATTACAAAATGTACATTTCGAATATGAAAACTAAATATTCTTGTATAACGATATCAGATCTTCCCAAGTTATTCAAATGGACTTATACCATTTTCGATAATAACTTATTATAAAAAATAAAAACAAGAGGAAATTAAAGTTCATATTTTTATAGACATTGGCTTTGCAGAAATAGATTTTTTAATATAAAAAATAATAATTAAAATGAAGACAGTAAAAATAAATTACTTCATCAAAATAGCTAAAAATAAAAAGTTTCTTATATTTTAAACTTATTTCTCCTTTACACTTAGCATAGTAAAGTATTCATGGTAAATAGGTGGTATGTAAGGCATTATGTTTTTTATTACATTATATTATTACATCATTATTACTTTATTACATTATAATAAATGGTTATAAAGAATGTACTTATATCACTTTCAAAAAAAAGATTTTTGCGATAACATTTTATAGCTAAAACATTTTTGATTACTTTACCGAGAAATCGTGTTCCATTAAATGTATCATTATAAATATAAACAGAGGATATCAATATCTTATTAAAATTACCATTAACTAATTTTTTTTACAAAAGTGGACTTTTGAATAAACTTTTAAAAAAGAACGGCTCATATAGGAAATAAGAGAAAATCAACGATTTTTTAAGTTTCAAGTTATTTAAGCGTATTTTCAGTTTTAAGTTAACGTATTTCAAAAATGGCACAAAATATTTTGAAATTGAGATAGTTTCTAATTTGTTGTTTCTTTTTTTTTTAAGAATCCGAAAAGTTTTATACATCTTTCCATTATCACGGAAAACTAAAATTGCTTACGAAACACTGTTATTTTATTAAAAACGCAATGATCTCTATCACAATAAAAACGTATTAACCAGAGAACAATATTCGATGTTCTTCATAATGTTTTTTAGTTATGTATAAGCGATAAACTGAAGATCTTTATGCTTTATAGTACAAGCTTTATGAAATATAAGAAAATGTACATACTGGTGAAAGCTGTTTCTATAATTAGTCTATATTCGCCATAAGGAACATTTTTAGTTGACGTAAGAAACTTCTCTCCTTCTTAAGATATTTAGAAAATGAGAATTTGCAGAAAGATCCGCAGTATAATCAGTGAACTGGTTTGTTTTTGCTAGAAGTATATTTTCCTTTTCGTCGGTTTAAGAAAGCTATGTAATCGCACTCATGGTTTCTTTGTTTTCTCTTTTCAACTGGGCAGTACGTGCAGCAAGCCTTTTGTTGCTCTTATGCAAATAAACAGAATATCTCGACGCGTGCAACCGTTAATATTTTTATTTTTTGCTTAAGATTCGCTCGCACGCTTCGCAATTTTTGTTCGTACCTTCGCCTTCGTATTCGGTCGTGGAACATTTACTTTGCATGGAAATTCCCTGCGCTTAATTATTAGGGTTACTCGGGTCTCGTGGAGGGTGCGCCTAATTCGTGGTATAATTCTGTCTAATATCGTTTTATAATTGTTCCTCTTGCAGAAAATTGTTTCTCGTAGGTCCTCAAATATACAGTATCATAATCACAAATGATACTAGCTGCTTCCAAAATTAATTAATAGAATTAGTAACTCAGACGAAAAGTATTCTATCGAACCAATCAAAGATACATAGGTGTGAGTCATGTGATTGTTTACATATTTTATATGAAAAATAGTTTCATTAATTTGACAACTACATTGTTATTTGTCTTCTTGTAGGATGCAAAATGTAACACTAACCTCAGAAAGAATTCAATAATCTTCATCGAGAAAATCTGTTTAGTAATCCTGCACAAAATAGCGTTAATTACCAATATATTAAAACATTGTTTTCCACCATATAAAAAATGTCAGAATGAAATTTTGAATATTTTCATGTAATAGAAATTTTGTTTCTAAAATGGGCATTTTTCAATTGCCATGATGTTATGAATTATAAATCGATCATTTTTCCACCATTATCAAATTTAATCGGTTGTCTATAGTTACTGAAATCCTTTCTAAATTATTTATTCAGTTCAATATGAAACCATTTTTTTCACTTATTTATCTAATGTCGCATCTGCTGAATAACAATTAGCGACCATTTACTGGATTAAAATTGATGGGGTCACACGTGGACGTATTATCTGTATTATATAATATATCGCCAAGCAGTTTGATTTTTTCTAAATAGGACTTAAATTTTGTTGTACATTTATTGTTGTTTAAACATTCTTTGTTTTAGATTTTATATTATAAAAATTTTAATGTTAAAAACTTTGTTAATTGCGATTAAGTATTTCATTTTAACGAATTTCATACATTTACATTTTCCATGAACGCACAGATTCCACAGTCTCGTTATTATAGAATAGGATGTGATCAGCTGAGAGTTTATTAAAGGATTAAGAAGAACTTACAAGAGCAAGGCGTGATAATCCCCTTTACTTTGTTTCTCAATTTAAGTTTCATCTTCATTCTAAAAGCGCGCAATACTATCGCAACGTTTCCCACGCGACCGCGAAACAAAGCATACTGTTTACCATAATTGATAATCCGTTTCGTTGGTATCAGTATCCGAGAATCTCTGGCTGGTAGCGAAACATAGAAAAGTTTGGCCGGCCACAGAAATCTTTTTCTGTGCGGAAGAATTAACAGATGACGCGCAAGTCGTAGCCTTTTGTTTCGCCTCCATTGCAGATAGAACGGCGACCGCTTGAAACCGTGAAAATGGCGAGAAATAATGTTGTGGTTCCCTATGACAACGAATCCGCAGATAAGCGGGCACCGACGAGGCATTTAACTTCCCGACCCCCGAAACTTTTATTACAAAGTGCGGAAAGTAAATAAGTTCGCGAGTGTTATTCACGGCGAGTACATTCCTGTAATGTATGCGGCGACGTTGGGGGCGTTTAACAATTACGATAATTTACGAGATCGTAAATGAAAGCGGTGCAGAAAAGTTCAACGCGACGTTGAAACGAGTTCTCTCTTGTTTGGCCGACATTATTTATTGAAAGATAAAATTAAGTCCTGCCGCCCGCGCGTCAACAATTCCGACACTGCGGAAACTTTCTTTCCAAGTCTGATTCTCACCACCCCAATGATGCTACAATGAGAATTCGAGGAATTTAAAAGATCCTACACTAGGAAGTTGATATTTCCTTATGAAGCAGAATTTAATGAATTACATAGTTGTGTGAATTATTTTGAAACATAGGAACATTGAAAACAATGGAACGTGGAAAATTTGCATAAAAATATGTTTCGAGATTATTGAAAGAATAATCCTATATGCTTTACATGTGGAATGCGAAGAAACAAATTAGACGATCGAATTGTATTTTATTTACAACAAATATCGTTCTCCTGGAATTATTTTAGTATTTGTGATTACAAATTTATTAAACTTTCGTGCACAATAAGATATATTAAATGAAGTTCTTTTCATGAAGTTAATGAACATAGTAGACTTCATTGTTCAGCAGAAATTGTCGATATTAATTTCCTCTTGTAATGAAATCATAAAATAGCGAAAACTGTATCTAATTTCATCGCATTGAAAACATAAAGTTGTGTTACAGACGTGTCAAACCTGTGGACTGAAAATGATATTGAAACATTTAATTGTTATGTTAATATATTGTAAAAGAAAGAGTAATTACTATGATAAAGCTTGACTTTTTAGATATTGTTTGACTGAATTACTTTTATATCGTTGCAAAGTTTTTTTAGTTATTTATTGAAGAATCTACTCGTATTTCTTTATTTATATAATTAATATCACATCCAATGATGGAATGCCAGATTACTTAAATCAACCTGTCAGAGTGTATCATTTATGTCTTAGAATCTAAAAACACATTTGGAAGCATTATGGTAACGTTTTCAGTCACCTTGAAACTATTTCACATGTTTCTCGTTTTTGGAGAATGCTGTTTTCTGATTTCTTTTGTTTAACTTCAACAAATATAATTCAGGACACATCATTTAATTTCCAATTTATTTTCTTAATTTCGCATAATCTGTTTAAGTAATTTTTTCGTAGACCATAACCTTCCTTTTCCTCAGTGAATTTTTATTTTGGATAAACATCAAAGTTTCAGAGAATTTCTGGAGAAAAAACTAAGAAGATAACAATTCAATCTAGATAATTTATGATTTGTTTTATTTCTCTGAGTACCTACTATTAATCATTATTATCGTGTGAAACTATATTTATGATTAGGAAATACAAAAACGACCTGCACACTGAATGTGAATTGTACATTATGCGATTCGTAGGACTCGTCGTAATGTGCAAAAAATGCAATAACTCATATCAAATGGTTATACTGTAGATTAGAAAAACTATTTTCAATTTAGAATTAAAATGGTTTCGATTGCTGAGAGTTAACCTTATTTAATCTTTATTCATATTGCACAATAAAAGAGCGGTCAATGAAATTATAATCTCGAAGGTTCCATGAGTCAACGAAGCTTGACAACCACTGCCCTAACCGAAGGAGCAAGGATATACTTGCCCAATTTCGGTCGACTGGTGGCAGGTCTCCGAAGTCGATTCTTTTTTTAACTAGACCATAGTTATATCTTGCCTTATGTCTTCCTTGTCTGCCGTATGTCTTGCCAGGCTTTTCGTCGTACACTGCCATCAAACAAGAAGTTCACTCCAGAAAATTGTCAGCATTGCTTCATCCTTGGCTCGATTATTCTCTTCTTCCATCGAACAAAGAACAGTAGAATAAACAAAGAGGAGTCATTTCGCGGCCTAGTACCCATATAAAGCTAGTTTGCACACAGCAATGGCAATGCGCACTCTCTCGGTACTATGTACTGAAAGAATAGTCGGGTCACACCCTTTAGGCAATTGCCATTTCCGTTTCTTTGCATTGCGTTTGTATTCGGTAAGGACTGTTGAGTGAGCTGCCCGTTCTTTCAACCGAATATCCTAGAACTCTGACATTCGAAGGAAGTGATATAACTCGAATATTAAATTAAGCAGAAAGTTCTTGAGATTGGAGTAAGAGGAAGAGGCAGCATAGAGTTCTACCCACCCTTATATCCACTCTTCGTTTGATGAAAACGATGAGAGCAGTACATTACAGTAGAGCCTCGGTTATCCGAAATAATCAAGGTAAAGTGAGTGTTCGGTTAGTAGAGCAGGTACTTTGAGTACTATATTAGTCATATTTGACTGTCAGAATTGTTTACTAAATTCAAGAATTAATTTTTATTATAATCTATAAAGTGAGCCAAACTCTGTTAGAACGTGCGACGTTTAAGAGGGTTGCTAAAACAATTCATATAATAAATTATACTTTTTCTCCTGTCATCAAACAGTTGGGATGATGTGATGTCTCTTTTATGGACACTGGTGTGGTAATTAATGTGTTAGCTCGAGGATATGTGCTGACATTCATTAACTTAATAAAAAGATTGAAGTTGTCATAAAAAAATATGTTCAGAAACATGTAACAGAAAAAAATTCAAATCAAATCCAACGAAAGATAACGGAGTACAGTAAATACTCTCCAATTGTCCCTCAGTTTCTAAACAAAAATGGACAATTTGGGAAGAGGAGATACGATTATTCGAGCCTCGCGGCTCGCTGTTATAGTCGCCGATTGTCAACTGCTGTAGAAACGAGCCAAATTGTCTATTTTTGTTTACAAGCTAAATGACAATTGTAGAGAATTTACTGTAATTGCTAAATAGTTTTTTACTTTCATCTGAAATATAGAGCGAGGAATTATGTAGCATGAATATAATATTAAATATTCATCATCACTTAAGAATTTCTTAAAAAATTTTTCAAAATTTATAAGAATTTCATCCATAATTTATCAAATTGCTTCGATTAATATAATATAACAAGTTTCTTTGAAATTATCATTTAAGAAGAACTTATCAAACTTCTCTTAGACACAGTCCAGTCATTCAGGAGCCTATTAATAGACTTCCGGTAAATAAAATGTTAATTTCTACGAAACGAATGCAAAGTGCATTGAAATCGGCGTCTATACATCGTTCGATAAAATACTATTCCAAATGGAAAGCTTATTTGTTTTTGCTACTAAAAGGTAAGAACGGAAAGGCAATCAATCTCAATAAATAGTTTTACAAAGTATAATGCAATGCACACTGTCGAATGGCATCGGAGTAAGGCAATTAAAGTGTAGCTGATTGCAATTGTATACATCGAAAACCATCTCACTGCAAAACATGGAACAGCTTTTCTGTTCGATAGGATATATTGCAATACACTGGATGAATGATAAGTCACGTAACTGTTCAAGACGTTAGTGATTTATTTGTATTATAAATTAGTGTGTGTAAAAGCTTTTCCAATTATTATGGTGAAAATAATAAGGAGAGCATGTTAATATGAATTTTATCAATTATTAAAATAAGTCGTTCATATTATGAATTTACTCTTGACAGTGCCTAATTTATTAGGTTTTCTGTTTTAAACTATTGCTATCGTATCTGTTTATAATACTTTATTTATGTTATAGACCAAATAATTTATTATTTTTTAATTCAAATTAACGTATTTTCATGAGATAAATTTTTAAAACTTTTTTCATCGTCTTTTAATTACAAAATTTTTAGATCCCTAAATAACTGTTCGCATTGTCTAGTAAATATAAATCTTGTAGTAAAAAACAGAGTAAATAAAGAATGTAAAAAGTAATCTCGTCATATTAATATTATTTTACAATCTTAAAAACATATAATTGTATTCTTAAACTTCAGCAGAGGTGGTTGACTTCTTCTAACCATTCATCAATTTCCCCTTGCATCCACAGTATTGTTATCCTTACAGAATACGTTAACAATTATTGTTACTTCCTTATTTGAATTAAAAACAGTTTCCATCAACCAAGTTCTTTTCTAATGCCTGATGCAGCGTCACTATAATAATATTGAATGTTTAAAATAAATGGGCTGAAACTTCTATAGCTAAGTATGTTTATACTGCATAAATATGAAATAACTGTCATGCTTCTCCGCAGACCCTGTATACACGATCGATCGCTAACCCAACCGTTGTTCGTGGGGTAAATACATATGTATAAATTTTAAATTGTTCATGAATATGTTACAGCATATCAAATTATAAAAAACGCAGTAACGGATAAAAGGTGAAAAATAAAAGTAATGAAAAAATTTTTACATATTAATCTATTGCATTTGAATTTTTGTTTACTTCAGAACGCAGACATGTTTTCTGAAATGCATACTTTCATTCTACTTGATGCATACGAAACTAAAGCTATTTACTCATACGGAACATACTAAATAAACCGCATACCATAAATTGAAAAACCATAAACTGCAAAAACGTAAATTCTGAAAACAATAAATTTAGTAATGTATAAATTGTTTAGAGTCATGGTATTTCACATGGTATGACACCTTAGAGCTAAGATTTGAGTGCAAAGGATTAAACACAAATATTAGTAAAGTTTTTGTCTGACTATCACTGATAACTGTTTTAACTATCACTTTTGTTAACTGTTCATTAACAATAAGGACCTGTCATATTTTTGTTTATTTCTTTATAGAAATTAAATTCTTATAAAGATTTCAATTTCGGTGTAGTTATTCATATTCTTTCAGTATATGCCATAAAACTGTAACACTTGTACCGCGGGTACTTTTGGACCCAGAGTACAAATAATATTTGACTGTCTAGTTTCTGACAATTAATTTAAATTTTTACATGTTTCATTGACATTTATTTAGAAAACTACGTATCTAGAAGGAGAACCTTAAGAAATATGTTTAAAAAAAAATGATAAATAAAATTATAAATGATCCTATCTGTAATAAGTTATATCTTTGTTAAGCCAAGCTATCGTTCAAGTATTAAATGATAGTTCTAATTCATAGCCAAAGGAAAACAAATTTTAACATGCCTTGACTCCATTTTTCGCACACAAGGGCGACACTGAAGCGTTCCAAACTAAAACTTGGACTAAGCGATTATCACTTTTGATAGTACGCAAAAGTTGGAGTATCTACAATAATTGAAACTTTCGCGCGAAGTGGAGGAATTTAACGTGTTTTCAGAAACATGAGATTGTCCCCACTCCGTCTCTTAAAAGTGTTTGATCGCCTTCATTTCCATAAAATAACGGCGGCGTTTACATGCAAGCGGAAATAAAAGAAGATGAAACAAACGAGTGCATGATATTTTTCATTCATTAAGTTAAATGAATAAGAGAAACATGGCAAATGCTGACTTATTATTTAATACATACAATTATTTAATTAAGTATTCCGAATACGTTTACATATATAAATAAATAAAAATAAGTTATAAATAGCATTAATAAAGAGCTTTGTATTGGCAGAAATTATAATCTGTAGTAAACCAAAATATTATTAAATTCATAAAAATTGGTGTTTTCCAAATTTAAATTACGAAGGCAGAAATCACCGTCCAAAACGATATTTATGGAAATCTGCTCAATACTAATTCAATTGATATAATTATTCGATGCATATCGTTTATGGATTCAATTTCACCAGGAAAAAATATTCAGTATATTAACGATATTTTCGTTTCAATATTATGATTTTAAAAATTAGGTTACGTTGGTCAGCATTAGTACACTTTATGTTTACAATACTGCCTTTGTTATAGACCGGCGACCATAAAATGAGGAAGAACGAATTCGCTCACGAACAGCTCACAAGATGCCCTTGGGGACAATAATATGTATAATCCTTTAACCAATATTTACTAATGCAATTTAGATATTTGTTATGCCTGATAATTATGCAATGTAGGCAGATCCAATCGACTGGAAACATTTTTCAGACGAAAACAAGCTCAAACACATTATACATCAAATAATACATGCCCTAGGTCAATACTGTAAATTTCTTCCACAGCTCACTATCAAACTTTACCTATAAGATTCGTATTTAACCCTCCGAGTACATATCGTGCCGGAGCCAGTTTTTATAAACACTTATGCGCGTTTCTATAGGGTGTCTCAAAAGTTGCTCAAAATTCAGTTTGCATTTACACCTCAAATAACAAATTCTGTTTCGTTTATAATTTCTCAGTCTAAGATTTGATAGATTTCTCATCATAGATAGAAAGAAATTAATAACTTTGAAGTGTTAACAAGCAGAAAATGAATAAATTTTTACCCGGAGGAAGACATAAAGTTTATTGATTACTTGTAGGTATTGATTCCTATCATTTTAATTACGAGAGTAAAAGTTAAATAAGTGAAACCTTTTCGAGCAGTAATGTATTTTAAACCTTTAAAATATAAATGATTTAAAAATTTAAATTGAAACTGCAAACTCGTAAGTTTGTTAGTATTTTAATTAGGTATACACTATCTACATTTAGCTACATTAAAAGGAATTACTGAATAATTGCAAATTTTCGATAGAAATTGGTACTTTGGACACTCCTTGAAACAAAATAAGTTAAACATTGTCCGTATAGCAGACAGCTTTGAGGATTACTTTATATAAAAATAAAAGTATGTCATATGTGTACCTTGCAATATAGGAAGCTCTATTAAAAATTTATTTTAACAAGATTGTGATACATAACGTAGATACGGTCCCCTTTGACAAGATTAATTCTGAAGATATCATTTTCAAAGGCTTTTCATGTACACAGGTTCTACAAAGACAAAGAGAACGGTGACAAATTGGAAAGTATTATTGTTACCGTATTACATAGTTTCATAAACAGAGATCTAAATATTTTTTGTGCACACGCTTGTCATGTGATAACAATTTAAAATCATTATTTACAAAAGTTTTTTAACAACAGTAGACAGCAGTATGTGTGTATTTATCGAATAAGATTTAATATATATCTTATTCGATAGATATAAAGTTAATTATGTTTGAATACAATCCAAAGGCACAACGATTGGGTATTCCACAATAACTGATTTCACTGCCCTGTGTAAATAACGTTTCATTCTATTACAATATAGTACTTATATTTTCGCTGTTTTCCATATTTTTTAGTCACGTATTAACAATAAACTGCAGATATTTATGCATTTATAATACCAGAAAGTTTATAAAATGCAAGGAAAGGTACATACTAGTGAAAATTATTTCTATAATTATTCTATATTCACCATAAAGAACCTTTTTGATGATGTGATAAGAATTTAGAATTATTGTTCAAAAGAATTATTTGATAACACAAGATAATAACTCTGTATTATGTATTATTCAAATAATATTTCATTACTATTACAATATTTGTAGCTTATGAAATTTAAATGATATTTAGAATTTTAAGAATTGAACGAAGAATTTTTAGCGCATTAATTAGATTAATTGAAGAAAAAAATATGTACATATGATGACTAGCCCACGTATTTGATGCCGTGTATGACAAAAATGAGTAAGACAAATGAAAAATAAAAGAAGCATTTGATAAACATGAAAATTCTGCATTATTATTCCCAACTCGCTAAAAATCAAGCAAAAATAGTTTTTTGAAAAATTTGTATGGAAAAAATTCAGTAACAAAGTCATGTATTAATCAAGTCAAAATTAATAATAAGCTTAACAAATAAAAAAAAATTGTTTTCAAAATGACACAATTAAAAGATTTCCATTTTTGGTTACAAATAACAGTTATAACACCGATAATTTGTTTCATTGTCAATGATCATTATTAACGACGGAAATTTGATTTTGATCGCTTATAATAATTTTCATAAAGAGTATTTATACTAGTTATTTGTAATAGTTATCGATTAGAGAAATTCTGCTTTGCTCATTCATAATAGTTAACAGTGACGGAAACTTTATTGAAACCTTCAATAACAGTTATTGACGAGGAAAATTTATTTGAATTGTCACTAAAAGGAATTTTATTTAATAACACGTTATCGAATCGTTTCGCATTCGATCAATAATATTTGATCAATATTATGGTAATAAGATATGTTGAATACGCTCTTTTCTGCACGATACTGAACATTATTAAGTCACAATGAACCTTAAAATTGACAAGGAATTTACAAAAACCCAAAATCATGTCACATTTTTAGCTGTTTTTTTTAATGTAGATTTAACCGTTGTATGAACATGCATGTATGATTGGGTGTTCCAAAAGTTATTCAAAATCGGGAAATGGAAGGTTCCTGAAGTCATTCTAAGTAACTTTTTCTTTAGCGCGAATGCAAACGAAAAACACCGATCAATGAGAAACGAGCTTGAGTTGGAGCTAAAACCAACCTAGTTCTGCTCATTGGCCCGGCTGCATCGCGCCAACTGATCTTGCCTCTCATTGGCCAGTGTTTTTCGTTAATAACTCGTTAACGAAGCTGCAGATTGTAATTATGCTCAGGAAGTAATTATGTACTTCGAATGACCTCAGGAACCCTTCATTTTCCAATTTTCAGTAACTTTTGAAATACCCTATATATAATATGCGATCAAAATGCAGTTTCTCTCATCTAAATCTATTATAACTCATTAAAGTACAATTCCCGTTTCCGATAACTGTTACGAGCGAGCGAAGTAAATCTTATGGATAACTATTGCAAGCAACCAAAATAAATTCTTACAAATAACTGTTATGAACAACCGGAATCGTCTTTCTCTGAACAATAATTCTTACGACTGACGCAAATAAATTTCCCTTATCAATAATGATCATAGACAACGAAAAAAAAAATTCAGATCCATATAGCTATTATTTATAGCTAAAAACATTTAAATGAAAATAATGATTGTTATGCAACGATTTTTTTCATATTGATTATAACAGCAACGGTGCCTGTTATAAAGTATTCATATCAATGACGACCAATCGATTGGAAACAAACTTCTGCAAATACGGCTGCGCTTTAACCTTAGTTTCACCAGTAAACAGAAGACTAATACTCTTCTTGGTCGAAAGCCAATTGTTGAACGTAACAAGTTCGAAAAGTTAGGTTCGAAGAAGGTACATTTCATCTATCCCCGAGAATTTGCGGAAGCTCGTTGTAGCCCTTTGCCAGGAAATTTAGACCTTATGGCTGCAAGATCCAGACGTCAAAAACTGCTTTTTGTAGATTTTGGGTACTTGCGAAGTTTCGTGACCAGTTGTGATTTATCTGTTGCTGCGGTTGAGCTCCCTTGCTCGCCAAGCAAGTTTCCTTAGAAATAAAGAAACACGAAGCAACACAGTCTTCGTCTGACTGCCGTGTGTAACTATTTGTACACGAGTGAGCCAATATGTTTTCCAGAAGTGAGGCGAACGCGACGTCTAGAAGCGCGCTGCATTCACAGGGCATCCAATAATTAGCGCGAACAGAAATTCCTCTCAACGTAATAATCGGGAACGACCATTTAACCCGCTTCTCGTTATCAATTTCACCTTTCACTGATTCTTCATCGTGCTATGCATTCAACTAATGGCCCTCATATTTAATTGGATATTATGGCCTCGTTTCTTGCACCGGTATTTTCTCCGCGCTTGTAATAATTATTGAAAACTGATGTGATTGAAATTTTAATGATTTTATAATGTAATATTATTATTGGAGTGTAGATTCTTGTACAAAATAAAAATCACTAAGTAAAACTAAAATAAAACCTTTTTACTAGTTTTAAATTTTACTTGATGAGCTAGAGTTATAAGTGACTCTAACATTATAATTATGTCTTATTTTTCAGTTAATGTTTCATGTCTTCATTATTCTATACACTTGCTAAGAATAAAATACTATGGATCATTTATCCAGAATTCGATTAACGCATATTTTGACACTTTTTATTTTTGATCTAGGATGAGCTCAATGTATTAGTTATTTTTGTTAAAATAATCCTACCAATTAAGGGATAACAAGTCGAAAATAGTACAACAATATCACTCAACTCTTCTAATATTTTTACATTTTCGTATTTGACCTGTTCCTGTTTCATAATAAATGTATAAAATTATAAGTACTTATTATTATCACATACAGTAATAATAATTAACGAATTTAGGACTGTTAAAAATTAGTAGAATTATAAATACTAAATATTTTACTCTACTCTATAAGTGACACTAATTGCAATCAACCTGCTGCACGTGCAAGAATATATTCCATGATTAGTAATTTTTGGTTCGAAGTAAAAGCTTCACCGATATTTGTCTATGTAGTATTACACTCAATTTATTTAAATGCACTTAATTCGCAGTTTGCGATTCGTACGACGACGGAGGAAGAGGGGTTGGGGTGAGGTCAAACTTTCAATGTCAGAATTATTCACACATGAACAGTCGGCGAAATAATAAAACTTCAAGGAACCGAACGGATATACAATCCCCTTTATATAGAGGCAGAAACATATCCAGCCGAAGAATCTGAGATGTCTGATGTCCACTCGACCACCAGCGAACTTTCCGGTGCTTCTATTTTTCGTGAAACTTTCAGCCCCCACCCCGTTCCACCGACTTGCTTCAAACTTTCCACGGAAGAAGAGGAGACCACCAGGATTGGTATCCACCAGTGGGCAAACCTAAGCAGAAAATGCGGAGAGGAAGTTGGTCTTACTGCACCGAATCGTGGCGAGTTCATTCTGAGCCAATAAGAAAGGATTCTCAAGATTCGGCAGAAGTGGGGTGTATCGTTGGGCTTGCATAACTAATGAGGTGTCCGATTGTGAAGGCAAGTTAGGCGAGGCCGGCGACGGAATTACGAATAAACATTGCGATGGAATTGATTTCGCCTCGGAAATTTCCTTATAAAGTACAGCCCGCGATTTAATTGGATAATTGAATGAATTTCGATTCTTCCGAAAAAGTGATAGGCAAACTAATCAACTGAGATTACGGGATTATTCTCCCGAGAACATCCACATTATTAATATCTCGTTCTTACTGAAATTATTACTTCGACATCGTTATTAATGCGATCTTTCACAGGGACTTCAACTATCGCAACCAAAATGGAAAAAATAAATAATAATTATTTGTTTCATTAAAATGTTTTTGGTTACATGTAACGATTATAAATAATCAAACAAAATTTTATTTGCCAATGATCATTATTCATGTGAGAAATTTATTTCGGTTGCTGATGACAGTTATTGATGACAAATCTATACTTTTAGTTGCACTTTTCCCATTCACAATAATAAAATACAATTTAATTTAAGAAACATTATCATAATTTTCAAAGTTAAAACTGCTCGTTCAACACTGACTTGAGTCACAGGAACAGCGTGAACTATCAATACCAATTTCGATAAATATGGAAGTTCGTATTTGATCTTTCCTTTATTTTTATTTCGTTTTCCTTTATAGTTTCCGATTTTCGTATGCTTTAATAATTTCAGGATACCTAATAAAGATTCCGGGTTTCAACGAATACAGAATATACACGTCTACACGCGTAGTTAATATATCCGTAAATTAATCCGTGCTATTACACGGGTGCACAGTACATGGGTAGTGTAACACACGGGTACACCTGCATGAAAATAGTAGGTATTTTTTTCTTTTAATTGAGTATTCCGATATTTGTACTGTTTGTAAATTATTTGCTACACACAATTTACTAGGTTACAGATGAAAATAAAGAAAATTTAACGTTTAACCCCTTAACTGCTTCTCCCAAGTGAGATACAGGCAGAACGTTATATACCGAATTGTCTATTGGGATGCACAATAGACTATATATACATTTATGTATTGTTTAATAGATTAATGCTCCGACTACCGAAGCGTGGCCTCTTGTGCCGGTGTCATTTCTGATCCACACTGATATTCTACTAATACATATTTGCGGGCCTATCCTCTGTCGCTCGTCATAACTCCGGCACACTAGGCGCAGGGTTAAACGTTAAATGTTCTTCATTTCCTGTGACATAGTAAATTATATGTCGTAAATCATTTATGAATAATATGAACATTAATTAATTAGAAAATAATTAACTAAGAATTTATTTTAATTAAAAATAAAATATTGCTATATTAACTCAAATACATGAAACTCACATTTATTATACTCACATTTTCATACAGCTGTGCACGTATACTTCACTATTCGTGCACCTGTGAAATAATAATTACGGGGATTAATGCGTGGATATATTAACTACGCATGTATGGGGATCTCTAATATGTAATATTTTGAGCATCGTCGTCAAGCGAGGACACATCCACTTCCATCATTATTGTGAAATGGCTGAAGTTGGGTCAATTGGACAATTATTTTCGTCATGTTCAGAATTATCGTTATAGGGACCCATATGTTGATTTTGACTTAATTGGTTACAATCCTAGAAATACGATGCCATGTATACTAGATATTATGATGGACCGAAATATAATTTTTCTGATCAGTGGATATTAAGAAAAACGAAAATAAAGTTACTTCATCGGTAACTACGGTAAATTCTCTCCAATTGTGCCTCAGCTTGTAAAGAAAAATGGACAATTTTGGAAGAGGAGATACGATTGTTCGAGCCTGACGGCTCGGGTTTATAGTTATTAACAATCGGTAACTCCGGAAAGGAAGGGTTGACAAAAAAATTGATATGATCATCTTAAACCCTCCCTTAAACTATTTTATTTTAGCTCAAAAAGTTTCCAATCGAACCACTAGTCACAGTATAAATTAAGTTGATCACGTTGCGTGGTCCACCCTGCATATCACACTAAAGTTTTGGTTTATCGTATTAATTAATATTTTTTTTTGTTTCAATCCATACGTTTTAGGTCAAAGTTTTTGGTGTTTCTACAGAAACTTAGCCCTTAAAATCACGCTTCATGTTCGCAACGATTCATCATATATGGTTGGGGCACAAGCCCCAAGGTTGTCTTGCGAGATGTTCAAGCCTTGTGGAGTTTGCACGTCAAGTGCCGACTAAACTCGAAGGACCAGCGTTGCACGTGATGTGCTGTCCAACGAAGTAGTGTGTTGCACGTGGAGTGCTGCCGAACAAGAGTTGCCTTTGCACGTGGAGTGCTGCCAAGGTTTACTGGTATTCGACTCGAAGGACCAATGTTGTGGGCCTTGCGAGTGTTGCTGATACCCACCTCGAAGGACCAATGGTAGACCAATGGTCAAGTGCTGCCAAAACGAAACGAGACTTGGGCTTTGATGGTCCTCTTTATTCAACTCTCTCAAAAATACAAAATGCGCTTCCTTAAGTAGACTTTCTAGGCCCCGCAAGCGGCCAATCAGCTTTTAGGAAGGTTTCCAAGCCTGGGAGTGGTGAGCGTTTCCGCTGTCGGCCGTAAAACTCTAACCCCGCGGTACAGTCGGCCACGAAGTAAACCGGGACCCAAGCTTATAGCAGGTAATAATCAAGAGCAAGTAATCGGATGAAGGCCACTATTAAACGAATTTGACCGTTTCAACTCGTGGCGACCCTGCTATAAACCTCGACATTTACAAACTTTGACAATATTTGTTTCACAAATTAAGCCCCTATTTATAACAATTTATTCTGCTTTGTTTTTACACATTTTATACACTTACTATCTTATCAATGTTTATGCATCTTCTTAGAAAGAAGTTTATATTCTTAGAAGTGAAAATTGCCAAAGAAGAAAGAACACAGCATCGATAAAAAAACACGATTGTAATCAACTTGTATGAATCAACAATTTACATGAAACAACATTTGACTCAACCTTTATATTGCTGTGCACAAAACGTGAGAGTTCGCATGAAAATCCACCATTTAGTAATCGTTTCCAAGTCTGCCGCTTGAATTGACCACTTGCTCGTGTAGAAATGATAGTTGCTTACACTTCTTCGCAGCAACGAACACCTACATGTATGGAAATCCCTCGCACACAACAGTTTAAGAGCGAACGAATCGAGTATTCCCTGTTTCTAAAAGCTTTTCTATTCGACAAAGCTGGCGAGCTGGCTCACAAAAACAGTTGTGCTGAAAAGAAAACAAAGGAAGACCGCCGGCATTTCGATAACTCGGCTTCACTTAGCCAAATGGGAAGGAAGTCGTCAAAGGGGAGGGAGAAAAAAAAAGATTAAAGGTATGAGAATGCAAAGTGGGTGACAGCGGAAAGCAGAGGGTAAAGTTAAGTAAGGAGCTTGCTGAAAGAAGAAGGAATTTTATTAAAATATTTAAGTAGCGAATCGCATTAGGGAAATGGCGACACTATTGTTCGCCTGAAATCTCATTATGGCCGAACGCTCGGCGCAGGTGAAACCTCGGCATACGAACTTTTCCATAGAAGTGGAAAAGAACTAGTGAAGCCGTGCCGGCCGAGTACGCGAATGAAGAAAGAAAGGGAAGAAAAAAAGGAAAGGAAAGGGAGAGGTCACTCCGTCAAAATTTCCGAGGAATTACGCGTCTCTTATGGGTTCCCTGCTCAGGACTTTAAGGTGCTTTCCGTGTACTCGCGAGAAACTTGCTAATCTCCAACTTCCAGGGCGTCATCAGGTCCCGGATTAATTTATCGTTTCATTGAAACACGAAGAAGTATGATAACACTCGAAGTGGCTTAAGAAAGTTCCTAATAGAAGAGACTTCGAGTTCTAATAATTAAAAGCCATTTTCGAATGTTTGCTAAGTGGTGGTCCTTCTTGCGAATGGTATCACGAGTTTCTTGGACCACGCGAAAGTGGAAGCTCCGAGCCTTTCGCTCCTTATTCAAGTTTAATCCGGACTGAATTGATAAACATCTATTGCTCATTGGCACAATTAAACCTTTGCACTACAACAACGAGGCAGACTCTTGACGAAGACTTCGTACAAACAGTATTCTATCCATATAACTGTTCTCTTTTCATTGTAAAAATATCATTGTAGAGTTTTAATGTATTACATATTCCCAGAACTTGAAATATGCATACATACATGTGTATATGTATACTCTTCGAAAATACATACTCTTGACGTAAATGAAAATTTAAAAATTCTTTATCACATTGTAAATTATAGCTACATATTGTCAAACTACTTTCCAGGATGTCATACAGATCTCAATTAACTTAAGATCTATCTGCGTATATACGGTGAAAAAGTAAAAGTAATAATTTTCACTATCTGCACTATTAACAATACTAACATCACTATTGCGAAAGCTCTAGACAGAGTTGTGTTGCTTTCATATTTGATTATGTGTACACGTGTCACTTAATTAACTGCCGTTTAAACAGCACATGCCGGAAATCGAACCATTAATTTTGAGCTATTAATATCTAGAACCTGAAGCCTTAACTTCATTCATGTAAATATATACACACGTACGTAAACGGATATTCTACCATGATATCGACGAAAAATTTTCCATTTCCCAGTGTTGCAAAATTTTCAACGTTCTTACAGATAATATTAATTATGAAAATATTACTTATTCACTCGTTTTGCGATCTATCGGTTTGAATATTCTGTTTCTCTTCAAAGATAATATTTCATTCGAATAAGAATTTATTGCTATTACAATTCATATGGAAAATAATCGATTTCAATCAAAATGTTTTTTCGTAGTTTATCGATTTTTCTATTTCATATTCCTTTTTTCAAATGGTGCATCGGGAAGTTTGTTACTTTTGGGTAGATTGATCGTTGATGCATAACTAAATGATCTTTTGAATAACTTATTCGAATAACTAGATACAATAACTTGTGCAAATAATGAATAGTCGTCATTCGAATAAAATATTCGACTAAAAAGAATTTACTCGGATAATTCCCTGAAATAAATATTTATTCGGAACAATTCCAATAATGTCCAACTCTGTAATGTAAGGACGTTGCATATACTTCTTTTCTTCAAGTTGGACGTTGTTTATGTGCTACACTGTTGAATAAACGATGGCGTTTACTCATCGTGCACGAGGAACACCGGATTCTCCACTCTCTAGCAAATTGCACAACTTTTTCAGTCCCAAGGCACACAGAGGGTAGTTCTCACTCATTGAGGTGGTCATCATTGAATTAGACCTATGCTTGCCCACTGTAGAATTTAAGAGGCTACAAACGTTAGACACGTGTGAGTACTAACGAGTAATTGGAGCGAGGAAATAGAGCGGAAAAAGTGCACCAAAGAAGCAGAAAACTGTGGTGTTCATGGTTCACATTTACGGTCTTGATTGGCTGACAGAAAACATCTGAAAGAAGGAAATCCCAAAGTGCGGTTAACGTTTTCAAAATGCAGCTCGTACAGTAGATATTGGGGTTGTAGAAAATGTACCAGCAGTAAAAGAAATAAAAAAAAAGGTAAAGAGAAAGAATTATAGGTAGACGACCCATTCATGCATTTATGATCAAAATGGATATCTGGAATATGCAACAGTAGAAAGATCAAAAACATTTAGTAATGTCGATATTACTTTCGATGAATTAAAATTACTGAAGGAGGAATGCAACTTTTAAGCAAAATTTTATTTGGACGACGAATATCGAATAAATATACATCGAATAAATATCTAATCGACTAAAAAGTTATCTAGATAACAACTTATCGGAATAATATTTTGCTTGAATAAATATTCATTCGAATGAAAAGTTATTTGTTATTCGAATAATTTATTCGTACAGATATTCATTCGGAAAGTAATCTATTTGAACAAGAATGATAGAATATAAAATATCTTTTTATAGCTTATTGATTAATTTCTTCTGCGCTAATTTTTACAATCATCTTCTTTTCTGGATAGATTGATCATTGATGTACAACTATTTTTTCCACGTTCGTTTGTTGAGTACATGTCGTCGTTTGTGCTGTTGTTATAAAACATTACAACAAAAGCCAAGTAGATTTTCACAAAATTAAGTAAAAGAACTAGTCAAGAATAATTTGCATTATTATTTGAATAATTTTTAAGCTCTGCTTAAATAATGCGTACGAATAAAGAATAAAGAATTATTCAAATTGTTGTTCGACTAAAATGTTCGGCTAAGAATATTAATATCACATACTGGTGGAACCCCTGATTTCTCGATTTTGAGTAACTTTTTGGATACCCTGTATATTTGTTGCTCTGAGGAATTTTATTGTGTATGTTTCATTTTTATTGCCTCGTTTAAAGTTGAACTTTTATTTTCGTGGTTCTCGTATAGTATGTGATCTATTGTGAAACTTCCATTTCGACAAAAGTTACAATATGGATGTTCAGTTTTCCTAATGAAGTCTCCGTGTGTTAATTTGGCGTGGCCTGTCATTAGTCGCGATGATATAGTTTTTTCTTTTCTATTCATACTATTGTGTTGGATTGATTAGTTGAAGTTCTGCATGACGTTGTGTTTTTTAATTGTTTTCCAGATTCTGTTCCATTCTTTTTTTATGTTTATTTTTCGTGTGACGAACACTGTCTTGGCTTGGTATGAGTTTGGGATCAGAGGGTCAGTTGATATTATGAATTTTGCTTCTTTTGCTATGACATCTGCGTTTCCATTGCTCATTATCCTCTGATGCCGAGGTATCGAAATAAAGATTGTATTTTTGTCCTTACATTTTTTCCATTGATTTTTTTCATTGCAGATTAATGTGAGATCGCCTGCGTAATAAAGGTGACCTTTTACTGGGCGTTTTAGTATCCTGTTCGCGGCATTGATTCCGATTAAGAAGTGTGTGACACTCATGGCAGCCCCTTGTGATACAATAAATTCTCTCCCATTGTCTCTTAGTTTGTAAACAAAAATGGACAATTTGGGAAGAGGAAGTACGATTATTCGAGTCTCGCGGTTCAATTCTATAGTCGCCGATTGTCAAAATTGTTTCTATAATATCTTTTTTGTCATTCTTAGCAATAGTAAAATTAAAAAAAAAGCATTTTAGTCATTGTCTAGTATATTAGTCCCTTTATCGTGTAAAAAAGTTCAAGTCATTCAGTAGGGTTTTAAAAAAAGTTATTGTGTTTCAAAAAGTGTGCGAATACTTTTCTTACCCACTGTATAATATAGTCTTTATTACGCAAGGACGAGGGTAAAGATATGAAAGAATAGGGAGATGTTTCTAAGTGAAAGCAAAAGTGTGACAAAGAAGTTCACTATTTTTAGACTTGGCGGTAGTAGATTTGGAGAAATAATTGGGGAACCTGAAAGTGCGGTGAACAAGGATAAGGGAGAAAAATGTTTACACCCTGGCAAAGGTAGACGATTGTAGCAGCAAGAAAAGAAGTGTATGATAAAGACGTTGAGGGTCTGGAAATGAATGACAAAAAATAAAAGAAACAAAATTCAGGAGCCGTACTCTGACATATCTTACGCTCCTTTCTTCAACCAGTAAAATCTGTATATTTTTTTGAAACTAAAGGACCAAAGTAATTCCGCTTTTATAATAAAATAAGACAGCTACATTTTGAATTCAGGATACGATTAAAATTTATTTTCTCAACGGTTAACGAGAACATAAGAGTTTAAACTTTTCGAAAACAGACGAGAATTTGTAATTCTTACAGATGATTATGTGATATTACCATAATACATCCATACTTCTTATTTACTATCCATATAGTAATGCTTTAACCCTTTCGCTTCGGGAGTCCAGTCCGCTGAGGTGACGTCACTGTACGGAAGCACACGCCAGAAATGTGCACAATGCGCGTGGTTTTGTATATACGTTTTTTAAGTTTTAAATAATTACTATGCTTAATAAAACAATTGTTACTCTAATATGGCACGTATTTTTCACATTTTTAATATGAAAAGACTTATACAAAATTATATTAGTTACTCTAAAATCCTTAGACCAATTAGTTGACATATTTTTCGGATGCCGGATATATCCGGCGCTCGTATGCACAAGTCGACGCGCGGATGGCGGATATATCCGTCGCTCGAAGTGAAAGGGTTTTTCAAAAATCCGACTCAAATCCGTTTTTAACCCTTGCAGCACCGGCGGTTCGTCGTTCACACACAGCCCCAAGTTCGGGACCATTATTGTTATTATTGCTATTATCTTCTTGTACTTTCTTACATAGTAATTACAATGTGCTATATTTGTTTCTGCATTTGTTGTCGTTGTTCTAACATATGAAAATGGCAGACCGCGTCAAGTGTCGAGCGGTCAAGGAAGGCTCTGGGTCTGAAAAAAAAACCTGGACATGGTACGGCGAGAGTTAAGCAACCTTGTCGGTGTGAACAATTAACTAATTAAATTATATTCGATGAGAAGATCAATATTGATCTAAAATAAGTAAATCCAAAAATATATGAAACGAACTAATACTTAAGGATTTCTATGGATTTAAATACGGCTGTCATGGAGCTGTAAAAAACGTCTATTTCGCAAGGATTAATACAGTAAAACACTGTACAGAATGATTCTCTCCCTCTCCATCTGTATCTTTGGTTTGTTTCCGGGCGTAATTAACGTTATATTTATGAAATAAAACATATTAAATTTTCTTATTCTTTTATTTTCCTTATCTTTGAATAAAAAACGTTGTTCTCGAAGAAAACAAACCAAAAGTGCAGCAGCTGATAACAGTTCATCAGACGTTCTTGCTAAATTGCTGAATTCATATCTGTGAAGAATCAAGAATGACGAGTCACTCTCTGATTATGAAGTTACACTGATTGTGAGCTGTAGAGAGTTAATAATAAACGTTTCTTTCAATTCTCGATTTATGCTAAAGTAAATTGAATTATTCAATCTTTTACTTAGTGATATTTGAACATTATTTTTATGGTAATCCTGGCAACAACCATCGAACACACAATCATTATATTTAATCATTACATACAATACTTCAACAATCCGATGACTATATATACTTTTGCAAAAAATTCTCTGTATCTAGAGAGAATAATCATGTCCACAATTCTAACATTCAAAAGTGTAGAATAAAATAGAATAATAAAATTCATGTATTGGGAATATAAGTATTACATAAAGATCTAGAACATACGTTTATGATTTGCTCGATACTGCATTTGTTTTGCGTTACCATCGGTACACATAAGGGCCTGAACATTGTCATTCTTCCCTGGTCCGATCAGGCGTCACTCACATCCAGCTGTTTATATACTGTACCAGTTCGTTAAACGCAGTATGGTTCTAACGCTAATGTTAATAAAGGCAAGAAACGCACGATTAGAAGTGGGAAAAAATACCATGAAAAGATCCCCCCAAAAAATCGTACGCAAACTGTATTGGGTATAAAAACAAAACGGCTTGTTGAAGAAAATGTATACGCATCAATAAATTTCATACGTATTCTTCGCTTGCAAATCTAAATTGGGTCAAGTTGTTCCTGCACCCAATGTGTCAATTGTAATATTGACTGCAATATGTTTACCAAAACTTCATGTCGCGAATTGCACACGTAATACAAAATACTACACAGCAAGGAAGACGACAACAATTTGCAATCGCTTCTGCTCAGCATTGGAAGAATGAACAAATATTTGCAGAAATTAGTTGATACAATTTCGAATTTACGCAAACTACAACCGGTCTAATTAGTTTCGTCGCCGGTCATGTACCGTGGAACGTCATGGAAATAGTGAAACGCCGGACGTACGCCGATGATCTGCCCTAATGATATTCAAATACATTTACGCGGATAGGCCAGCAGCTGCGCGATCATAATCAAGAAGTCGAGTAATCCGCTGAAAATTGTGTTTAGGGTAGGAACCAGGTTGCTTCGAACAAAGCATAAATCACAAAGCGCCGAACATTCGTTATGCGGTATGCGAACCATGAAATACGCGGACTCCCAGGCTCTCTCTGCACGTTTCTGTGCACACGCACGTGGTTATGGCCGGTATCCGTGTACACAGGGTGCGTTACACTCGACGAAGCAAACTCATCCGATTGGATTCGGTTATTCGTGACGGGCAAAGAAGCGACAGCCTCGAGAGAGAAAAGGTCGTGTTCACGTAACATTCACGCGGAATATGCACTGTCAATTTTTCACAATTCCGCGAGCACGATACACAATCAGCAGCGTGGGGAAGGGGAACCACTTATTGTAGCCTGTTGGCGGACTTCAGGTTTCGCTACTAAAAACAATATTAGTAAATTAATTGACATTCCTTAAGAACTTAAAGGTAAAGGGCATACTTGTTTAAGGAAAGGTTATGTTTGGTTTAACGGTTTTCGATCAATTTTCTCTGTTTAAATGTATGCAAACATTTTCGCAAAAATGTGACATGTCACGAATGTTGGTGTGCATTTTTCAGAATTCGTTTCAGATTTTTAAGTTAATAATTCTAGTTGTAAAAAATGAGATAAATAATTTTGGTCGAGAAAAGCACATTTCTTACAAAAGTAATTTCGGCACCCCGACCAAACCTTTTTGATAGCAATATGTTATCAGAATAGTAACTTGAAAATTTTTTTCAGATCTTTTAATTTGGTGCACCATAGTAAAAAACAATAAAAATCAGCTTTGTGACGTTCTTCGCCCGAAAAAAAGCAACACTAATCTGACAGAATACAAAAAGTATTCGAATAAGTGCTCAGGTCACTTTGACTTTTTTAAACAGTAGTATGTATTTTTTCAAAATCTTATCGTAGTAAGTGCGTAGATGATAACAAAAATCTTTTTACTGCAACAATTATATATAATGCATGACTATGTAATTAATGTGACTACTCATCTATAATTATTGTAACTTATAATTATATCTCGTAATCATGGACTTAAAAACAATTTTTTACACATTTTTGTGGACACAATAAAACAAAATAAATAATGCTACTTATATTTCAACTACTAAGTGATAATACAAGATTAGAAAAAAATCGTTACAGTATACATATATGGTAATGTAAAGAGTAATTTAGAAAATAGATATTTAAAAAAATTGACAGTGGGCTTAAAATTACTTGTAAAGTTATTGCTGTTACGTATCATAAAACTTTATTTCATAAAAAGAATGATAAAATTTGTACAAAATAGGGCTAAATTATGTACTTGTAACGTAAGTCAATTGAAGCAGATTTGGACAAATGTAATTTGATTACACGTCACAGAAGACGATTATATTATAATTAAAATGTATACGCTCGAGATAGCCACATTAGGGGTATTTTCAAGGGTAGCCTACGCGCTACCAAAAATTATACGGCCGAGATACCCGCATTAGGTAAACTCGCCTAACCGTTGTACAATGGGAAAGCCTCGCCCTAGAGAAACCGCCTTCCTAATTGATTTGACCAAGAGTTACATCTCCATAATTTCTTATAATCTCCATAATTATTACTCACATATTACATGCTAGCGTTTATTTAGTAGATTCTAAAAATATGTAATTTATTGTTAACTATTTTTTAATAAATTTGTTAATATCTACGACACTCTCAGTCGTAAATCAACGAATAAACTTCGGTAGCATGATCTAATAATTAATTATTTAGAAGAAGAGTTTGTATTTCGCTTTTTATGATTCATAGAGAATAAGTGGAGCTTATATTTTTTCAGCTGTAAAGCTCTAAAACAGATTGTATAATGTGATAAAAATCTTTTTGAAAGAACGAAACAAAACATGAACACAGTTTCATACAAAATAAAACGTAATTGATCTATGGCGGGCCTATTTGTACGTCGTCGTCATTGTATTTCAATACCCCTTCTCATCGTTGATGCCAGCAACATCAATTTCTTATTTCTTCCATATTTTTCAGCCATGTATTTCAATTTTACCCTTCCTAGTGGCTTTATCAGCATATCAGTCAGCATTTCACCCGTAGGACAATATCGATAATCTACTTAATCCTTTAAATTATTTCTGAAATCAAATCTTATGAGATTCGGACAACTTTGGTGTCTTAATACATGATTTTCTTTGAGATCCGTTTCAAAATCTTTTAATAAACGATGTATCCATAAACCCTTCTACGTCGCTTCTGCAAGAGTGACATATTCTGCCTCTGTTGATGATAAAGCAACGCTTATTTGCTTCCTACAACTCGCAAGTTATTTTTGCTACGAAAAGTTGCAATACAAAAACCACTGTTCGATTTTCTATCGATCATATTTTGTGTCCAATTCGCGTCCGCAAAACCGACTAGCTCTCGTTAACTGTTTCGTTTACCAAACTGTAATTCGTAGTCTTTTGCAGCCTTTAAATAACAGGCAACTCTTTTCACTTCTGTCCAATCGGTTGTAAAAGATTTCTTATTATATTCATATAGCATACTGTATCCGCTATCCGGCTCACTGCAAGATATAGTAATGTCCCGATTAACTGTTGGTATTTAGAATTTTATAACGTTGATGATCCATCATTTTTGTACTTTGCATATCCTGGCTCCAATGGAACGCCAAAAATCTTTGCATCTTGCAAATCAAATATAAATAAAATCTTTCTAATGTGCTTTTCTTGTTTGATGCAATAAAATCCTTCGTTGTTACTTTTGATCTCAATTCCCAAGTGACGCCTTAATAATCGAAGATCATTCAGCTGAAAATGTCTTTAGAAAATCAGTTACTTTATTGATATTGTAAAATTTCTTTGAACTTATCAGAATATCATACACATAGACGATAAGATAAATTTTTTCTCCATTATCAGTCTTTATATACAAACTCGAATTTGCTTCACCTTGTCTAAAACCGTAATTCCTTACAATGCCATTCAATTGATCATTTTATACTTTTACCGGCTGTTTACTGACTCTTTAGTGTACCGCATGTAAATAATCTCCATTAATCTTCCGCCCAAGAAAGCTGTTATTGCGTCAAAATGTTTAAAAGACAAAATTTGTTGACCGGTTGAAGTTAAAAAAGTCCTGAAAGTTATCTGTCGCACCACCTCGTTATAATCTGTGCCATACTTTTGAGAAAATCCCCGGACAACAAGCCTAGCTTTATACCTCTTCGTATTTCTGTCAACACTCCGTTTTAATTTGAAAATCCAGTTACAAGTTACGACTTTTCCATTCTTCGACTTAGGATCAATTCTTCATGTACCGTTTTCCATTAGAGAGCAATTTCTTTGTTCATAGCTCCCTTCCACTTGTCCTTATTGGGCCTTGAAAGTGCTTCCACTGTGTTTCATGGTTCATTTTCTTCACCTACAACCATATATTGACAAAGAATCACCGTACCTGATTTGTGGCACGCCTCTATTAGATCCTTCTGAATGTCTACATGGTTCAGGCCTTTCATCTTTCTCTTCCGATTGGTTCCTGTAGTTGCTAGGTGCTAGGTCCATCATCCTCCGCGATGTTTGATGCTTCATCTGAATTTTTCGCGATGTCTTGATTACCTTCTTGAAATTTTGCATTGCGGAGTGTGACCTCATTGTGTTCTGCACGAGTTAACTCGACTTCATTATCCTTATCTGGAAAAATCACGTCCCGACTAATTCTTATTCGATTTTTCTTAATATTTAACAATCGAAATGCTTTTGATTCTTCCGAATAACTAACGAACGTAAATCTTTCAGCTTTGTCGTCCAACGTTTTCCTTTGTTTCATCGGAAGAGGCACATGCTCCTTGTAACCAAAAATACAATTTTTGTAATTTCGAATACCATAGTTCATATGCTGTCTTACTCTCTTGTAACTCTCGTCGGTAGAGACTTGCAAATAATTTGTAATACTTACTGTCTCATCCCAATACCTTTTCTCCATTTTTGCAACTAAGAGCATGCATCGTGCCATTTCCATACGTAATCTATTTTCCGTTCTGCGAGACCGTTTTGCTGCGGGGTATAGGAGGCTGTATATTGCATCTGTATCCCTTCCTTTCTTAAATAACCCTTCATTTATATAATCATTTACCTACTCTTGTCCACGATCTAATCTAATTATTTTCGACCTTTTTTGATGCTGCATTTTCATTATTTCCATAAATTGTTGGACACACGCAACCCACAAAGTAAAGTGTATAGCGTGAAAAATCGTCGATAATCGTTAGAATATATCTTTTATTATCTGATGTTAATGTGTGCGTAGATTTACAAATATCCGTGTAAATGAGATTTAAAATCGAACTATTTTTCTTAGCTAACTCGTTCGGAAACGGTATTCGTGTCATTTTACCTTTGACGCAACACTTGCATGTCACTCGCTGTCGGCAGCCTTTATTTTTAATACCTAATAATAATTGCTAATCCTTTCTCAACCAAATCCTTTATTACGATTAAGTTGCACTACCCAAATCGTTGATGCCATCCATGTTGAAATATTTCTATATAACTTGTACTTCCGATGTTGTTCGCTGCATAGCTGTCTTGAATTTAGATCAATTCTGGAACAACTTGTAGTTTCTTATCCTTCATTATCATGCAATTGTCGCCTTCAAAGACTAATTTACAGCTTTCCTTTACCAACTTTTTGATCAATAGCAACTTTGATCCAAGGGCCGGCACACACAGCACATTATCTGTCTTCGTTTAAAACATGCGTCTTCACACGAAACATAAGTCTTCAACTTCCGCAGAGATGACCTTCTGGTGATAATTTTTCAGCAAGTCTCATGCCCCCCTTGCCCATTTAGCGTTCTTCATATCTTGTAGTTGATTATATTCCACTAGCAAGGCAATTGTTGCACGAACCTCACCGTCTTTTTTTATTCACTCGAAAGTCTCTTGATTAGGTTTTACATCACTTATCACGCTCCACATCCTTTCCATACTTAGTAACAATTCTAATTTGTAACTCCATACAGAGTAATTATCACTGTTTAGCTTACAAATCTCGAAATGTCCATTTGAACTGTGAGACATTTTACTTGATAGTCTTTGTGACTTCGCACAAGCTTTACTGTTTTGTCATCGTTGTCACCATTATTGTCATCATTTGCCACCATTTACTGAGGTCTCTGGGCCCATAACCTGTCGAGAATAAGTGAACCTTGTTTTTCTTTAGCTATAAATTTATTCCGTGTATCCAACAAATGATTATAATTCTGTAGCGGACCCGCAACGTTGGAAAGAAGGAATTTTCGGGTGCAGAAATCAAGGGTCGGTCGTAAAAGTGACAAAGTCCAGGTCCTGGGCCAGGTCGCTTGAAAGGCTTCATATATTTTTGAGTTGTTTTTCTTGAAGATAATTCTCTCTTTAGTTTGTGAGAGAGGAAATTTCCCTCATCGATCTCCAACGGTCCTATTTGAAAGTCGTTGTTGTTGTATTATAACATAATTTACATAGTCATTAAATCTTATTAGCCTCCTGTACTGTGATTTCTTCCAAAATTGCATTGTTTAACATTTCTTCATCCGTAATAATTTGTCTAACAGACTGAAACAGTTTTTGTTTCTTGTATGACTTTATTTATTTTCATTCCAAGATTTTGACAACAGAAGAATCAAATTTTGTTTCGATTTAGAGGAAATTCTACTTCTTCTAAAATTCTAAAATCTTCATCAGAGGTCATAAGATTTCTGTAGATAAACCGTTCATTTATGATTATTTTATTATTATATAATAAGCTCAATAAACTATAACTTTAGACTCACTTTAGACAGTTCCTGTCCTAATCCCATTTCCGCTAACAAATTATTAGTCCATATCAGTTCTTTAACACCTTCTAACATAGCTTCTAGTTCACTGTCAGTAGACGACAATGCCACTATTGTCTGCTTCCTACTTCTCCAATTTATTAGATCCTTGTTTCTATAAATCAGTACTCCTGTGAACTATTTAGCATCATGGGTACTATCCCATGACTTATCTGTCTCGCATATAATCCCTTTTTTATCTTCCTTGTTTCCAAACATCAAACAATAATCAATTGTCCCTTTTAAATAACGTAATTGAGATAAACATGTAATGGCATATGATATATCTGTACGTCCATGAATATTGAGATACATTAAGCTCCCTACAAGCTCTTGATAATCTTCTTTACTGCATTTTTCACTAGGTTCATTATCATTCATCTTCACATTGACGTCGATCGGTGTAGTGGTTGAATTGCAATCTTTCATTCCATATAATTCAAGTAATTTGGTTATTTAATTTCTTAAGTGTACTTCAATCTTTCCCTCACTTTGCTCAACTTGCATTCCAAGCTATTCAAGTCTTATATAAGTCTTCGCTTCACCCAATTTCTTTTCCAATTTCTCTCATATATTTCTTCTCAAAGTCCTCATCGCTTGCAATTATTACCATATCATCAACGTGTATTGCACAGTATAAATAATTGCCACCTTGTCTTTTTAAGAATAGGCATGGATCATCTTCTTTAGATTGAGCTAATCCATTCTTTAATAATACTTGAGTCAGGTACTTGTTCCAACAGCGTTCTGCTTGTTTCAGTCCATAAATGATCCTTTTTAATTTATACACACAATTATGCTTTCTCTCATACCCACGTGGTACTTCCATCAAAATTTCTTCTGCTAAATCACCATGGAGAAAGGCTGTCTTAACATCATACATCTTGACTTTTTTCTTCCTTTCTGCAGCAATACTTAATAATATCCTAATTGTTTCTGTACGCACAACAGGTGCGAACAGAACACACCCCATGGCCACTAAACAGGCTTTGAATCTCCTTTCCTTTGTGTTTGGTTCTTTAACTTTATATATCCATTTACATTTTATCACTCTTCCGTTTTTTGGTCATGGAACAATTTCCCAAACTTGATGTTTCTTCATTGCACTCATTTCTTCATCTATTGTCTGTTTCCACCTTCTCCAGTCTTTTGATTTTCTAGCTTGTTCTACGTTCTTTAGTATTTCACCATCAACATTCAACATCGCATTATGTTTCTGTCTTAATCTTTCAGATCTTCTGTCTCCTCTTTCATTTTTCCTTTGTTCTTCTTGTTCTCTTCCGAGGTACCTTCGTATTTGCATTGTTTCACTTGTAGTATCCTTTGATCGACCCCGTCCTTATCGATTCTGGTGCTGTGATTCTGACTAAAAACTCACGTCCATTATATTGGGTTGGCAACTAAGTAATTGCGGATTTCACTCATAGATGGCTTCAGTTGAATTTTTAGGTTTGCAGACGTAGTACAAATGTAAAACACATTTTGTTATTTGATAGTTGGCAATTCAGCTGTCAATCAGTAAAAAAAAGTTTTTTGATCGGTTGCGTAGTTTTTGTTTGGCGTTCGTTGAAAAATGGAAAATCAAAAGGAACATTTTCGTCATATTTTGCTGTTTTATTTCCACAAAGGGAAAACCGCATCGCAAGCTCATAAAAAGTTATGTGCTGTTTATGGTGACGGAGCCTTAAAAGAACGGCAGTGTCGAAATTGGTTTGCCAAATTTCGTTCTGGTGATTTTTCACTCAAAGATGAAAAACGCTCTGGTCGTCCAGTTGAAGTTGATGACGCCCTAATCAAAGCAATAATTGATTCGGATCGTCACAGTACAACACGTGAGATTGCAAAGAAGCTTCATGTATCACATACATGCATTGAAAATCACTTAAAAACAACTTAGCTATGTTCAAAAACTCGATACATGGGTCCCTCACGAACTGAAAGAAACGCATTTAACGCAACGCATTAACAGCTGCGATTTGCTAAAGAAACGTAATGAAAATGATCCAACTTTGAACTCTTACCACCCAACCGAACGATCAATTCTGATGTCTAGATTGAACAACTAACGAAATTAAACAATGCAGTTGAAGAAAAGCGGCCCGAATTGACAAATCGAAAAAGTATTATATTCCATCATGACAATGCAAGGCCACACACATCTTTGCCCACTCGGCAAAAATTATTGGAGCTTGGTTGGGATGTTTTGCCACATCCACCATATAGTCCTGACCTTGCACCATCTGATTACTTTTTGTTTCGATCTTTACAAAACTCCTTGAATGCTAAAAATTTCAATAATGATGATGATGTCAAATCGTACCTGATTCAGTTTTTTGCTAATAAAACCCATAAGTTTTATGAACGTGGGATTATGATGCTGCCTGAAAGATGGCAAAAGGTCATTGATCAAAATGGGCAATACATTACAGAATAAAGTTATTTAGTTCCATGAAAAAATTGTCTTTGATTTTCTAAAAGAAATCCGGAATTACTTAGTTGCCAACCCAATATGTACGCACAGCTTTCAGTCTTTTAACTGTTTGGTTTTCTTCAAAATTAATTAGTTTCATCAATCCCCTGGCTGTCTCACTTTTTTCTTTCAGCAATAAAACAAAGAACATTCTTGAATAATCGTCAACAATGGTGCAAACATACCTCTTTCCTCCTTGTGAGATTGGATTTATGGGCCCAACTAGGTCAATGTGCCACAACTCCATGTCATGTGTTTTTCTTTCTGATAACCTTGCATGTACTTTTTTGCAGATTTTTCCTTCTACACAACATTTACAATGTACATCCATTTTGTCATTGTTTTTCAAACCTACTGCTAATTCTTCTTTCTTGATTTCTTCTATCATTCTCTTATTTATATGCCCCAATCTTCGATGCCAGATTTCTCCCTCTGTTGTCGCCGTAACAGTCTCACAATCCACTGTTTATGCTTCAACGTAATATGCATTGCCTTTTCTCACTGCTGTCATCTGGACTTTCCCATCCTTTTTGTACATCTCTGCACCTTGATCATCAAATATCACACAATATCCATAGTCTGTAAACTTAGCAGCTAATAAAAAATTAATGTTTAAATCCGGGACACACAATACATTTTTTAATCTAACTCTGTTTTATATTTCACTCTGCTTCATCACAACTTCACCTATTGCTTCAGATATCAGTTTCCTGCCTTGTTGATCAGCTAGTGTAATTTCCCTCTCTTCTTTATCAAACACTTCTATGTTCGATGCCATTTGTCTCGTTGATCCTGAGTCCAACAGCCAAGCTATGTTAGCATTTGCATATTTAGCACATTATTGTTTACATTTTATTACTTTACTTTAAACTGATCTGTCCATCGCAGTTATCAAAGCTTCATCTGTAGTATTCATTGTCCCTTCATACTTTCCACGTCCATTTACATTGTATCTCCAATTTCCTTTTCTCTGAAAGGTACCTCTCTTTCCTCTTCCTCTAGCAGGCTTGTAATTCTTCGTCTCTTTGCACTATGTGGAAACATATCCATATTGTTGGCAGTTAAAACATTTTTGCTTACCATGGCATTCAGTTGATATGTGTCCTCTTTTTCCACAATTATAGCAGTTGTTTAGAGATGAGACGCTGCTTGCTTCTCACGG
>CM052151.1:498521-516246 GCA_028455555.1 Augochlorella aurata | reverse complement strand
TCGAGGTCTGATGAAGAAGTCTGCAACCTTTCGCGTCGAGGTTTGCAGAAGAAGTATAAAACCTTTCGCGTCGAGGTTTGTTGAGGAAGTATCGAAGCGTAGGACCGTTCGCGACGAGGTCTTGTTGAGAAGTGTAGAACCTTTCGCGACGAGGTCTTGTAGAGAAGTGTCGAAGTGTAGGACCTTTCGCGACGAGGTCTTAATGAGAAGTATCGTTCGACTGTGTTCGTTTGTCGAACTCCAAAATTCGTCTCGGGATGTGGGCGTTTCTGCTTTTGGGGGTTTCTTCGAGAACTTCTATTTCAATATGAGAGAAGGGCACTGATTGATTTTTGCCGAATGCTGCATAGTACCAATCAGGGCCTTCCTAGATTGACGACACCCTCGTGTCGCGCCGTGAGGGAATCTTGTCTGTGTTCGTCTGTGTGGTAAATTTACGAGGTTTTAAAAAGTCTACGGGAAATCTTCCAGGTCAACCTCCTACGGTTACGGTACCGTCGCGTACTTGACTAGGGTGACCCTTTAGATTACCCGGTTTACATACATGGCCCAGGAGTAGGCTTTTTCCGAACGCTATTAAGAAGTTCTTTTAGAAATCTTACTTTACGACACGTCACGGTTATTGAGGCAGATGGGACTGAAATTCGAACGCTAATTGCTTTCTAAATAAACGAAAGATCTTTCCTCAAAAATAACCTTCGTCGCGTCCGTGTCATAAATCCCATCGGCAGAAACTCCACGTGTTTCCGTCTTCGGGACGGAACAGCAGTTAACGTCATTTTTTGTCTTGTCTTTTGCTCTCCTGACATCTTCATGGTCTTTGTATCCTCTTTCTTCTTTTCTTTTTTCCTTCCTTCTTTCTCCTAACTTTAACATATACCTTATGTCATTAATCGTTACTTCTCTTTGACTTTCTAGTATTCTAACATTTTGATCAAATTCTTGTCTGAGCCCATGCAACACATACATCTTCAATTCAAATTGTTCTATCGCCTTTCCTAATTGAATACATTGGTTTTTAAGGCCTTTAGCTCTATTAATATAATCATCTACACTTTCATCTTTGTTCATTCGCAAGTTAGTTAAATTACTTAATGCCTTGGCTTTGACCTGTTCCGACTCGACTGACACAGCTTAATCTGATCCCAAAGCCTATTTACATTTTTTTCATTTGTATGCCTTCAATCTTTTCTTTCCACAAGAAGTAATTTTTATCGTTGAGCGGTTCAACGGTAGCTAAATTTCATCCTTCCGCCATTACGTCTTTGTTCTATCTCGCACATGTTTCATTACTTTCACCGAGCACGTATTTCGTTCCTTTAGTTTTCTCACTAACTTCTCACACTTTTTATTTTTAAACCACGCTCTGCTATCATTTGTGGCAGATAGAAGTATCGACACTTACTTTTGTTCAACTTAATTATTAATTCAATAAACAAATATTAATAAGAGTATGAAATCTGTCCTTCCATTCCGCGCACGTGATTTACACAGAAGCTTTCTCAACCGGACTATCCCACTCATCTACCTTCTTTCACATCTGCTTTTGTTCCTCATACATCCATACGCCTGTAGATGTCTCGCACTCTCGTCTCTCTCTCTCTCTCTCTCTCTTTCTCTCTCTCTCTCTCTCTCTCTCTCTGTCTCTCTCATTTCTTAAGACTCGTTTACAATTATGACAATTACACTTACAATAATAATGCTGTGGATCTTTATGTAAAATAAAAATTATCCAAGTTAGTTGTAACACGCGTAAAAAATATTTATTCTTTTTAAATATTAGGATGGAAACTATGAAACGGGCGTTTTTGGTTAGTCTGTGTTCAACTGCGACTTCATTACAACGTGCGCTCGATGGTATTCTTCTTATTCAATTCGTAAAATTTTTTCATGTTTGTGTTCCATTTATATTTTATATTTCTCCGAAACCAGATGGAAACAAAACACGATATTTTTTCGAGGCTCATTGACGATGCTCAAATTGCCAGAACAAAATTTTTGGAACTAATATCGAGCATTTTTTTCATTGGTGGATCCATCTCCGAAAACTTGATTAATGTTCCTCGAAGTTTAAGCTGCACTATGATTCAATTTGTACTCATACCAAAAATGTAGATGTAAATCGCGTTTTGTTTCCATCTGGTTTCGGAGAAATCTAAAATAAAAATGGAACACAAAGAAGAAGAAATTTTACAAAATGAGTAAGAAGAATTCCTTTAACATTTAAAACTAAAAATATCGAGCGCACGTTGTAATGAACCTCTCTCAGTCGCACTTGAGCATAGACTAACCAAAAATGCCCGTTTCATAGTTTCCAACCTAATAATTATAGTAAGATAAATAATGTAAGAATATCCTTAAATTCGTTTTATATTCTCTCAGTTTTTTATTTTGCCCATTAATTTTTATCATAAAAGAACAACAAGTTTCTTATCGTCTATATAAGTAACTGTAAAACTGTCTTAGTATTTTCATATATTTACTTTGCACAATTACGAAAGAAACAATTACAGTTAACAAAGAACAATGTGGTAAAGTAGAATTTGTTATGTATCTAGATACTTTAGTGAATAACGTCTTCAAATCCCTCATTCTGACAAGGGAACATATCGAACCTAGATACGCCAATTTTGATGAAATTTATGTGAGAGATAGTTCTGGGAAAAATATTTGACCCACATTCTTTTATCGGCAGTCGTCCATATTACAAGAATGAAAACAGCCCTAAAATGCGTGGAAACATAAATGTTTTTCGATTATATAATTTTGTACGACAAGCATGACCTCATAAACAATTATTTATTCCATTTATCAAATACTAAACTATTTTCATAACAACTTACATGTGTGATCTACGTACTAAAATGCCGCATTTGTTTCTTTTTCTAATTTCTTACTTTGCAATAATAATGTTTTAAAGACTCGATAATAGTGTTATATATTGTCAGTTGCTATTTTAGTAGTCTAAGATTGCACAAGAAGTAGTGTCTGAATTTGGGATGTTCTGTTATGGGTATTGTTCTAAAATATGCAGAAAATCTATTTTCTTTAATCATATTTACAAGCCATTGATACTAAGTGAAGAAAAATACCGCAATAAATTTCTTTGGTACCAATGAAGTGCAATCTGCATACGGATACGACGTTCTATGTTATACATATACTAAGTGTTTGTAATAATATTTCTTATTTACTAATAAACTTATGTTAATCTTGTCTGATTTTACCAGAGTTTCTCATATTTAACATTTAGAAGACAAAGCTCGGGTCCATTTCGGCCCAGAATATAAATATTGATATTCGACCATAAAATTAAGATAATTAATTGAAATTCTTTAAATCATGTTAGCTCAAGTATCTTAGCTCAAAAAATTTCCAATCAAATCATTAGCAGCAGAAGAAATTAAGCTAATCACGTTCCGTGGTCCAACCTATATATGCCTAAAATGCAAAAAGTAAATATTTTCTAATTGTTACGTGCAAGTTATTTTGTGTTTTGATGCCTATGCGAAATTGTCTATTACTTGTAATCAACTGGATAAGAATATAACGTTTATTTAAAAAGTGGTATTTTGGCTGGTTTCCGTAGAAATAGGTATCTACAAAATGTCGACAAGTTTAGTGTTAAAAAAGTTATTTTGTTCCTAAAAGGTGTCCGGATATTACTGTTACTATTATTATTATTACTGCGTAGTTGAGTGATTAAATTAAAATTCACGATTTTAATGAAGCCAACGATTTATTGATGAGATTTAGAATCGCACCGGCAGAGATGAAACTAAACTGTTATTCGCAATAAACTGAAATTAATTCACGAGAGTGGTAATCTGACACGGACCTTGTCGGTCGCCTTGGACCAATTATACGTTTCTAAGAGGACCGCGAAAGTGCATGGATTCTACAAACCAATCCTTTGTGCCTCGAACAATACAAACTCACCACAGTTATCCAATACTCCGCCGGATGGGTGAATAATCAAATTACGATGTTATTTGGATTGCCTCGTTACGCGCCGCAAGATGAATCTCTAGGTAATTCGGTTAACCGTTAATTAATATCCAATCCAACGTTTCCCTTCTATGTTCTAATCTTCATGAGAATCTTACCTGATGTCTGCAGACATGCAAATTTAACACAACTGTACGTGTATCATCATTTCATTGTTCCATGTTTCACACGTACCAATAACTTTATATTGAGGTTTTATTAAATTACGTAAATAATATAACAATAATAATAATAATAATAATAATAATAATAATAATAATTCTTTTTTTTGGCAGGGGAGCGGATAAATTTTCAATAAGATACCCGGGGTAGGCCATGTTCCCCGAGTTATGTGGGATTCTTATCTACTAAAAAACCGCTCCTTTACTCGCGACATAATCCCCCTCCCGGAACCGTTTATCACATTACTTCGGGAGGGGGAGTCGCCATTGCGCACCACTTATGGCGCGATGCCCCTTTCTGTCAACAAGATGTGGCCCGTGAGGCGACACTGCGGACGGTCGGTAGAAAACCCTAAGGTGCAGGTGAGGGGTTCCACCAACTCTCCTCTGTCTTCTTTTCCATGAGGAGCGGTAGGGTGTAACCCACGACGGCTGGTAGATGATCCATGCCCCGCAGCATCACCTCGGCGATATTGTCGGGTATGACGGGATCCACATCCTGTTGAAGGATGTCTTGCGCCTCGGCCCATTGTGAACAGGCGAAGAGAGTGTGCTCCGCGCTATCCACCTCACCGTAGCAGCCATACCCACATAACGGCGAAGCAGCCCTCCCAACCCTGAACAGGTAGGCCCCGAAGCATCCGTGACCGCTCAGGAGTTGGGTAAGGTAATAGTCAACCTCGCCGAGACGGCGTTCAAGGAACGAGGCTAGGGATCAGCCTTGCCGTCCAGCGTCCCTGGGTCTCATTCTGCCACCTCTGCTGCCAGCGGTGGAGGGCGCTCTCACGTGCCACCCTCCTCGCGCTTGTTTCCTCACTGCCCTTCTGTCTCGCCTCATAGATCTCCTTGCGTTCTTGGGCAAGAAAGTCTATGGGCATCATTCCGACAATCACCAACACAGTCGGCTCCGCGACAGTCCCGTAGCTACTAGCTACACGGAGTGCGCACCTCCGCACTGTAAAGCATAATTGCCTGCGCGACGGTCATGAGCAACCTCCGCTTCGACGTCCTCGGTCCTCCGACGTTCGCCATAAGGCGAGCAAGGGACGATGCAACAATCGTCGCCCTGTCAGCCGCGTGCCATATATGGTCTGCATAGGCATATCTGTATATCTGTATATACAGATGATATACAGATATACAGATATACAGATATACAGATATACAGATATACAGATATACAGATATCTAACGGTGGCTTTGGCGAGGATCGTATGGACTCCCACCTTGAACGGGGTCTCGGTGGGGATCCTTTGCTGTGACAATCTCGGTCTTCTCGGTGGCAAGATGAAGACCGGCACCTTCCATCCAACACTGTACCCGCCTCATGACCTGATTTAGGTCATATTGTGTGCACTCCGTATCCTGGCCGTTCTCGACTGTCGCGAAGTCGTCCGCGTAGCCCACCAGAAATGCTTCGCTAGGGAACTTGATCCGCAGGATGGCATCGTAGAATGCGTTCCAGAGGTCCGGTCCTACAATAGACCCCTGGACCACTCCTGCGGAGATTGATCTCCTCCGCCTTCCCCCTATCATGTCATAGAGGAGGATCTGCTCAGCTGACCGCTCAACCGCAGCTCCGCTGACCGCTCACCCGCAGCTCCGCTGACCGTCACGCCCTTAGCGGATGCACTGGAAAGAGGGCGTTCACTATCGCCAATGCCTCGTCCGCTGGCAGGATCGCAGATCCGGTCTGGAGACCGATCTTGCGGCCCACGATACGGTAGCCCAGGCCCCAGGGATCCCGGTTGACCCCATCGCGGAGGTTCTCCCAGCAGCGCCGTTGGCTCGTCCGGATGTTATGGCGCAGCTCCCGACGTTTTGCCCTATATTCTTGCCACAGAGCATCTCTGTCGAGACCGGCGCATTGGACCCTCCGCCGCAGACGTAGACCGCATTTGCTCAAGCAGGGCATCCGCGACTCTGCTTCTGTGGAGATTGGCTTGGAGCACCCTAGCCATTTCTGCCGAATTTGGTTTTCGAGAATAGGCGAGAAGACTCCACATCACGTCCGCGCAGACGACACATTTGGGGGTCCCCTTACATGACGCCGTGTGACTTCCGACGCCGCATTGGTAGCAGGCGTCCTTCCCATTCGGGCCTTTAGCCCCCCCCCCCCCCCCGCCCCCTTCGTGCGGGACCGCTATCAAGCAGTTTCGCCGCTGCCCTCTCCTCCAATTCTATGATGGCCAGCCTCTGGCCCCTAGAGTTAGCTTTGGTGAAGCTTACTTTCAGGTCACCGACGGCGTCCCCCAGAGCCACCCTGTGGGTAATCTCAACCTTCTCAGCTGTCTTTAAGCAGTCGAGGTCCCCCATTTCGACCATTTCTCGGAGCTCCATCTTCTTGACGGAGGCCTCTCGCTCTATAACTCCATTTATCGCTAAAGGCGGCTTTCTCCTCGTTTCACGTGTTCTTCACGTTTTCGCCAAGCTCAAAGACCACGTCCCCGGAACTGGTCTGCCGAATACTACAGATTTCGATTCCGTTTTGTTCTGGCTTCATCTGCGTCCGTATTTTCGCAAGGATCTCCGCATAGATCCCTCCCTCAGACGATCTTACTATACCAGTCATCCTTGCTCTCCGTTGCCGCTTACGCCACTTCTTTATCTGGTCCCCCTGCTGCTTACAGGGAACAGAAGACAGGAGCGCTGTGTGGAACCGCGCATTCGGTTTCGGTGCGACGAGTGCCACTTGATACAACAATTTACAACAATTATTATTTATAACAGTTTACTTGCAGATTTCTTTCTAAATGCGCTTGTATTTAATTCAATATTGTATTCTTACATATAAGTAGTAACAAAGAAATAAATTGTTAATGGCAAAATTATACATTATGGAATAGTAATAAATTTTTATTATTCAAATAATTCATTTTTTTTGTAGAAATATGTTGTAAAAATTGTTATTAAAAATTATATTCAAAAACGTAGACGTAATAAATTGCAATGAAATAGCAAAACACGAGACTTATGAAATCTAAAGGTTATGCAATATTATCAAAATTTTTGTTATATTTTACTAGTGTTGACATCTAATTTTAACATTAACAATTAAATCTATTAAATCTTTGAACTTTGTAGTTCAACTTCTAGAACTGAAATTGTGAATCTGAATAATTAAGTTTATTAATTTCCTTAATGTTTTCATTTTCAGATATAGATATCAACCATAATATGGAAATAAATTCGCTAAAATTTATATTCGATTTAGCAACTACAGCTATGACATTTTCAATGTGACGTGGGATTAAAAAATGTACTCTGTAGGATAGAAAAGATTTGAAACGAAAAAATCGAACGAAATATTAACAATCCATAAATTCCGTCACCGTGAAATAAACTTGCACTTCTTTGTGAATTGAATTTAGTTCAAGCGTGAAATTGGCTGTCGCTAAATTTATATCGGTGTTCGCTTTCCATAAGTGATTTAAAGTGATACAGCTTGTTCGCATGTGATTAATCTCTGCAGAGGATATTGAATTACGTAAAAATGCTTGTGAAGTTTTTTTGTCCGACTAATTGCTTTTGAAACTCTTTTATTTCACAGACAGCCAGTAACATGTAGGTAGTGTGGCATTTGTACAGGGAATATTTCGAAAGTGTAGTATATATTATATATTGCATATCGTCAGCGACTGTAACTAAAAATATAATCAATTTTAAAGTTAAATGTACTGTATAACAAATGTTAGATACCCTTTTGAAATAGAATGGAGTTTTGTACTGTTAAAAATTTTAATGCCTGCATTCTATACGTTATTATCCACATTCGCTATTTTTATTGAAGTTGAGCATCGGGAATACATGAGATATCAATTAATTAAATTACGAAAAAGTGCGTACAATACTTTGATAAAGTATTTGAATAAATATACTCAATAATACTATTCATTTATTAAACAATTAATTCATGTACTTTGTCTTTTTATTCGGTTTATGTACTTAATAATTACAATTCTTATAATTCCGCAAAATGTGTAATTTAATATTTTTTAATAACATATTAAAAATTTTCAATTTATAAAAACAGATTTGTGGCGACTACCTTCGCTACCCGCCAACAGGTAGATTCCTTTTCCGTAAGCTACCTGACCCGTTCTTATTCGTATATATGTATACCACATCAAACTGTTCCTCAGATATTCCCCGTTAGTGATAAATTAGCCAACTTATTTTATATTTTTCAAAATCAACTTACAAATGTGAAATCGATTTCTTTAACCAGTTAACTGTGGCGATCTCTTCGCAAAGCGCCCATCAGTGTGTCGCGATAATCAAGCGATGACGAATCCAAAAAGACAACTCAAATTATTTATAATTTTCATTTGTTTGTTTCATTTCGTCTTGACCTCTAAACATTTTAAACATATTAAAATTTACGAATATAATTTAGTTTTCGCCGGAATTATCAAATTGTAACAAAATGTTACGTATGACGGATATAATCGTCATGACACAAAATATAGTCGTCAAACACACTTAACTGGTTAATTGTATTTTGACAGTATATAAACATTCAAATAATCGGTGTAATTAACATTTATTAAGTAAATATATATATATATATATATATATATATATATATATAAATATTAACAAATATCTAGATATAAATTAACATCAAACTTACACTTTTCAAAAGATCGAACTTGTAATGTAAATGTTAACATTACAATAACGGAAATAAAATATCGAGGCAAAATACTTTTGCCATATTGTGACTAAAAATGAAATTAAATAAAAAAACAAGGAAAATCAGTATATGATTTCAAAACTATGCCGAGCTGTAACGGGCTAAGTGAAAGATTAAAAATAGAAATATGTGTAGGAGATGATTTTTATTTACAGAAAACATTACAGTGACGAGGATAAAATACGTGCGGTACGTTCGAATTCTGAGCATCCTTTCCGACTCTACTCACGAAGGAAGCTTTTCACCGTCGAAAGTTTGCAACGTTTCAATACAGTGTCGGCGACGACGTTTAAATCCTATTTACTTGATTGCCCCTCGTTTAATCGAGGTATCCCTCGCAAAATAGGATTTCGTCGAATCGATTCTCACATTGAAACCTTGAAAAGCGCGTTTATATGCGAGGGACTCGGTGAAAGTAGTACTATACTTCTGACCGTCGAAGAAAAGATATACCTTTTTCTCTGTTCTTAAACGCGTTACAAGAAGATCCTCCGATAACTCGATACCACTTCAATGAAAGTCGATGTCAAAGATGATTGTATAACGGTATCAGACAATATCAAATGTTCTGCTACAATGTGCTATAGTATTTCTCAATGGTAGTTAGACGGGAAATTGTCATTACCGGTTAGTACGTCTCTTACAACACAGTCGATTTCACGAATTAATCGGAATATTATCTACCGTTTAAACACTTTAACACTTTACAGGCCGCGCTGTTTTATGAAAAACCTTTACGGGGAGCCGTCGTTTTTTCTTGCATTAAACTGCTATTTTAAAAATAAACAAACTTAGAATTAAATTGTAGTTTGTAAATCAGCAATCAATTGATCAGGTAAACTTCACAAATATTTAAATTCAAATGTGAAAAGCATCCGTATCATTAAGTAAAAATGCATGTACCTGACGGAAGATTAAAGAAGCCAAAGTAAATTGTGATCTTGCACTCATTTCCTGTCGAATTGAAAATAACTAGTAGTTTGGACAACTGATACTGATACCGAAGAGCGCATGATAAGTGTATTCAGGAAAAGTGCCGCACAGCGGTACGGCGTGTCACCGGGTGAACATTATAATTCTGAACTACAACGGTGACGCGACACAGACCTGCAGATACAATATAATGTATACACCCACGCATGTGTCGCCTGCCCCCAACTCTATGCGTAGCGACTTTTCCTGAATACAATGAGCATGATACACATGTTGTACCAGCGGCTGCGGCTGTGTTAATACTCCTTTTGGATTATTAGTTTGCAGATTCTTATGTAAAATCAAAATTGTCTGCCCTCATTACATGAAGTATCTACAGCACTTTAATAAATTACAAAAGGTATAATAATGGGGGGGGGGGGGCATTGAAATGAACGGGACACTTTTATTTAGGTGAAGGTAAAAAAAACTCAACGATTTATCTAATTTTAGATTGAAACCTTGAAAAGATCGATTCTGTTTTACAAACCTTTTTTTTCAAATCATTTTTGTCCTACAGAGTACATTTTTTGTTATCCCGTGTCACATCGAAAATATGATAGCAATATTTAGTCATATCAGAAAATGTAGACATTAACACTATTTTTTATTACTCAATCTACCAAATTAATTTCGTGATGACCATATCAAAAATAAAGAAGTGATTGCATAGACGACATATAACATAGGCCATAATATTTATTACAAATTATTAAAAGATACCCTTTAATTCCTATGGTAAAAATAATCTTAAAAAGAAATTACTAAAAGGTGTCTTTTGACTGTTTCGATACAAACAGTGTTAAAAATATTAATAATACGATTTATGCAAATTAACACAATTTAAGTTCTAGAAATTGAAGTAGTTCAAGGATTTAATTAATTTAGATATTAGTGTTAACATTAGATGTTAACATTCTAGCTAGTAAAATATAACAAAAGTTTTAATAATATTACTTAGCATTTATATTTCATAAGCCTTGAATTTAGCAGTTTCATTGCAATTTATTTCGTTTACGTTTTTGCATATAACTAAATAAAAGTTTAATAAAATTTTCTACAACATATTTGTAGAACAAAAATGCATAGATACAGAAAAGTTTTATTTTGACTAATAAAAATTGATTACTATTTCAAAATATATAATCTCATGACTAACAATTTATTTCGCTACTACTACTTACGTATAAGAATAAAATATTGAATTAAATACAGACGCATGCGGGAAGAAATTTGCGAGTAAAATGTTGTAAATATGAAATCACTTGCAAATCTGATATCAATAACAGAATCAATTGTGTCTAAATTAATTGTTTGCTTTAGCTAATTAATGCATATTTACTAAACAATATTTAAATTCTACAATAAAATTCTGTAGATATGATAGAATTTTACTCGCGCAGAAAAACTAGAGAGCAAATGATTAAAATTAGTTGTTCCTGGCAGCAATAATATTTGCTTCCAAACCTGAAACTGAAACTTCTGATTTGGACGTACAGACGTAAAATATGAAAATAGTAAATGACAGATGTACATGGAATTTATAAAACAATTCCAGGATGCACTGCGAATTAAAACACAACAATTTTGTTCTTCCGCCTGGTGTACGCTATAATACTTATAAGCGATTGTCAGGCTAAAGTGAAAACATTAATAATTTATACGATTCAAAAGAAAAAGAATGACGAGAAAATGATACTTCTTTAATAGGAAAGGTTACGATCTTCGTGTAACAAGAGTAAATAAGACGATAATCTGTTGTTTTTGACATTGTATTTCCGAGGCCATTAACCTACGAAAGTATAAAAAAATCCTTTTTTATCATTTTCTAACATATTATTGTAAAACATCATTTTTTCAATTAATTTGTCGCAATTCCACATTCCTTAAAAATTAGTAAATTTAAAGAAATTCAATTTAAGAAAAATTCACTTCAATTGATCAATTATTTATCAATTCGAAAAACAATGTTTCGAAAAAAACGCGTTTAAAGTTTGACGTGATGAAAGGTTCAATAAAAGGAATATTATTTTAATAAAAAAATATTTAAATAAAATTTATTCAGATTGCTTGAGATCTATAATTTTTAGAGTTTTTAAATTTTTGTGGAAAAAACTAGAACTACGCCTTAACAATATAATGATTAAGATTATAAAGTATGCGAAATAAAATTTCTAAAAATCACCAATATTTTAATCGATACTTTTCAGTTTCGATATCATGGTAAGCCTTTGATACTGCACAATGCATAGCTGTGATTTAAAATATTAAAAACAATAAGAAACATGATTATTAGTCAGCGAAGAGCTTGTTTATTAAGAGCTTCCAAAATTTGAACGTTCGCGACTTAAAACAGGGAAGGTAACACGCAGCGTAGTTTCGTTAGAGTAAATAATTTACCAAGGGGAGGAGCATGCATTGTTAAAGCTACAATTTGACGTTCTTTTGAAATTACGTATCTCGTTTGAAGCATTTCTCATGCTTTGTCCACGAATCGAGATAATGGACTTCCTGCTCACGCGAAACCGGGGAAAGTAGCGTCCCTTTCTTTCGCCGCGCTTTCTCTCTCATTAGCATTCATAACGCAATATTTCTAGCTGGTTCTTACCCATTTCTCTAACTCTTTGCAGCTTCTCTCTTTCCTTGTTCAGCCATTGAGCAACCGTTCCGAGCCCCTCTTCGCCGAGGCTCAATTAAGTCTAAATTCCAAGAATGTGCAATTCTCGTTCGTTGACTTAGACTCGCTAATTCTAAACGAAACTAAGAATTATTTTAGCGATTGTTTTTTCCGTTTTTAGAGACAATTTTTGTTAAATTCTCGAAACGAATCCTCAATTATTTACTACATCTGAAGAGTTTTCTTTCTTGAAGTTTCTTGAAGAATAATAAATTTCATCGTGCGTTATCTTTCCTTTAATATTATTCCAATTATTTATTAAAAATATCTTTCATAATTGCGCTTTCAGAACTTCGCTATAATTTTTAATACATTCTTATTTCATGTTGTAGGGGTTGTTATTGATGGGGTGCAGGAATAAACTTTGGAATGTGTTTTTAGGATTTCTAGGATTTTCTTTTTTCCTTGCTAACATCTTCTGGCCAACAACGAAATGAATTTAATCTAACAGCCTATTATTGGGCGGCCAGCTTTCCTAGCCATCCTCTCCCAACAGGAATAATCTACAGAGCAAAGTCATCGTATCCCCATGTCCGAAAGGCGGCTGGCCTTCATGATCATCTTCTCCTACTGACATGGTAACCGAAGAACCTGAGCATGATGGCCAGGAGGTTACTCTGTTCCTTTCTCGGCGAGCGACCGGCCTTCATAGCCGTCCTCTCCCATGTATCCAGAGAGACGTCCAGGAGCAACCCCTGTCCTCTCCTGGTCTAGCAGGCGGCCGTGGCTTAATCTCGTCCGTTCCCTTCCCTGTGAGCGGCCGTGGCTTACTTTCGTCCTCTCTCACAAGTGTAGCAGTAATGCTTCCGTGCGATCGCGATTCCTCTATTTATACTACGTCGTTGTTAGCCATTGAGCAAACAAATTGGTATCTAAGAAAATTGCCACGTTCTCGACGTTTCGCGAAGCTTTGTTCGCGGTCCAGCGGTCCAGAATAGATTTCACAAGAATGGCCGATAGCTTTTGTCTTCGCCTCCTTCTCGCTTCGTTACAATGTTATGAATATCTTACTTTGAATATTTGTTTTGATTTTATTTCCGTTGAAATATATCATTTAAAAACAGGATCGTGTTAGTGCAAATAATATAGAGAAATGTATAGAGGGAATGTAGCTTGAAATGTGGGAGACTCTGATGGATGAATGAAAATGCATGGATTAAGAGGATAGTTGAATGTGGATCTTTGATTTCCTGTTACTAGACCGCGGATTTTATGAATTTACAATAAAAACGATTTCATCAAATACAAAACAGTAAAGACATGTATTATATTTAAATGTACTGTTGAACTTTTTTGAACTTACACAAATGAAAACGAAACAAAATAAATATCTACGTAGAGCAAATGTTCTAGTTTCCGCGCATGTCCCAATTTCTATGCTCCCGAATTAAAAACGTATAGAAAAAGAAAAGTTTTATTTATAAATTAATACCTCTCCTTGAATCTTATATGCCGATAGGTAAACATATTAAAAAAAATATTAAAAAAATTATAAAAAATATATAAAAAATTGCACCAGGCCCTGAAACTGGGACATATACCCTACATAGCTCCTGTGTCTCGTAATTAATACAGGCATTTTTATGTTGCAGTGTACTTATTACAATTCTTCAACTCGTATGATGATATTATAAAAGTAGGTGATATTAACTTTTCATCATTCTAAATCTGACATACAATACTGAAGATACAATTTGGATAATATGTGCCGTATTTCGAATTACGGTAGAAGTCCCTAGATGTGACCGAAAAATACCAGTATGATATCGGTATTTTACGTTTCGGTAAAAGTGTCTGCGATTAACCAATAAAATAAGCTGCAGTAATACCAGTACAGAGTCCAAAATGTGTGAATGTTAATTTTCATGAAAATATTACTAAAAACCGATGCGTACTTTAGTGATATTAATTGAAACGGTGCTGTTACTATATGAAATATTATATCACGAAACGTCGAGATAATTATATTTCACTGAATAACGGTATCTCACTAATGGGATGCTATCCCATCGTCGAATGAATGCAAGAACTGTAATATCTGCGTATTAAAGGTTTATTGACTCGATTCATCTCTAAAAGCATCATTGGAATATTTTTAGTTTAATTAGACCTTAATTGATTCGTCAGAGGAACTCATTAATATTATAGATTAAAGTGGCTAAAAGTGTAGACAAGTGACAGCTTAGCCACGACAGCAGATAATACAATTAAATATGGTTGAATATTGTATAATATAATTATATAATACGCTTACTGGCAGCATTTGATTCGGCAGGAACCTCTCTGTTATTATAACATTTAGTTGAGTGCAACATATCCTGACATATTCTAACATATCCTTGCAAAGAAGTTATAAATTTTCCAAAGATTGCGTCGCTCATTTGAGTTTTTAATTACGTTAATAGACTGCATTTAACTTTATTCGCGTAAAATACATAATGTAAAACGTAATCTAACAATAACTTCAGAACGTAACATTGATTTGAAATTGTTTTTACTAATTGTTTTATTCTATACTTATGAGAAAAATAAAATCATACTGGAAATTAAATAAGTCATTTGAGAATATTTTGTGTACAAGTAATATTCATTTTTGTAGTATTGTAATTATAGCTGTAATAACAAGTACAAATTCAATCATTTTTGCCAACAGTAATTTTTACAGATTTCTGTGAAACAAGTTTCGTTGAGTATAATAACAATAAAACTCGTTCAATATGGAATTTCGCACGCATTCCGTTATGTTTCAAGAAGATACGATGTATTTTTATGTATTTTACCTTTAATGTTCTGGCAATGTATCATTTTGGATAGTTTCTACCATTTATGTCATTGTCTCGACATGAAAACTAAAATGTTAAAGATAATGTTGATGTACGTAAATACCATTAAAACATAGACAAATAACTGTGTTTTTACAGAATAGCGACTAGGTAATGCAGGAAAGACGTACTAATTCTTTACAACCTATAGAAAGTATTATTCGTTTAAATTACGAAATTGAATGAAATTGTTGAATTTGAATTTGGGAAATCAACATAGGTTTAATTTTTGTTAATTTTAACCGCAAACCAGACTCATGATTTAAGTTTGCTCTATATTTATTCTTCGTTGCTATCATTGCAGGAAATCCTGTTTTACATAAATATTTAGATGTGAATAGAAGCAAAAACTTCATTGCATGTTGTAGGCGTCGAATAACAGTAGAATGTAGAATATAGTGAAGCCAATGAAGATATAATTGAATTGCTATAATGAATTTTTATATAGTACACAGAAACGGATATTTGTTTCAGCTCGCGTACCACGGGTTGAGAATCGCTGTAGTAGACAGTTTAGGGGTCTACATAGATTTAAAGGTCTGGCTTAGGACCAGGATAGCCTAGGTATCATTTTATATTACATTGTGTCGTAGTCGTAAGCGCGATGACTTCATTCCTACTCTTGTGATTTTAAAGGCTCGCTTCTGATATCGCCTGCTGTTGTGCCTACGCTAACATGCCATAACAGTACCTCTTCATACAAATATAATTGAAAAATGGAATGTACCGAATGAGCCCCTATGTTTCACTAGCGCCTCTCACGGGAACTCATGGAAGTAAACCTTTACCGTTATAGAAATCATGTGGCGGGATAACAAATCATGTGGTCGTAAGAAAGGGAATGTAATTAAAATGCTAACTTTGTTTCTTAATCGCCGAAGATCCTTCTTGCAAACAATATTTCTATGCGAAATGTTGATTTTAAAGTGTAAAATGTTGATTTTAACTGCATTTTGAGGTCTCTAAATTGCCGCTGAACGCGTTAAAGAGTAAAATTCCTCTTACACATTCTATTGATCGGATCACTTGACGTACTATTCGTTTGCATTTTATGATTAAAGTTCGCTTAGCGGTCTGTATCTACGACCCCGAAACGTCCGCAACGATTGGAATCGCGTCTCACCGCGAAAATACTAAAAGCTTTGTCTGGCTGGGATTAAGAGCTCCTAAAAATACGTTCGGCCCTTTTGAGCGCGCGTTAACATGGGAAATCTTTGTTACGGCGACGGGATTAAATCCTCGTGGAAAGGCGGATTATAGTCGCAGAGACAACAATTCGTGAGCACTATCGCGACTCCCGTTATCAGAGACGACCGCTTCGCGATATTTTATTACCGCACCGACGAGCAAGGCTCGTTCAAGCTGGCGTGTATGAGCGCGGCGAAACTCGTCGGGAAGCTTTGCATGCCGTGATGAAAGTTTCGACGATGTCAGGAAACTTTCGGCACGGTTATCGCGCAACAACGTCGCTATCTGCTGCCATGGATCGCCGGACAGTCTAATAGAGTTACGTTTATACCGATGTCTATAGGCACTGGCAGAAATGCCAGGAAATACATATGCATAGACTCGGATAATTAACAGATACTGTAACACACATTTTACAATTAGCACAAATTTCAACATTGTTCCCTCGGCGAAGACAATTTACTGTTACGTGAATTGTTTAATCTGTTGTGAAATTCAGTTCTTGGTCTGATGAATAGTCTTTTCAATGCTCTGGCTTTTGTAGTGTATGCGCACTATGTGTCGATTAAATACGTCAATCTTTTAGTTTACGTAATGTTATGTTGCTGAAATATTCTGTTGGTATAATATTGTTTGATAAATGAAGGATGCTTATACAAAAACAACAACTGTTACAATGGTGGTTCGCGTATCCTACTACAATATACACTACTGTCCATAAATATATGGACGTTCACTATTTTTTATGAAAAAGTAATATATTATACAACAGCTATAATGTATAAAAGGAAAATTCTATTTCAGATATATATCCAGTAACATCTAGTAGGTAGTGTTAAATTAAATAATTTCATTATTTAAGTCTTTTAAAAGAAAGTCTTTTTAAAGTCTTTTAAGAAAGATCGAACGCTTTCGATCGTTAGCGTTTTGTTCCATCTTCTTGTGTGCGCCTTCACCGAGTATAGTCGCGCGTTGTATGTACTCAAATATAATAATTGGTATAATTATTATCTGCTCATAATTTCCTGTCACGGTATTTTTTTTTAATGACGTTTAATTACAAGTAATTTCCAAAGGGATAATGACACACAGTGTAATATACAGGATGTCCCAGGGACAGTACCTAAGGTCATTTGAAGTAATCTTTTCCTTAGTGAAAATGTAATCCGCTACTGCGTTTACGAATTATTAACGAAAAACA
>CM052151.1:426517-498421 GCA_028455555.1 Augochlorella aurata | reverse complement strand
CGGGGTGGCGAGAAAGGGAACGCGAAGCCGCGTCGCGCCGAAGCCGAGGGTTAGCCGGGCAACGTGTAAACGCGCGCACCCTGGAAATTTGCAAGTAAATGGCAATTAATCAGTGTCCGTATGAATGGGCCGGCGCCGTTAATTTGTCATTTCGCGCCACGACAATTTGCATGCGACTGTCACCGTCGTCGAATTGGCCCTCGTGCCCCGCGTGCAATAATATATATCTATATGCAAAACGCCAACGATACGCGAGATTTTCCGTCGTTGTCGCGATGACTGGCCCGGCTCGCACCCGGCTTGATCCGGCCCGACTGCGCGACTTCTCGATGATCGATGAAACGTCCGAATTATTGGCGCGAAACTTATCCTGCGATGCGAATAACACCGTCGACGTGACCGAGCTTCGCACCGTTGCAAGATGTTAGAAACATTTATCAAGGTTTCGCACGAAGATTAGATCATCGTTCGGAATTGCTTTGAAAGGTATACACATATCAGCACACGACGTTTATCAATGATAGGGGTAATTATTTTTAGATTTAGCCCCGTAATTGATTTTAGTGATCTTGAATGCATCGTCGTTATCGTTTTGGACAATTTTGTTCTGTACTTAGATATCATCATCATAAACTCGAGGCTCATCGCTCCTACGCTACACAGTGGTCCTGAGGTCGCTAATTTGTGGCCTTACGCCAATTTTTCGCCTTTTAATATTTCAAGATATGTATTTGTTTTTCCTCTAAACTGTTAACCATTTGAAACCTTGAAATCCAATGCGTTAAGTTTGCCAAATAACTTTACGAAGTTTAACTTTACAGTATTACGAAGACAAATTTATTAAATTATTAAATGTGTTGAACTAATTGTTTTAATTATTTTTATTAAATATGAAGTTAAATATTAAATATATAGCTAGTTCGAGCTATATTTTCATGTATGTGAGCACTTGTATTTTAATTATTTTATTATGTCATAAAAATCTTATTACGCACATACAAATGATTGCAGGTTCACGCATTTAAAACTTTGAGAAGGCTTATACCAAAACGATTAAAAATAATTGATTTCGGAATTATTTCATACGAAAGCTTGCACAATTCCAAAGAAAAATACGTACATTTGAATTATGACCTTCTGCGACCTTCGATTCTACACAAGTTTTCATGAGTAGGCATCTGAGTTATTTCAGTGTTCTATATGCATGTCGCGCCAGGAAAATTTCCAAGATATTGTTTGCGGAACTTAACCTTACGACTACTGAGACGACCTTCACTGCTGGAGTCATTTCTAACTCACGCTCATATGCTACTAATTATTTTTACGGCCCTTCCCATTCTTGCCCGTTGTTACTCCAACACAACAGACGGAGGGTTAATGCGTTGCCAGCAGTAAGCAGTTTAGATAACAGTTTACGAAATGAAACCGTCATCCATTTAGAGCTGATCAACACCTTGCCCGTACGAGCAGCGATTTTCAGCCGATGGCAAACACCAATCGGCGGGCTCTAAGCTAAAGCCTCGAGGGCAATGCTGTCCCTCCTTAGTTCCCTGTGGAACACCCCACCAGTAACGACACGTTACTGACTGAAGACGGTGACAAAGATCAACTACAGGTTACGTTCAGATCGAGTGATACAGAATGAACATCGGACGACCGTCATAGGTCCTAGTGACGTTAGGCACTAACCACATGATCTCACTTCGCTAACAAGAGAAGTTTGGCAACCCGGAAATTGAAAAAAAAATGAAACTCCGTGTACAAGAAGAGTAAATCATCCATAATACATACCTTTTTTCTGTTAGTACCATAATTCACCTTTAAGGGGTGATTTCATTCTTTAAAGGCAATGCGAAATTATCTCATTTATCGCATACCTCGAGAATGGTACGAGATATTGAAAAAAAATTTAAACAAAAGTTGGATGTTACATTTATCTTTACAAGAGTGTGTAAAATAATTTTTCAAAATTTGTCTCAATTAACCCTTAACGCTCCGACTTTTAATTGTGAATATCGACCGGCAACTCCAACTTATTCTAACCATACATCGACTTGCAAGTCTTTAAGTGTCAGATTTGAAATGCTACAATGACGTGTAAATAATAAATAATAAATAATAAATAAATAGGTTCAGATCTGACTGTCTTTACTGATCGCTTGTAACTGACTGATAAGTATTATTTTTTATTTATTATTTCTAAATAAATTGAGAGTAGAGCGTCACCCATCCATGGTGCCTGAGAGGCACACTTGGAGCGTTAAGGGTTAATATTTCGAATACATTGTAATATCTTTATTTGAGAAAAATGCTTAATAACTAGAAAAATCTGTGTACAGACCGACCCACAGTTCAAATACTTGGAGAAATATGTCAGAAACAAATGAAATTACTTTAGTTAATAAAACTTCTGAAAGGTTTATTAATACCTTTAATTTTAGCGAAAATTTTCTACAGACACAAAATAAATACTTATCGTCTGCAGGGATTACCTTGTCTATAAGGACTACCATCAAAAATATGTTGAAAAAACTGCTAACTAAAATTATAAATGGTACTAGACATGCTCGGATACGTTCTAGTCAACAAGATCTGTCATTCAAGTGTTAATACAGGATACATACGAATTATACGATTGCACGTGTATCAGCATTTAATTCAGTTGTACACAATTTTATAAATAAGATGAATGTAAATATAAATAAATAAATATAAAAGATATAAGACATTGTGATTATGACTAATAATAAATATTTCATTAATCCTTTATTTCGATGTAAACAAGCTAAAGTATTTATATTTTTTGTAAATACATTAAACTATACTGCTCAACAAATTTTAACTTTTATCGATTTTGTCACTTCTCAAACACGAATTCGAAAAAGAAATTGCTGTATCACTCTCAGTTTTCGAAAAGATGTTCAATTTTCAACAAAAATAAGATATTACATGAAAACTAAAAACTTCAAGAAGGTCTAATTGGTCTCGAAAGACAAAGGAGAGATTCTTGAATATGTCAGTTTTAAAATTTAAAGTATTTTATGCTTCTAAGTAATGTTAAACGACCGTCAAGCGTTAAAAAATGCCGAATAGCTGTTGATCTCGGCTTCGACGTACGAGAGATCTAGTTTGACTTTTTATTACATCAAAGTGAGCTTAATTGGAGGTTAATTTTTCTTACGATTAAATTTTTTGTTTAAAGCTTTGATAATTAATTCATTTGTTCATTTTGAATAAGATACTTTACATAATTAACTTTCTTAAAACATAAAACGAATTCTATGAATATGACAATTATTGGTGACTGTGTACAAGTAGATTCTGTGGAATTTGACGTGGAATGGCTCAGCAGGGTTACGAATTTGCATAAAGCAGTCTGATGATGACGTTCCATCAATTGACTAAAATCGTCTGTCATACGTAGCTCCAGAATAGGGGAACAATGACGTGTATGAGCGACATATTTTTTCTTTATCAAATCTGAGACATCAATTTTATGGAAAATACGATTATCATAATTTAACAGAAGGAATAGTCTTTTTTGTACTTACACAAAGATATTTTAAGTTGCAGTATTGATCTATAATAATTTGTAAATGTACATTCGACGTTTGTAGGTGCTTAGTAAATTATATTAAGACGAAACATGCTATTGTATTCTTTCGTGCTCCATTATTTATGGAAATGATCCGCTACACAACCTAATTAAATCTAATTAAATTAAATTATGGGTTCTACTACACCTTATCGGATAAATTCTAAAAAATGTCAACTGAAAATGATATTTACTTTTAAAAAAGTCATGTTCACTATGTCTCTAAAAAAATGGTTACTCTTCTTTCTATTTTCACCGAAGATAGTAATTTAACCTTTAGATGTCTGGTCGTTTCGCAGGACTACACAAATCCATTACCGAGTCATATGTGATTCAAAATATATGATCTTAACTAATTAGAATGAATTTGACATATCGAAAATGGCATATTATGACGGATTATCGAGTGACAATGATAGGGAAGAAGTGACTCAGTGTCGACCTCCGCAGTTGACAACAGAACATATTTATATGTAGAATATTTCTGTAAGAACTATCTCTCGCTGCGGTACTCGCCCCTCATTGGTCAATGTTTTTTGTTAATAATTCGTTAACGATGCTTCGGAGAAAATTTTTATAAAGGGAAAAGTTGCTTGAAATGACCTCAGGTATCTTCCATTTGCTGATTGTTAGACACTTTTGTGGCACCCTGCATAGTAACCGAGATATTATAATAAAAAGTTGGCATGGAGGAAATCTAACCTGAACCTAGACCTATCTTGAAAGCTCAGGCCGAGCGATCTTTATATATATATATATATATATATATATATATATATAAGAAAAAGTTGTTTAAAATGTCGAATTCTACAACATATGAAAAAATCATCGAAATCAGTATAGCCTACTTTCATCTATATAATTATCAATGATTGAGTGCTAAACGGCATGTGTGTATGAGTTCTATTTTGCGAACCATAATATAAACTTTCCGATTGTTTCAGATTCTTAATCCATACATCAAATAATACAATATAGCAAAAGCGCAAAAAATTGGGGAGGAGAATGCTATCTTAAACAATTAGCAAAATCGAAATATCACATCATGGAGTACAGCTTATTAATTACTTCATAATTCGCTCGTTCAATTAATTCAAAATTATATTGTCAACTTTCAAACACATTGCGCCAGTTGTGAATTATAGAACATTAATTCCATCTCGAAGTAGCACGTCGTAGTCTCTGAGACTTTACATGGCTCAGACATGATTTCAGTCTCGCAGATACCGACACGCTCGCCACGGTAATGCAATAAATATTTTCGCAACTTCAAACACGCCGGACCGTTTCAAGGTGCAATAAGTGCGAAGGTAACTCGCGATACGTGCAGAAAGTTGAAAACGAAGTTTCACAGCCACCGGAAACGCTCATTTTTATACATTTTTCGTCGGGATATCTCTAAATATACATTCCACTCGGTTACTTTGCCGGAAACTTCATCGCTAGTTCTGAATTCCTGATCGAATGGTGTTCCAACGGACACCGGAGAACCCCGTGGAATCGATCCCCCAAGCGGGACCACAGTCGAACGTTGAAACCACACGAAGAAATTCACGTCAGCGATTCGGTAAACTGGCTCTCATCGAGAAGAACCTGCGATATTTGCATATATTACTTGCTTCTTCCCTATTTCCCAAATTACCGGGTGTAGTTTCTCCTAGACGAACCGCGCATACGTAGCTCCAGCTCACAGCGGTCGAAAACGCGATTCCAGTTCAGCAGAATCGTATTCGTTGTTATAGTTCCCTCTACATGTTATACATGTATCAATCCGCGACAAAAACGTGATTTTTATTTATTTAAAATTGTAATTAAGATACTGTTTTTTATATTAAATACATGGAATAGCGCATGTAGCTTTTAAAACTAGCTCGGTAAAAGTATTCAAAATCAAACATTTAATTACAAAAATCATAATAAGATCCGTTAGTGATTTTACGCATATTTTTATACAACTATTTTAATTAAGAAAGTCTCCACATGCTTATGAATGGGGTTGTATGTGCTTAATATATATATATATATATATATATATATATATATATATATATATATATTCGATTAAGGTTTGCACTTCAACTATCTTTGCTGTTTTTAAAGATACGTCAATACTTCAAAGATGAACTTGAATGGTTCAACAAAACTTACACGATGTCAAAATATTTGCCTTATGTTATTGTTCTTAAAAATATCAAGGTTTACACCATTTTTTAAACAGAGAACCACCTCTTTTTAAATATGTACGATGGTAGCCCTTTTCATTAGGAATTCAGTGACTGTAATTATTCAAGGTTATTCGAGGTTACGGACAGAGTTCATAAGATATTTGACATGTCTTTGAAAACAACAAAGATATTTAACACGTTGAGCGCCACGCGTATTTCTAATGCAATCCCGTTCAGGCCACGCGCGCCGCGCGCTGCGGCCAAAAAAAGACTAAGAAAGTTGTCACATTTTGTAATAGCTGTAAAGGAGAACCGTTTTTATATTTACCGTGTTTCAATGAAATCCATTAGTCCTGTAATGAATCAAAATTAAGTAAATTTTAAATAAATTTTCAGTAATTCCATGAAAGAGTGTAAATTTTATAGTTCTATATCATGTTACACGCTGTCCGCCACCGGTGACTGACGCGGCCTAAACGGAAAGTCTAGTGTCCGCCACCGATAGCGGACGTGGCGCTCAACGTGTTAAGATGCAGACGTTAAGTGATTCACCCTGTTTATTATAATTATACATTTATAATAGAGTGGTCCACGCAGTTTTTTCAGTTTATAACTTCGTTAACAATGCTTTTTCGAAGAAATGCCAAAAAAGAAAAATAAATGGCTCGAAAAAAACTGCATTTGTAAGTTCGTAGGTCTTTTTCAAGTGCATCGGTGCATCATTTCTTTAAATGGAAATATATATGTTTTACATCTGAACATATTGTATATATGTGAATGTAGTGTTTTTATGACGTACAATTTTTTTTTCTTACGTTTCGCACTTTTTTTACTTATTCCGTAATGTGGATGAAACTTTTTACGTTCATAACTACATGAGCAAATAAATGAAAAATAATCGTAAGTACATACGAATAACGCAATGTATAAGAAACAAATAGGTACATTTATTATACATCCATGTGAAAAAAAGTATAATGACAAATTCATTTTGCTCAATTAGTATTGCATTTTAAACCATTGTGCAGTGTTGAGAAGATGATAAGAATGATGAAATGCAGCGAAAAATCGAACACCAAGGTTTTGACTTGATCACGATATTGACAACAAGCTTGGAACATTGGAACGTCGATTATCGGAATGTCGCTTATCGGAAGCATCGATTATCCGAATACCAATTATTCGAGAGCACAATTATCGGATCACGGAACGAATTACATACGTATCTAATGTAGCAATGTTCATATTTGAAAGTGCATATTTTCTTTGTTTTGGACGCTATATTCGTGTCATATATGTATCATTAAAATAACTTATACCATGATTTAAATTTCAAATAATAATGAAAATCAAATTCATATCGATTATATTAAATTGTGTAAGGTTTAAGAAAATACATTTAACGTCAATCGTTTTATAAATTTTCACATAATAATATTTGAACGTTGTTTTTATGATGATCTTAGTAACAACGAAACCAGCATATAATCATTAAATAAAATGTTAACACGATCAACCATAGATTAAGTACTATTGGAATTGAAAAAATACAGAATATTACTAATAATACTTAAAGTATTATATAAGAATAATAATACTTAAGAATTATATAATAATTGCTAGACAGTGAATTTTATGCATTCATAGTAAAAATCGATAAGCAGTACGGAGGAACGAAGTTATTAGAAGAATTTGATAATATTGCTCTCTTCAAATTATTCAGGCTATTGGAGGAAGGAATACATTTTTATTGGACTCCTGTCTTACAGAATTGATGGAGAATATTTTTGTTCTGCATAATTATCTACAGTATAACTACAATTACCAATACAAAACAATGAATAAAAAATATAATGGTGTTTCATTCATTGAATGATGAAAACAACGACATGAATAAAGACATGGTTTTTTTCGTTTAACACTTGGAATCTAGCCTGAGATTCATATCAGCTTACAAGAAAATATAATCCATCGAAATTTTTAATGATATAATATATACAAGTGCAGTGTGTAAACCAGATTGTATATTATATTAAGTATATTGCATTATGTTACGTTAAACGTACATTATATTGTGTTATGCACAAATGGCAGCAAACTATATCCTTTCCAGTTCTTTAATCATATCCTTGCGACGCGGAAAATAAACGAAAATTGCATATTCTACGATAAACCTAACGAAAGATTTCTATAAGATAATTCCAGTTTCAGGGTCACATTCTTACCATGTACCACATAAAAACTTAATGATATCCAAGGCTGTTATGCCCTAAGTCAAAATAAAATTAACACGAGAACCAAGAATCAGCTTAAAGTAAAAAATCTGGGAATCTTACTGATTCATTGCATCTAATTGTGATAATTATCAATATCAATACTAACTTCACCAGGAAGTATATTCTTATTATTAAAATATAACAAGACCGTTTTCTGGGTAGACAATTCAAGACCCAGACTAAAGAGATCTTCTTTAATGACACCTACTGAATATTCAATTAACTCTCTACATCTATTTATTATTAATGAGAATATCATCAGCAAACGAGGAAACAGTTTTGCCTTTGGAAAAACACTGGATATATTAGAAACATAAATAATTACCTTTATAAACCGCTTTATAAACTTTCCTGAATTCATCACCAAGAATGTCTGCACGAAATATCTCACAAACCTAAAATCTGACGAATTTAACTAAGTTCTCCAAACAGCCTACCATTTTCTCTAAAATTGAGGCAAATTTAGTTAATACAATATCACAATTAACATTGCCAAACCCAAAACGAACATTAAGAAAGCTACTAACACACCCTTTTTACTTATAAAAGTTTCTTCAACATTCACGGTTAGTGTTGATCAGAACACGTGGTTGGGAAGTCAAACTAAGTTGTATTCACCTATTAATATATACAATTTATTAAAAAGCATACGCACTAAGTATGCATTTTCGCTAAGGAAAAAGTTACGTCGAATGACCTCAGGAACCCCTCATTTCCCAGAGTTACAATAATTTTGACACACCCTGTATATTAGACGGGTCAGAAGATAATCAACGTGGGTCCAATTTTATTTTCAATTTATTTATCTTATCTTCTATTCTATAAGGAATCTCCATTACTTCCCTTTCCTTTGCCAAGGATTTATACCGCTCGTTCTATAGAAAAAGAAAAAGGGAAATGACAAATTGGAAGAAAGGTGAAGTACATAATCATTAGCAATATGAGACAGAAAAAGAATTAAACGTAATAATAAGTGATAATTTGTCTTAATTAAAAAACAACACACTAAAAATATACTGTAAAATATATACATACTTAAATATTAATATATGTATATGCATATATGTACGTATTTAAATATGTTTTTTACTGACTGCCTACATTTAACTTTTCTGTTTTTAATTAAATTCTGAAATTACCTCTGTATCAAGAAATAAAGAGAATATCTCATATTGGCATCTTGATCTTTACTTCAAAAGCCGCACGATTGAAAATGAAGATGAGCAACCGGCAGAGATTCCTTTCTACAAATTATTAAATATCGATTTGAGGAGAAAGGAATTCACGTGTAAGAGAAAAAGGAAATAGAAGATAAAATAAATTCTTCTGCAATTCTGAGGAAAAAGGATATGGTGGAAACTCCTCCCTATGAAAAGAAAACGCAAAATTGATTGAGCCTTTTTATTTCTTTCAATGATCTCACAGAAATAGTCACGTTGTCTGATACAACATATTCCATTTCAGTGTTTCTCGCAGGATATTTTTTTCGTTAAATAAAATATTAAGACTGCTACTTTTTGATTATTTATACATTTATAATTAGCTTATTAATGACATTTGTGAAATGCTACGATAAAGATAACTATTTTTTAATATTCGTGTTGTATTATATCAATGATCGTAAATATAATTCAAACCCTCGTTGCATGTTAACCAATTAATTACAAATTAAACATGATATTCATAAAATTATTTTCCTCTCCATAACAGTTCTGTTCATTAAAACGAACGGCAGAATTGCAACCACTTAAGTACTTTTCTTCGACAAGTAATCGCTTTATTATGGGGCATAAACTCCAGTTAAATGGCTTTAATAATTTCCAATTCATCAACGATTCGGTGCAAAAACACCGAAACGCAGGTAACTTGATAATCAGTTGGCTTTGATCAAACTTTTTCCTCGGCAGCTGTGCAAAGGTACATTGCTTTCGAATTGATCGTTCATTAATTAACAATTTTCTGAAACATTAGACTTAATTATCGTTAAAATTTAAACAGTGTTGTCAGAGGCGAGAATTACATTTGCAAGCAATTCATTTTGATACAGTATCAAACCGAACAGAAATGTGCAAAATTGCGACTTCGCATTTACGCAAACGGTCAGCTCTTCGATCACCTTCGGCAATGTAAGAAAGTTTACTTCACTGCTATATTTGACCTTGAATGGTCTTCATAACAGGTCATTGTATTCGTCTCGAAGAGACGAAATAAGATAGAAAGATATGGCATTCCATTAAAAAGAAAATAAACACGGAAAGTGTTTGTATCAAAATATGTACCATTCTGTGTCGTGCAAGATTTGTTTATGGCATTGTTCCATATTATATTCAAGGTAGACATACTTATTGTCCCACCCTTACACCTGAATAACAAGGAGGATTTAAAAATTCCACGAAAGAAATGAAGAAAACCAGAGCAGTAAAACTTGAACTTAAATAAAGGGAGTTTTCGTATGTAGGGTTCAATTATGAGGACTTGATATGATAGCGTCACTAAAAATTGTTATCTCACGTTTCGAAATAAGTTTTACCTTATCAAACTTATTTATATTTCTAAAAAACAGTTAAAAACGTAACAGTCGTAAGAAAAGCCTTAAGTGTTCGGTACTAGGGGAACACTCCCCTACAAAAAAAGTTCTGTTAGTTCCCACTCCTCTGTTAGTATAACAAATACACAGATCTTTGCTTTTCTGTTCACAGTTTGTTTTGACAGGGACAATTCGCGATTCACGAGTAATTTTCCTCTTCTTCTTCCATTCTCTCAAACTACTTACTTTCTAGCGTTCCTCGCCCCACCTCACTCGCGCAACCTCTTTTTCTTTATTTTTACCGTTCTCTCTATCGGTCGTACGACAAAATGAAAGTTTCACAGCGGGTGAAATCGTTCAAGTGTCTCGTACAGCGCTTTTCGCGCTTCGAATGAACAGAAAAGCTTCGATAAAGTTTCGAGATATTTCGAAATCGTACCCCTCCTATCGTTCAGTCACTGAAAGTGAAGGATAGGAAAAAAATTCGGAATCAAAGTCTCCGGTTTCGGGACTTAAAAGTGTGTCGTTATCGACACTTCAAAATTTGCATTTCAAACGAGAAAAGTGAACCGCATATCGCTGATAGAAAATCGATATCCTATAGCCGTTATGCTTTCACGCTTCGTTATTATAATTTCCTAATTTCAACCGTGTTATATGTACGCTGTGCGCATAGATTTTATTCCTATTTGAGGCTTAAACAATCGTTCAAGCCAAACTCGACTACTGAATAAAGAAAGTGAAAACAACAACAGTGTAGCAAATTGTCATGATTCTTTTATTATGAGTCATTTAGAGATCGACGCACTACACAATGTGATGACACAAATACACCATGACATTATATACTTATATATATAAGTGTATGCATTCTAAAAGAAAAAGAATCATGGGTTGTAGTATTCATCATACATTTTTTAGAAAAATGCAATATTTAATCAATATAGTAATATTTACAGGGTTTTACTTAAGACTAATTGTATCCTTAAATATTGCTGTCTAATATGGTACAAGTTATACTCAACAGATTTGACTTAAGGACACAGAGTCAAGAGAAATATACGAATATCTGAGCATCAATATACCTCTATAAAACAAAAGGATTATAGTCCAAGCAACATTAGCTAGAAAATTATTTTATTAACATACAAGATAAGGAAACCAAAAGTAAGATATGCAAGGAAGAATAAATGGAAACCAGTAAACATACTCTAACGGACTACGTACTATACAATGAGTTAAAACCTAAACTATTAACATCAAAATGAGAACTCTAAACATGGGTAGTGATAAAATAAATAAATAGAATAAGACACATTAAAATCTGTATGAAATTAAGGGTATTTAGTACCGAAGAACATTAAAGCAGCAAAATATAGATATTAAGTAAGCACGTACAATATTACTATAAAAATACATAAAACGTATGAAATTTACATCATACAAAATATGTACGTACAAAGATTCTAAGAAACAACCGGTTATACATACATATTTTATAACATGATCGAACTGGGAGAGGAAAATATATATAATAATCATGCAAAACAACAAATAAAAAATTGCGATGAGTTTATAAATCCCAACACAATGAAGAATAATAATGGCAAAATGTAGATCAAGTTAACGAACACTGTTTGTTAACAAACACAGTTGTATTCTTAAAAACTGTTTTATAACTGTGTTTAAAGGTTTATTGCTGCTATTCATTTTTGGAAATCTTTCAATGAACCTTAATTAGCATGTACGTTCTAGTACCAGGCATTTGCTGAAGAATACCACTCTAAGGTAAAAGTATTAATATTATAGAAAGTTTCTCAGGAGGTATCAAATTATCATGGATTTTATTACAATTGAAAAGTGTTATTGTAGATATTTATACTACTGTTCGATAGAATGATCTCTCTAGATAACGTAATGAACTTTGAAATATTTATTTAATGTGAATAAATAGTAATACCAAGGAAATAGTGAAATATGAACGTGTATCTAATATAGAACACCGTTTTCGTACGATGACTCCTTGTTTCATAAATCGGGACAATGAGAAAATTGAAGTACACAATATGAAACAATATGTTATTGCTTAGAAACATTCGTATTTGAATAAACATTCTTTTTTTATAACTTATTGTTATATCATATTATTTGTGCGATCGAATTTATAACGAACACTGTTAAAAAATATGGGTAGAATTTATACATCTACTTCATATGATTTACCTATTTTTTATTATACTATCCATGCTACTATTTCAAAAAGTGGTCAGAATTGAGTGGGGTTTCGTAATAGGTACTTTTAACTTAATTTGTAACCCCGTACAAGGCAAGGTTAGAGAATAATCTTCATACGTTGAATAAAGTTAATGTTGGGACACTTTTTAAAACGGAATAACTTTTTTAATATTCGATCATATGACTTGATTATTTTTTAAATGTTAGACTGCCCACTTTACTCGACAATAAGTAAACAAGTTTTCAAATCATTGGAGAACTGGCATTGAAATATGTAAAAGTCTGCGCAAAAAACTGCGATTCTTTGATCTTTAATTGTTTGTAGCTCATAATAACGATAACTGATGTCGATTAAATTCTCAGCATACGGATAAGTTATCGAGGTTTACAAAATGCATTATTTTTATTTTTATTATATGCTCAAATTAAGAAGTTGAAAAAATCATGGTTTGATTTGATTTCTTTTCACATTTCAACCTATTGCATTTTTTGCATAAATGTTTTCATTCATTGTCTAGCAAATTAGTCAGTCTACCATTTCATAAAAATTCAAGTTATTTGGTCGATTTTTAAAAAAGTTATTGGGTTTGAAAGATGTATAAATACTGACGTATGATGTATAACGTATTACACCATAACTTCACATTTTGTTTGGTATTTAGATATACATATTTATTTTTATTAATATTAGCGTATAGTTAACAGTATTATGAAAACTATATACGTGAAAAACGTATCAGAAACAGTTTATTTACACTGTTGATGTAATAATAAATAAAATAAATATAATAATAAACCACCTTGTTGACCTAACACTTTTGTATTTACAAAATATATTTTATTATTATTTATATTGGTAATAAACTCATGAAAATGTTAACGTCAACCTAATACGATATTTAAATTAAACCATGATAAAGCGTTTATCAAACGTACAATGAGAACATAGTCTTAGAAACACGGTTAAAATTATAATTTCATCGAATTTTCTACTTTCATGTCGCCCAGTTTTGAAATATACTATTTTATATGTTTCACAAATTAATGTTTATCGAGATATTCTTTAGTTTTATAATTTTAGTTTCATAATTCGTCAAATGATCTTCACATTTCAATAAAGAATGAATATGAGCAGAAACTTAATTATTGTCGTGTATGCTCTTCTTTATATCAAACAAGTTTCGTTCGATTATATTCTATACAACACGTAACTTACAAAACAAATTAAGATGGAAGGGTTAAATGACCCTGCATATTGAACAAAGTTAGCTTTCTTGTTTCATTTAAACGAAATACTAAAACACATAAAATGGCCTATCATGTTGTCTTACGCGTAATTAATTGAATTACATTTCCGATCTTGCCCCTTTTGTTTCCGATGTATACATCTCGAACGCCAAGATCATTGAAACAGACACAATCCAGAGCAAGTAATTCGGCTTAGTTCCGCTAATGAAGGAGGCCTGCACCTATACGCCGCCAAACGCGTGTACGCGGATTAATTTCGACGCTGCATCTAGAATAATGTGAGCAACGTGGACTCGGCGGGGTTCAAATCGATCGACGTGCCGTGCAATTCGAATTCGTTCGGCTAATTCCGCCGGCTGATTCGACAGGTTTGCACGGCCGGCCCGCACTGCAAACGAGAGCAAATTATTGTCATACCGGCGATAATTGAGCATAGCCGGACTAATAAACTGAACCGAATCGCCGACTCTTCGCGGGGAAACTGGATTCTACCAATTGCTACTGTTCGCTACCTGGCGCTGCGACCAATAACGTTGTTGGTCCGTTTACAGTAACACGGTATTACGTTTACATCAGAAATTAGTCCTGATTGGCTGTTCCATAAACTGGGAAATACCACTTAAGGGAAAAAATCGGAAACCGCCGCGCTCGGCCATGCCCGGCCCTGTACGAACCAAATTGATTAATCGACCGATCACGGGTTCTGTTTAACGGTTCCGCTAGATAAAATTAATGAGATAACCTTCATGGTTCGTTGGAATTCTCTGAAATTAGCATGGCTTCCGAGAGTGTCGCTGTGACTAGGCCAAGGTTTAAACAAGGAATTAAAAGTCAGTTTATGGAACGATTTTTATCTTTTAGGACTCTTGGTTAATAAAATCGAAATTGCACGTTCGCTATTGTAATCTGTTGGACTGTATATTAATCGAACTTAGGGATAAATTCAAAATTGGTATTTTAAACACAAATCGTTTAGATAATAATCTGAAATTAATTAGAACATATATTTTTATTGTATTTACTTATCCTGACTAACTATTTATTGATCAGTACACTTTTCTTCGGAAATTATTTTTACACAATTCACGCAAAACTCCTAATACAGAAAAATTAATTGAATAATTAAAATTAACTGTGAAAATAGGACATTTACTCTGGGTAACATATGATACAGATAAACAAATTTTTCACTTGAATTTATTAAGTTCAAACTGTCAAAATGTCATGTCTCTGCCAACTTTTAAAAATATTATCTAAAGTTGATGTATTGTTTCCAATTAATATTTATAGAAGTTTATATACTATAAATTGTAGATTATAGCTTATCCATTTTACATTATGCATTTCACATTATACACATTTGTACATTTTACGATAGACACTTGAAATTAAACATAGAACATTTAACATTGAGCATTTTAAGATAGACATTTTACATTATACGGTTTGAGTTGAACCTGTTTCATTCAACATTTTGTACTTAACATATTGCAATAGGCATTTTAAATCAGTCATTTTACATTAGGCTTTTGTGTGAGATATACATTAGACATTTTACATTCCACATCTAAAATTAAACATTTCATATACAGTGACTTTAATTAATACTCAGGCACCTTTTAAAACGCAATAACTTTTTTAAATTGGACTAAACGATTTGAACTATTTTTAGATAACAGAGGGACTTGTATACTAAACAATGACTAAACTTTATTCTCACAATTTTGCTATTACTTGGAGTGATAAAATAAAATAAAAAGTTTTCGTTTTTTAACTTTTTTTTATCTGAGGTTATAAAGAAAATTTCCAAAATGCGTTGTATTTAGAAACTGCAAATTTAAGACTTTTTTATTTTCTTTTGTCATTCTAAACAATAGCAAAATTTAAAAAAAAGTATTGTAGTTATAGCGTAGTAGACTTCTCCCTCTGTTATCTAAAAAAAAATCAAGTCGTTTAATCCAGTTTTATAAAACTTATTGTGTTCTAAAAGATATCCGAATATTAATGGGAGTCATTGGAAGACGTTCGACATAAGAGATTGAACATTGGACATTTTACATTGATATTTTAAATTAAATTGGAAATTTTAAATAAACATTTCAAATGAGACGTTGAAATGTATACATCTATTATGCTAATTATTGTTTGTGACATGGCAGTTGCTATTGTTACAATTGCATTGTATAATTTGAAATTAGAGAACGTGGATACGTGTAAACAGCTAGAGTTGCAGCGTGAATCCTCTCGAGTTGGCTTTTCACGAACGCTGTATTATAGATGCATTGATGTGTTAAGTGGTTTTGTCTGCAGAGTGGCCGATACTCCGATATGTCAGATACTCCGAATAATCCGGTCAAACGTTTATCAACAAAATTCCATTACTAGTCATATCAGCGAAAATGGTGCTAATGCACACGATAAACCGTCGTGGGCTGGCAACTCTTTGTAATAGAACTAATAGCGACGACGGTATCGTTTGACAAAATCCTGTTCGCGTTAATGTCACATCGACGAGCCGCCTGCCAATAATCTAACATTTACACGGCTCTAGGTAACGTCCATGTGTAATGTACCGCGTTAGTGGTAAATAGTATAACATTTATACCGGCAATTAACTTCTAATTAGTCCAATGTTGCGCACGTACCAGCCTGTAGTAACAGTTGCGTCGTCGCTACTGGGAATCGACATCTTGCCTATTAGTAATTTAGTATTTAGCGTTATGTCAAACTAATCTATCCGTGCAACAATTATAGGCTAACCTACGGTGTTAGTATTAATATTACAAATTAATGCCGTCGGTGATTTGCAGCTGCAAACTACTGAATTAGTTTCATGATTCGTAGTGATACCAAATTTCAAATGAGTGAATAATTGGAGAGTTTGTCTACGGAAAAGTTTTCATAATTATCAAGAAAATTGGAGTTTCTTACATGTAAAATTACTTTTAGTACATAATAATTGCTTACAACAATGTAACACAACAATTTCATCAAATTTACTAATTAAAATCTAGATTATCTAATTCTTCTTCTTACCCTTTAGTTTAGTTAATTCTTGTACTTTATATTTTACAAAAATGTAAAAATCATGATCGAAAGTCAAAATGACCGGTTTCAGTTTTTTTACTATATAATTCACAATATTATGAAAATGTTCGTACAAGAAATTTTTAGAAAAACTTCTTTCTTTGTGCATATATTATTGCCGTTGATATAAAACAATGTACATTAGGTGCATTTAGGTCTCAATCGTTCCAATGTTAAATTCGCTTTTAATTATATACATAAATGTAACGAAGGCATTCACATCCATGTAATTTCTTTCAAAATTATAACTATTACGTTTATAAAGGTCTATATAGAAGATATTAAATCAATTAATTCGATAACATTAAACTATCCAGTTATAATTACGCTGTCCGTGATTGTCCGTACTCTCGCTAACGTAGTTGCAAATTAGAATACGTTTTCCAACTGGTCCTGATATATATATATATATATATATATATATATATATATATATTTGATAGCGTGAGGAAGTGTAGATTTATTTTACGTATAACTAAGCTTCACGATGTGAAAAACATACCAAAGCATGTTTCGGTGCGTTGCAATCGTATATTTTTGAGGCTAAAGCGAAATCCGTGCGTGTAGACTCCGGATTACGTGTTCCGTACCAATCGCATGTTTGTTATCGTCTATTTCACATTTCATGCTCGCGCCGTAATTTTTCAATAAAGCATACCTCTGCGTATGTTCGTATTTCTCATATCCTCTAGTACGTTAACTCAATCGAAACTAACGTCTTTCTAACGTATTGTGCATGATAATACGTTTCCTATTATCTTTTTACTTTACACTTAATGAATTTATGACTCACGCAATTTGCTATTGAGGCCGTGGACGAAGGTCTCTAAAGACTAAAACATGCTGTGTCTATTATACTAAAAAATACGCGTTGGTATGGATTCCTTAAAAGTTGCTTCCCCGTTGCTTGTGCAAGCGATCAAATGACCGCTCGTGGTAGTCTAGACATGCTATGAATTTTTTTCGGAAAGTAAACAATAAAGAAAGTTGTGAATATTGAAAGATGGGTCGTATGTATATTATAGGAAAAGTCAATAAGCTACATGGTGATACAGTAACGTTGTATACGAGAAATTCTAAACGAAATTTCAAAAACGGTCATTTGACCGCGCATGGTAGGTTTAGTGTTAAGCTGGCGTCAGCCAGATTATGTTCCACGTGCGAGAGCGTACACCGCGGATGGTACCGCGACTCAGGGACATGTGGTCCCCAACCCTTATGTTGGCGCCCGCCAGACTATACGTGTTCAAATCGTGGCAGCGTGCCCCCAGCCGGCGTTAGCTAGCGTATGCTCTCAAGAAGAGACAAAAGAAACGTCGAAAGAAATCTCCGCGCATAACAATAATATCTGCTAATAATATCTACTGTATTAATTTCCTTACGTTCTTCAAGATTCATTGACAACAGTAAGTCTTATGAGCAGATTGTGAATTTCATATGTCATTTTTTAAAATTAGGAATAAAGAAATTATTTGTCAAGAAAAAATTTATTGACTGTACAGTCAATAATTTAATTTATAAGTTGTCTTGCAATTTAAGAATCTGAACAAGTCATAAATGCATGTAGATTCTAAGTCTACATATGATGAAAAAATTACAGATATTTCCTCCCACAATTACTTAAATCATTAATGCGTTTCTGTGACAAGTTACTATATAAAACTTGCATAATATATCAACGAATGCACTCTCTAAATTTTTATAAAAAATTGGAAATAAACTAGCTCACCTATTTGTTACTTCCAATGCCAATAATTTAAACACAATAATACTAAACACGTGAAACGAAGTTCCAGACACATTTTCCATACTGTTGACAGTTATAAATTTCAGGAGGTCGATTAATATGCGAAAATTGCGTCACAGCATTTCAGCAACTTTGACATGTCGCTTGATTCTAATGAATAATAGCGTATTTCAATTTACAGATGTTAGTGAAATTATACGCCAGGGGTGAAGCAATTACTCTCATTCGTAAAATTTGTACACATATCCGGCACAAAATGGAGAGTGCCTCGACCGCAGAGAATACATAGAAAAACGCATCGGAAATGTTCGGCAGAGAGCTTGTTTCCTTGTATCGCTAATTCCGGAACGACCAAGCACACTCTCAAGAGTAAAGCCATCTTACAACCGCATCTGCTAACAACCCGTATCGCGAATGGACTCCACCGAACGGATATATACGTTCTCGTGAATATCGCCGGCGTGTAGAGGAGAATTTCATCTTGAAGTACAAATTCCAACATAGTTCTATTTTGCAACACTAGACGTTCGCTCGTTGTACACATTATCCGACTTGTATACTGCGCAACGCGGGCATGGTGTTCTGAAAAGACATCATAAGTTACAAACTGCTCTTTCACCCTTTGCAGTCATCTCCTCATATCACATTTCGTCGTCCTTTGTTCTTCTACCTTTCGTCCACTCACATCTTCCTTCTGCGAATGTATGCTGAATATTTTTTCCCTTCGATTCAAGTTTTGCAGATTCTTTATGTGGATTATACAATAGGGACTAAATAATATATATAGTACGTGGACAGTTTTTCTTTTGTTAGCTTATACTCGTATTAACTGTTATTTATTAAGAAAGCCGCAGTGTATTGAACAAAAAAGAAGACTTAATTTCTTATATATCTTTATTTCTTCCTATCTTCCGTGGTTTGGTTACAATAAAAAAAATTTAACAACAATGAATCCTCAGTTTTACTCTTGAGACATGCATAGTCCTTTCGTTTCTGTAACCAACTTTTCTCCGTTTCTGTTCACCTCAATCTCTGACACTTTTTCTTGTCACTCTAACGTCATTCACTGATACTATTCGTTTAATAGTTCAATCAATAATGTCAATAGTACAAGCACATTTCAAGGGTTACTAGTAAGATCTAAGAAATCATCTTTTGTAAGATGTCTGAAACGTATGCATATCATTAACAGACTGCGGATGGTTGTACACGATAAATATGCACAATGCATAAATAATATTTGTGCACGATAAATATGCAAAATATACACCAAATATAAATATAAATAAATATAAATAATATTAACTTTTATGAAAAGTTTTACAGGTATTTTGATTTTATACATTATTATATCTCAAATTACAATTTATTACAAGGATTTTTCCTTTTGAAGGCGTTAATTGATGGCGCTTGTTGGTAAATTCAATTTGTACGATGAAAATGACCGCTCCACATCACGTGATGTTATCGGTGCATATTTAAATTTACTCAAGCAGTATTGTATACTTCACATTTTTATTCTATGTCTGACAATAAATACTTTTTTCAATATTTTGATCAATGATGAAGTTGGGATCGTATTCGATCCACCTTTACATTAATAAAATTCTATATTTCCGAACATTTGGTATTTTCGAGATATTGAATGACACTAATAAAATTCATATAATTAATATTCAATAAAATTCACTTTGTCGCTTATATATTAAACTTAAACTGTTCCAACTCGAAATACTATTACGTCTCGTAATAATTAATGTCGTTTCCCAATACATTTTTAAAACTAATTTATTTAAACAAAACAAAACAATTTAATCAACGATATAGTCACCGTTGTTTTCAACTACTTGTGCCCAACGCTCAGGTAGTTTCTTAATCCCTCTATTGTAAAATTCTTGTGATTTTGATTCAAAAAATTCGGTCAAGGCGTTTTTGAGGGACTTTTCATTATTGAAATGTTTTCCAAGAAGAAAATTTTGCAAGGAACGAAACAAATGATAATTGGATGGGGCAATATCTGGAGAATATGCAGGTTGTGGGAGTACTTCCCACCCCAACTGGGGTAGTTTTCCCGCCGTGATTCTTGCAGTATGCGGTCGTGCGTTATCGTGATGAAGAATTACGCCCTTCCGATTAATCAGCGCGGGTTCTTTTTCTCTCAAATCTCGGTCTAACCTTTCCAATTGTGCACTATACACTTCACTTGTAATGATTTGGTTGGTAAGAGTTCATAATGAAGAATTCTTCAGATCCGTCTCTTCAGATTAACATAAAGCACCCATTTTTCATCTCCGGTAACAATTTGCTACAAAAACGGCAATCGGTTTCGACGAGAGAGGCGCGAACTGCAGATTGTGACTCTTTGATTGCGGTTGTTTTCGGTTAATTCATGTGGAACCCACTTTCCAAGCTTTTGGACCTTACCAAGTGACTGCAATTGATTGCAAAATAGTTCTTTGCGAACAATTGAAAGCTGTCGCAAGCTCTTGTTGCATTATTTGAGGATTTCTAACCAAAAAAGCCTGAAGTGCTTCTTGATCCAAAAGCGACACTAATTATTACTAGACCTGGTAATAGCCTACACCTAATATTCCATTACCAACTGAATGTTTTGAAAACCCGGTTTGTGGTGTATATATGTATGTGTATATTCAGCATTTTGTTGATACGTAACTGCTGCCAACACTATCTGGTTATGATACAGGTGCTGACTAATAGACTAAATTAATTTAACAATTAATTAATGGACGATTTACAACAGCATGATATATGTATGTGAACGGCAAATAACGTATATAATACAATATTATATGTGTTTTTAAACATAAGTATGCAAAACATATGCAATATACAAAGTATGCAAAATGAAAAATATATTTTTGAAATCAGCTGTTCATGATTTTCTGTCCAGCTCTTGTTGGTATAACTATTTTCCAGAACAATATGCAGTTACCTAAATATCCGCAGTGTAATCATTGGACTGCAGATTTTATGTATTTATGACAAAAATGAGTAGATCAAGTTTAAAACAATGGAGAGATTAAGAGAATTTAAGAGTGTCATCGTATTATTTTCAAGTTATTAAAATTCTTAAAGAAAGAAAAAGTTTCTACCTGACAACAGATTGTTGTAATTTTTATTTTGCATAATCCGCAGTCTAGTAATCATTAATAAACGAAATTATTGCAATTTCGAATTCTTTGTCATTAAGTGCATCTTTCTAATTCGACTGCAACTTTGTATTTGTTTCTGCTGTGAATACATTTGTTACAGACCAATAACATGGTATTTTTAGAACTCTTTGAGAACACAATTAAAAATGCTGGAGTAACAACTATTTAAAAATTGTACTGCATCTGGCGACATTTCTACTTTTATTTGTTTAGGTTATGACGTCGATGATTATTGAGATATCTATAAGATATATTAATAGCCAATGGTATTAGTAATTTAGTTAATTAATAATTACTGCACTTCAGTTCTTCAAGTAATTACTAGATTTTATGTATTTTTAAAAGTGACAATAGAACAAATGCAAAATAGAAAACAAAGTTAAAGAATTAAAAATGCTATCATATTATTTTCAATACATTAAAATTATTAAGTAAAGAAGTAAATGACTATATAGGTTCTGTACCTTTATAGAAATTTTTATTTCGCTTGAAAATCCGCATGGATATAAAGATCCACCTTTACAATGATAGCTTAGAACTATCTTCCTATTTCTGATTTCTTTAAGTCGTTTTACTGAGCTTTAACCCTTTCGCTTCGAGCGCCGCTTATAGGCGGCACCCGCGAGATGACCTGTGGTTACGAGCGCCGCATATAGGCGGCATTCAAATAATGCACATACAAGTGCCATCTATAGTTTTTTATCGTTAGCGGTAGAACTTTTTCTGTTGATTAATCGCTTCTTGAATAACATTAAAACGTTTTACGCAATATACTTCAAATATTCAAACGATTGTACACTTAGGATACATTAGGATATATTAGATCGTATACACAGCAACCACGCACACTGTGTAATTCTAGCGTGCGTTTCCGTTCAGTGACAGTACTTCGGTGGACTGGACTGCCGAAGCGAAAGGGTTAATCCTTTGCGGACGAGTGTCGGATATATCCGCCCAAGCGTTTTTACCGTTACGGACAAGTGTCGGATATTTCCGTCTAACTTTCGCGCTGCGGCTGGCATACGTCTGTCGTCGTAAACGATACACTATACCACACAAAGCAAGAATATAAAACATCTCATATATAAACAAGACTAAAGTTTGTTTATGATTTTGTTAGATTTTATGAAAAACTTATTTAAATAATGCTTTAGTTTTTGTAATGCAAACGCGCGACGTGAATATTTTCTTTACTACGCGCTCCAATACCTGTCGTCCACAGCGACGCTCGCCCGTCGAGCGGCTCCATCTGCAAAGGGTTAAAAGGAATGTGTGTTATTAATACAAGATACTCGAGGACTTTCCATGGTTCAGCTCTACCCCTTGTTTCTGTCCCACAAAGCGTCTAAAAAATTTGATATCAAATTTTTAGGCAGTATTATAAAGGGAAGGCCTGTCTCAAGTTTACCACCCGCTATATCACGCATAACATATTGAAAGAAAATAAATGGTGGCTACCAATAATCGAGCATCAAACGTTAGAATTAGTCCACATTTCTAATTTTACGATTCATTTTTACGAAACTATAATAGATGAAATACAAAAATCGATAATTTAGCATTCGAATACTTTCGTGAGCGACGTTACATATAGTTGGTGTAAGAAGTTGTCGGACACCTTTTAAAACTGTTACCTTTTTGAAAATTAGACTAAATGACTTGAATATTTTTGGAAATGTTAGAGGACTAGTTTCCCGTACAAAGACGCATATATATTTTTTTCTAATTTTGCTATTACTTGCATTACGTACGAACTTGTTTGTTGTTTTGATATACAAATATCAAAATCCAAGTTCATTTACCTCTCATAAAATCATGGAATTCGCTACTTACGAAAGGAAACAAGTCGTGAGTTGCCTTCAATCGGATTGACTAAACAGACAGACTACGAAAAATGATAAAACAATGGATTGCTATATCCATCGCTTGCACGAAGTATCATTTTTGTTTTACAATGTTACAGCTGTAACGAATTTAAATAATGATGTGCAAATCAATGCAGGAATACTTAACAGACAGATGCAACATTTTCAAGTAAAAGCACGATGACTATGTAAAAAAATCAACATTGACAATGAGTATCAAAAATGAACAAGCGAAATTTGCATCTGCCGAGGCCCTTAAGTAAGTAATTCTTCAAATTTCTTCACTGCTTGGTATTTAACCTAATCAATTTTAAACAAATTAGGATTGACAAAAAATAGTATTATCAGGTAAATCAATTCTAATGAATTGCGATACGGAAAACGTCGTTTTGGAGAAATTTGCAACCTCAGTGCGTGTTAGTAGAGTCAATTTGACGCCATTTTCAGGTTTCAGAATATTTTATTCGGCCATTTTTCAAAAAATTGATCTCAGACTTTGTAATTTTTGTTTTCTTTAACACGAAGTGTATGTATCTATTACTATCAATGAAAAAAAAACATATAACCTAAAGATCTGACAATATTTGTTACAAAAAGAGACTTGTATGTTAATTTGACACATTTAACGAGTAGGAGGAGACATGTCAGTTCTTTTTTTTTGTCAAAGAAATACCCAGAAGCTATAAGGAGGATGTAATAATAATGAGTCATTTTGCTGTACATCATAACGCAAATGTAAATAACCTATGCTGCGATAAGTGTAAAATGTGAAGAGAACATCGTGTAAATGTGTTCTTTTTATTTTCAATAAATATACAGTAAATAAATTGTTTGCTCCTGATTATATTGATGATGTACGATAGCGTCACTTTAACACGCCAGCGACAAATTAAGCTGAAAAAACGAGGATGGGATGAAGGTTAATCTTTCGTCCGCGACTGCACAGTTGGCGCCGACTACCTTTTGCAATTTCCATTGCAACGAAATGCGTAAACTCGACTGTTTTGAAATAGCAGCATGCGGCAACCCGTCTCACAGTCCGGGAACGATCACGAAGCGTTAGTGGCATGCAATCGTCTCTAAAAATCCAATTCTTCCCAGTAGATATATCTTTCCATCGCCGCGCGTTTCCAGCCTCACCATTGCGCAGCCCGATAAGAGGAGCGGTCACATGTACAGGTAGAAAATTGTCTGCGACTTACGATATCCTTCCAGAACATCGCACCAGCTTAACTTAACGCCACGGCTGCGTGCAGGCTGTTCTACACGTGTAACTCGCCGCGACACTAGCGCGCAAATGTGCAAGTGTACAACGCCACCGCGATGCACGTGCCTGTGTAGGGAGAAATGATGGTGATAAAGTTTGGCGAACAGCTGCGGGGAATGTATCGTCGTTATTTGTCCGCGCGCAGTTTCCTTTTTGCAGCGGCTTCCTAACCGCCGTCCAACAGTGTTTCATCACGTTTGGTTCTTGCGGGGGGAAACGCTTGTAAGGGTAACCGAATAGACTTTTGTAAAAAGTTACAAATGCAAGCACTCGAAGTAACGAGGTGTTTCCGCTTGGGCTACTTACGAGAAGCTTACGAGGAGTAGATGCTGTAAACTCTCCAAGTTCCTCAAGGATCCTTGATCGACTTTGAATTCTCTTCTTGTACCAAGATTTTTGTGTACCCTCCTATTATCCCACACTTGTCACTCTTCTCCGAGAGACGATGTTTAGGGAACGCCGACCGGGAAAGAATGAAGTGCCTAAGATTAAACAACGCTGCATTGTGATTCCTTATTAAAATTGTAGCACAAATGTTAGAATAAAACATAGATAGAGCATATAAAAGAGGATGTAAAAATTCGACCCATATTTTTGAACATTGTTCTTTATATACTCACTCGCACAAATACTGTTATGCAACAATCGGCTGCAAAAAATGATTATTCGAATACGCATGTTTCTAAGCAACAACGTACTGTTCCATATTGCGTAGTTCAGGTTTTTCATTGTCCTATTTGTGGAACAACTGGAATCCGTGTTTCATATTCAATGTCATTATTCTGGAACGGGTATTTGAAATGCGCATTCCATTATAGGGACATTTAATATGAAACACTGGGATATGATGCAAAGACGGTGTTCCATAATAGGGACACGCTCGTACATTACTATTCGATTCGTATTCATTTTTATTCACGTTAAATAAATATTTCAGAGGTCATTAGATTATCTAGAAAAATCAATCTATCGAACAGTAGTATAAATAACGCTTTTAAGTTGTAATAATATCGATGACGTTGAAAAGCGTTCCATATTACGTACTTTTACCTTAATTGCAAAAGTATATGTGAAATAGGATTCGAGGATATTTATTAATCGGTATATAACGTGTAAAAAGGTTTTGACTATTGTAGATGTATTCTATACCTTCAAATTCGAAGATTTCCGCAAAAGAGTCCTTGACCATATTTTTCATTGTCAAATTCTATTACAATTGCGTATTCTAGTCATCGAGTGAAGCAAACTTGCAAAAGAAACCATATACAGTAAATTCTTTACAATTATTCCTCAGCTTGTAAATAAAAATGGACAATTTGAGAAAAGGAGATACGATTATTTGAGCCTCGCGTCTCGTTTTTATGGTCGCCGATTGTCAATAACTATAAAAACGAGCCGCGAGGGTTGAATAATTGTATCTTCCATTCCCAAATTGTTCACTTTTGTTTACAAGCTGAAAAACAATTGGGGAGTATTCGCTGTATTCCAGAGCTACTGTTCCGTTATAACGTAAGGAATGCTCTATAAAAAAAGATTGTAAATGAATAAGCTATGACTTTGAAACTTTTCAGTTTTTAACATATACTCTGTATATGCAGCTATTCATTTAAACTTCGTTAAACTTTGTTTAATTGTTAGGAAGCCGGAACTTATTTTTTACTAACAAGTTGCAATTTTACCCTAAATTAAAAAGTAAGTGTTTCGACTCCCAATATACGAGCTGATAAATAAAGTCTATGCAATCGCACTGTATATTTTGTGTCCTTTGACCTCCTTAAAATATTATAACCAGAATGCATATCCTTATGCAAGATAAAGATATTATACACCGATGGCAGAAAACAGGAATTCCATAGACATTTATTTTTTCTTTCAACAATTTTAATAATTTGTAAATAGACTGCGGATTTGATGCATAATAAAAATTGTGCACCTTGATTACAATTAGTATGCGGATATTTATGCAAAATAAACATTTTTCAAGAAAATTATATGCAACAGATCACATGTACAATTTTATATTTCAGTTACTGATTCTTATTACAGATACATAAAATCCGTAGTCTAATTATAACAAACTAAACTAATGTAGAAGTGAATTTTTTATCTGAATAGCTTTAAAAGGTTGAAAATAATGTCAGAATATTTTTAATTTTTTTTTAATGTTTTTAATTTTGTGGGTTTGTTGTACCCATTTTTATTGAAAGCATATCCAATCTGCCTAGTACACATGAATAACAAACCTTTTGAGTTCTTCTTACAGTGTTACCGTTATCATTTTGTTTTAGATGCATGAAACCATAGCCTAATAATAATTCCGTTAAAGTGGTTTCCCACAATCAAATGAAATTATATTAAACTAGGTTAAGAAGATACACTTAGCACACACTTGACACGGGTTTACAGATGAGACTGGTTAAACGAAATGCATGTGCATTCACCTTCCAGCAAAATGAATGCGAACTTGTCGGGTTGGACGCGCACGCCGGAAGAAATATTGCCCTTGCCAATATCGAATTAGCACAGTCAGCAGGCAGGGGTTTAAAAAGTCATATCTCCACCTCATAAACCAAAGCCGTTTTAACACTTACCTGGCAGTGCTCTATTTGCCGGAAAATTTGTTCCACTTTGCTTAGCGAGAAATTATCGCGGTCTCTCTCGTCCATGGCCACTCCCACCCCTTTCTATCTCACTCTCTCCACCCCTCCCTCCCCCTTTTCACCCCACGCAGCACCCCAGACCACCGGCATCCGCCTCGCATCTCGACCTCATCCAATTCCCATTGCCTGTAGTGGTGCGACGTGGCTGTTCGAGCAAAAGCGAGCGGGTAAATATCTTGCAGTGACGGTAAACGGAATTGAATAAACATTTTTCAGCAAATAGAATCGACAATGGTACGAATTTAAAAGTCGCCGAGACGAGCACAGGTGGTTCTCCCGCCGCGCCGCCGCGCGCGTCGAGAAGAGCACCGAATGGAAAAATTGCATTTCACACTAACCGTCTCCCTCATCCGTTCCGTCGTCGTCCCCTTACGAGCGACCCTCCTTCGTCCCTTTCCAGTTCCTATGACCATCGACGTCGCCATCCCCCCATAAAGTCGCGCATCCGTGACCCTCAACGACCAAGACGTGAGCCGAGGGGGTGGGTTCCCGTGCACTTGACTTTCTGAGCCAGTTATCTCCCGATTCTTGCCGTGAATTGGTTATAAATGCTAATGTACGAGCCAGCTGCGGTGCAATCTCCGAGAACGAACGTCCTTCGATGAAACGTGGCCGTCGTGCAATTTTAAGGTCCACCATGTCGCGATATATTACTCTGCTGGAAGATGAACACCCTAAGAAACGATATGTTCGAAGGCATCTTCCAAAGGCGAGTTCAGGAAATGTGGTCAAATGATCCGCTTCGACCATCGTACGTTGGATTATTTCGCTTCAAAAGCTAGTCAAAATAATTTACAAATAAATAAGTTATTTGGACAAACTTGATTAAAGTGATAATGTACTGCTAACAAATTCATTGCTAGAACTCTCGAATTGGCAAGTTTTGTATAGAAATTTTTCTGCTGATTCTTTCAATACGTTCTATTTAACACCCTTAAACGAATTTTATTGTGACAACTTCATTTGTGCTGACGAAAAAAGTTATATATAGTTGAACGTAACATACCAAAGGCTGATATAGTTTGGTAAAGTCTCGAAAAGAAAGAATACAAATTTTGTAAAACTTGATAATTACAAAATTAAAACAGAAACATAAATTCAGAGATAAAACTGTTATTTATTAAAAATATTAAGAAAATGACTTTTCCCCAAGTGTAACCAACAACGGTACATTCTTGTTTGAAGCCATAAGGGTTAAAGCTGCGTTACGGATTATATTTTGTAGATTGTCTCTTTTGTTTTATTTAAGAGTATTTGAACGCAGGTCTAACGTAACAGATTCAATAATAAAAGAAGTTATATCAATTCGCAAGTTGTATTAATTTGTGATTAAAATTGTCTTTTTCTTAATTTTGAATTTGTCTAAAGATGACACTTTGTTAGTTGAGAGTGAATAATTTTCTTATAAACTGATAGTCTAATAGACTCCAAATTTATCATGGCCATTTTGAGTAAACATTATCTCAAGTTTAATTCCCATTTGTTCATATAGAATGAATTTTAAAACGTCAAGTTTTTAAAATAAAGGAACAAAGTAAAAATGTATTTTTCCAATTTCTGGAAGTTTTAATAATTCGTACACTACATTTTATTTACAGTATCCATCTGTCCCAAAATGATTCAGCTTTTAATTTTACATGAAGCTCTTTTTTATTTATGCATCAAATTGCAGCGTCGTGGTTCTAGCTTTTTAAAATTAATATTTCACGTGAATAGTAAATTACGGTTGAATATCAAAACTGTAAAACGTTTTGAATGTATTTCTTGTAAAGTCATTCGTAGACTGCGAATTTGATGTATTTATGACTTTGGGAATATGCGATTGAAAATGGTAAGGAGATTCAATGAAATTCAGAACGCCACCATACCATTTTCAACCAATTAAAATTATTTAAGAACGGGAAAACGTTTTATTTGGTTTCTATCTCTGAAATTAATACGGAAAATTGTTATTTTGTACAAAGAGAACAACTACAGTTTACATACGTATGGTTTAAAATTATTAGTATAAGTCAGATTTCCGAAAATTTTTACTTACGTCTTAAAATGTAATCTATAGATGACAAAATGAAAAAAAGACAAATGATATCAATTATAAAGTTGTCGTAAATTAACTTGGCTCTATGTTATCTTATTAATAAATTTGGTCAGTAAACAAGGCACATATTAATAAAAAATAACACTCCCTGTTTCTCACAATGAGGAAAATGTGACTTACGCCATTGTAATTCTAACCCACTCATATGTTGGTGATGGGATTATTTACTGAGATCTGAAAATTAATATTTATATAATCTAATTTTTTTAAGATGCGCAAAATTCAAAAATGTTGTAACTTAGCGATCTTTACTTCGCAATTCTACTTCTATTAAACAAAAATACTTCAATTTTATGATACTCTTGAAGTGGCAGTCGAAGCTGTTAAATCGCCATCAATTAGGTGATTAAATAACAATTTTTTAGAAAGATTAAAGGAATCAAGTTACTCTATAATATTCGGGAGAGAGAGCAGAGAGAGAGAGAGAGAGAGAGAGTGTCAGGATAATATATAAAAAGGCTGGTAAGGGCGAAACGGGGGTCAGAAGGGTTTTGGAACGTGGAGAGTAAGATTTGGAAGTTGAGAGGAGAAAGATTTTGGAAGTCGAAGGAGAACCGTACGTTGTCGTAGTTGTTGCCGTTGTTGTTGCCGTTGTTGAAGCCGTTGTTGAAGCCGTTGTTGAAGTCGTAGTCGTTGTTGTTGTTGCTACCGTGTCGCTATTGTTAGTAACTTTGTTGTAAGCCGTGGGGAGTTGTTGATAATAAACTATACTGTTATTGTTATTTAAAGACGTGTGTCGTTTCCTTTACCATATTACCACGGAGTCTCGTGGGATTTACTAAACCCCTTTAAAATAATCCCTATAATATGTTTTAGCAAATTTTATGACATTGAAATATTTCGCTGAGTTCGAACATATAATAAACCGTGTGCAAAGTACTATTACTATTTGACGTAGAACTCATTCATGAGACGTGATCACATTCGACTGCGATACTGCTGCGACATAAAATTTGTAGCATTGCAGGTTGAACAAGGATTTGAATGGCCGCGCGGAGATAAGATGAAACGATTCTCTTTACGATTTTGGCTTCGAAACGGACACGTTAAACGGAGAACCGTGTAAGAGAAACGCTGAGATAGTTTCGAAAAGAAATCTGCTCTTCTTTTACAATGGAAAACATTTATTTTATCTCTTCTAACTTTCTCGCAGAACTGGAATAAATTTGTTGCCGTCGTATGACAGGGTTAGGCACAATCGATTATCAATTAAAATCGCACTAATAGGAAGGGTATCATTTCCATAAAGATAAGATTTATATTTAACAAGTAACACAACATTTGTGTTCTATTCTTCTTCCGCATTCTTTCATTCAAAAATTACCAATTTAATTAAGTGATTATACAATTATCTCGGTATTTCTACTGATTGTAAAAAATTTTATTTTAATTTGTTATTTAAACTATTTAAACACGGACAACGACAATATGTTTGTCGGAAATTAATCCGTACTACGTTCACGAATGCATATTGTTTTATTTGTACCGACATTTTGATATCCGACGATGTACACGATAATATCTGCCTCTCATTGTCGTTTACAATATCATCACGATATAGAATTATTAAATCATTAAACATTAACACACACAAACATAATAAAATATTAGAATCATTAATACATAACCTTGGCATAACCTGCTATCACAATAGTAACAATAAAAGAGAAGCATAAAGAACAAATTATTGAAACACACTAATAATAAATGTGTACATAACAAAAATGAGTAAGAATGAGAAAATGAGAACGCTTTGTGTGTCATTTGTCTTGAACTATTTCAGAAAGTGACTAATTTTTATATTATTACAATTACGTTATTATGAACATACTTAAATAAGATATTCCGAGTAACAAAAACAGTTGTTCAAAATTCAATCGAGATATTTTAAATGACTATTAACCTGCCTCGAAGGCAATTTCAACAACAAAAACATTTTATAAGTTACGTTGCATGTATTTCCCAAATCGTCCTTTACAATATGTTAAAAGGAAGGATCGAAATATATTTTAGTATTTTTTGCATGAAGTAATTAGCTAAAATAAAGATTGTAGAAATCAAAAGGTGGAAAATGTATCGACTTACCCGAGTCTTCCCTATTTATTAACAAGAAATAACTAACATTTCAACAAGACAATTTCTTATAGTACAAAGTATTATACTTAAATATTTTATGTGGTTTCTCTAACTTGCTCCATAAAAGAAAGGCTGAGTGTATCAGTATATCCTTGATCCACTACGCAATACATATTCATGTACGCGCTGATTATTCGTTGTATCGCCACATCCCATAAAACTGTTATCAACCAATATTTCTGCAGCATGATCGGTGGTAACTGCTAACTAGAACGGTATCCGCGCTAAGTCGCGTTTCCATAAAACCACCGCGATCCGAGCACCGCTTTGATGAGCTATAAACTTCGTATCGTCCGTTCTTTGATTGTTTACAATAAAAGATTAAGGGAGCGAGGAACAATCAGTCCTTTACATAAGGATGGGAGTTCGCTCGTAAACGGGCCGTAAAACGAAAAATAAGAGAGTTGGAAATCGGAACGGAAGTGGTGGAAGGTCAGTTCCACGCCGGCGCCATCGCTGGAACCGATTTATGGTAGCGAGCGTGCCTCGGCAGTTTGTTCGAAAGGGTGTTCGTTTCTTCGTCAGTAAAAAGGAGGATCGAGCGAAACGATCGATCAGGTCGTACGATAAATTAGCATTGAGTTAGTATCCAACGCGATCAAATTCATTGGCTTATTTTGGGGGCGTGTGAATCGTTCACTAAGTTCGGCTATGCTTGTAACGAAAAGACTGGAATGGCTGTACGCCTCCAATTTTCTTCTTCAAATACGTATCCGCGCTGTTTCGGAGCTTTTGGCTCGAACTCGTTTGGATTCCACCGTGTGGGATTGAAGTCGGGGAACAATAAATCCTTCGGAGCATTATTCTTCGAGCATCTGACTAGTAAAAGCGACGCAGGCAAACGGCGAAAGAGCTTTCGTCGCTGGTATCGAATTCTGAAAGGCTCTTACAGTCTTTCACCATCCTGCGGAATCACAAACGAACCATCGGAATGTAATTGCGCTGCCATTGGCTAGCTAGGTGGGTCTTTGCCACCGGTGGGCAAGATATGAGAGGCATTCGGGGAATTAAACTGTTTAATTTTACGGTTTTCGTAGTGCATACTCCCGCTCTGTTTCAATTAAGTTACAGCGGTTACGTGTTTACCGATGCCGTAACGTGAAATCCCTTTGATAACTACTCATTTGGTGGCATGGGAAATTTTGAATTTAATCCTGTTTCCGGTAGCCTGTTTTCCGTGCATAATTATAATGAATTGTTTTTGTTGGTTTTAAATAGCATTATGATGCGAAACGTGAAAACTACTTTGTAGGAAAGAACGTCACTTCTAACTGTTGTCTCTCAACAGCAGCAACTATAATGTATGATGTTTCATTAGAGAAAATAAAAAAATGTTTCATTAAGGAGTCCACAAAGTAGGAAATATTAAAAATACGCTATTTTCTCATTCAAAATTTTTATAAAAAACTATTTATTCACTCCCACGTTTGATCAGGGAAAGCATTAGGAATAAATAGTTATTATTATTATTATTATTATTATTGGACAATATAAACTACATAGTAAGTTACGTGTTGCATCAAATCCACAAACAATGTAAAATTGTCGTGGATTCCTTAAGTGCGTAGCGTGTACATAGCATCGTTTTAAAGCTCGATTTTCCAATCACAGCGGCATCCTGAAACACGTGGAGTCGTCGGTCAACGGTCGAGCAGAGTGGGGGGACGTGGGGAACAGGTCATCCGTCGCGGTGTGCGCCAGACACCGACGCCGTAATGTGTTAACAAGGTGTTAAGGTGTTATAATAAAATAAATAAGTAAATAAAATAATATGAAATAATATAAATATTAGTAAAATCTAAAATGAAAAATTCTAGTTTTTCCGTTTCTAGAAATTGTCCATGTTGGATTTATGATGAGGGAAACTGGCAACACCTTTTTTAATAACATAAAATATTTAATAAACTGATTTTTCCGTGATTTGTTAAACACAAACAGCAACACAACAATCGACAATTCATTGCGAGGTTGTTAAGGAAGGAGAACTGGCACGTTTAACTTTAATATAGATATTTAATTATATATGTGTAGACGTATTATTTAAAACTGATGCAACTACTTAATAAATAACAAAATGACAAAAAGATGCATAAAAGAATATAAACGTAAAACCGGGCTGTATCCCAGTTAGGCGACTAATAAATAGAACTTAAACAAAAAGGCCAGTGAACCCCAGATACGTTTCGTCTTAAACCTAAACATCCCGGTCATCGACACTAGCGAGAACGCTTATCTTCTCGTGACAAAGTTCGTCACATCTCACATCATACACACATTCGTACATCATATTCAACTATCTTTTTTACCCATATCTTATCTATCTATCACCTTCGCTGCTTTATAATCGAATCGTATTCAGAAAAAATCATTCACACACAGTCGTTACGATGCATGTTCTCAGAAGGACAAACGTGAAGTTCCTTGTCCATCGCTATTATTAGATTGACAAAATTTATTTCTGTTTAAAACTAGGAATTACACAAAAATTTATTTCTTATCTTGGCTATTTCGATGAGCCAAAGTTACGTAACAGTATATTCAGATCCTGCTGACGACTCTACACTTCTGTGTTTCATCTCGGGTAGATGTATCGGTATGGTACTATCTGTGCTATTCTAATTTTTAATTTTAAGTTGGCTACAGTTCCTAATGATTGGCAGAAATTCATTAATAAAATTAATGAAACAGATATCATTTCTACATCATAAAGTATTCTTAGTATAGAACCTGCTGAATTGCAAGTTCTTATTACAATAAACGTAAATTGTACATTGGCTAACTAAACGTACGAAATAACACGAAGAATTACAATACGTATAACCTAAAAATTATCACTAAAGAAAGAAATTGGTGGAAAAAGAAAATGCAATGCAAATAAAATAAATAGCAAAAAGAATAAACAGCAGAAAGCAGAAAAAATGAAGAAAAGCGAATTGTATGCAAAAAGAAGAAAGTTGGAGGAAAAGGGAAATGAAAGAAACAAGAAAAGCGTAAAAGAATAGTACACAGAAATGACAAAAATAAGTAAAATAATACTACTTTTACGTTATCATTATATACATATCATTATTATGTTGTAATACCAAGATTTACAAATACCACAAAACAAAATATAGTAAAGGGAAGTTTTTAAAAAATTCTTTGATCACTTGTATCCTTCATTACTACAAATTAATGATATACAAATGGGAAAAAAGGCATATTTTACTATTTTTATACTGTAATAATTCTTTAATCATTTTATCTAATGCCAGTTAGATATCGAAATTAAAGATATTAAATAATCGATTGAAACTTTTCACATTTCTTATGTAATAGAAGACTTTAAGAATACCTCCGTTGAAGTTCATATGAATCCATAACGTGGCTACAGCCGATACGTATATCCTATTCATGTTCGTCACAAGTGCATAAAAATTTAAGTTTAGTTATTATTAATATACTGATTTTATCATCGCGCATGTTCGAAACGTAACTGCGCCGGTTCCGACCGAGGTCGGCAAGGAATTTCAATAACTCTGTGTTACGACGATATTAAAAATACCGTAGAAACGTTTTCAGTTTTCAACTGTGACGTCGAGCTACCTCCTATATATCCCCGTATAAGGTACAAAAGCTTCCGCGGAATCTTCGAATTTAAATATCACTGAACATCTAGCCAGCCACGGCTCCTGAATCACGCTCGGATATGAAGAACTCCGGAGCTTTAAACCAGTTGATCTTGCTATGCATTTATGGATGTCGAAGGCTCGAAGAACCCGGTATATCGTACGGTTTCCGCTTACGACGAATCGACTTTTCGTTCGCTAACCGCAGCACACCGTCACCGCCGCACCGGCCGTCGTCGCGTCGCGTAGTTCCTTTCATTTTTATCCGTTGCGGGCCTTCCCGCGCTTCCTTTTGTCCGATTTGGTGGGACCTGTATTAGCGGATTTGCGGATGGTCGTCGATTATGGCCTCCCCGTTGGAAAGTTCTCGAGGACCGTTCGACGTGCACCAGGAAACAGGAACATCACGGGAACTTCTACGCGATTTCCCCAAGGGCCTTCCACGATAATTCAACGGTCTACGTCCGCCCAGAATTCAACTGTCTTCCACGGCGCATCGAAGCCGTTCTCGTCGGCGTCGGATCTCTAATTCTTCTCGAAATTTGATACGGTCGGTAAGAGGATCAGAAGCGTTCGAGCACACCTATGAACTTGCGATAGACCACTGGTCCGCGTGGATCTTTCTTTAGAACCACAATCCTTACCTTTACGGCTCCATCGAATTCCCATTTACGTCGTAGATCGCCAGGCCTAGGCCTGTTCTACGAAAGATATGTTTTTACTTAAACTTTCTATTGGACATACTTCAAATGACTAGGTCGTATACTCGCGGATGAAGTAACCCCAAGTATCAAGAATTTAATGAACATTGAACTCATCCTAGAGTGGTATCGCTCGTCAAATTGACCCTTAACAATAGGGTAGTTTCCGTGCTTATTACCAATTTCCGTGCTCCCACATTAAAAGCACATAGAAAAAGAAAAGTTTTATTATTTATTCATCTATATTATTTTATGTTTACCTGTCGACATGTAAAGTTGAGGAAGAGATATCAATTTACATATAAAACTTCTTTTTTTATACGTTTTTAATCCGAGGCACTGAAATTGGGACATCTATCCTAGTGGTGATGTACACCCACCTACAAAAGTATTGGAACATCTGCTTATTTGGTACAAATTGTAATATGCCATTCACTTTAGGTAACGTCCACAGGTTTGAAATATGGCATCATATTGTCGAAAGTACATATTAAGTTAGAAGTGTTTGTCAATTACGCAATAGTTTATCTGTTTAATGAATTTTTTGCATGTTTTCTTAATGCGCGGCAGCAAAGAAATAATCGAAAAACTAAGGAAACTCCAAGAAGTAATTAAAAAATGCGATCGATATATCGACGAAAAGAACATTTAATTTTCTTTTATAAAGTTGACATTATTATTATTATAACGTAAAATATATATGTGAAATACATTTAAAAAATTGAAGCAATTTCCTATCGGGTTTTCATATTTATTGAATTTTCTGTAAATGTCCTAATACTTTTGGAGAGGGGAGGCGATACACAAAAATTTCATGAACGTCCGCACTATTGATACGGAGTCTGTTTGTCACCAAGTTACAATTATAGGACGTCCGTTTCATATCAAGTCACCGTTTCATATCAAGTCAGTACGAAGATTCCATAAGTTTGAACATCTCGCTTTTAATGGTTTTAATTGAATAAATATGAAAACACAATTAAATAATAACACAATTAAAATAAGATTAATTAAAAATACATCATTATTTTAATAATACTAATAATAATAATAATACATCATTATTGTCGAACCGGTTACTGTGGGGTGATCAATTGCAGTGCCTTCTGCTTATTTTTGGACATAACTAATTTTATATTTATCGAATAAAACCTATTTTTTGTTCTCCTATTCTGTTTATTTCTTAATAGAAAAATTTTGTTTTCAATGTCGATCAAATTTTTCTATTCAAAAATGAACAAAATAAAATAATTTTCGAGGTATTTAGATTTTACATTGAAAGTTCTCAAGTGTGACCATACTATAAGCATAATAGAATATAATATAATTCAAAGTTGTAAAAACGATGTACAGTAAATTTTTGCCAATTATATCTCAACTTGTAAACAAAAATGGACAATTTGGGAAAAGAGGATACCATTATGTCAGCCTTGCGGCTCGTTTTTATGGTCGCCGATTTTCAACAACTATAAAAACATGTCGCGAGACTCGAATAATCGTATTTCGTCTTTCCAAATTGACCATTTTTGTTTACACGCTGAGGGACAATTACAGAGAATTTACTGTATTTGTTCTATTATACTTTTTCATTTTGGTCAACACTGAGAGGGTTGTACTGTTACTTATTAATAGACTTGATTTTAATAAAATAGTAAAGGTAGGTAGTGCAAAATGAGTGCCTCAGAGTTATTGCCATACATAATAGATAAGAATTCAAATATGGAGACTGACACATCCGAAGTTGCAACCAACAAATTTTTCGTCCCGGATAAATAATTTATGTGCACATGCTGGGTATAACGAGATAAGCGATACAGCTGGGCAGGAGGCTGTTTCGCATACAAAAACAGGTGAAAATGCAAAACTTGGGTCCGCAAGTCCCAAGAGATTCATTTATTAATCAGAAAAGTTTCTCGCTGGATAATTCAGAATGTTTCATTCGCTGTCTGTTCGTTTAAGCATTTGAGGAGATTCATATTTTAATATTTCGAATACTTTTCTCTTTTTTTCTAATGGTATATGTATACATTATTTAAAGGTGATATAAATTTGAAATGTAATACTTCGCAAATTCTATGCAAGTATAGTGATTGTTTATCTATGGAGCAATAAATATGAATCAGCTGGAGCTTAATTAGTCGAATTATATATTTATTATTTATTTTATTCAAAAAAGAGAATTCTATAATTATAATAATATTTTCTATATAGAAAATTCTATAATATTTTTCCTTCTTGGTTTTGAAACCATGTTGTTTGCCCTGTGATATATAAATGGTGGTTTTAACGATACCAAAAATATATAATTCTTGTATATAAGATTATAAAAAATGTGCAAAATATCTGAAAAACTATGTAATAATAATAATATTTTTGTATACATCATTCTTTCAAGTAATATGCACATAATTTTATGTCTTCATAATGCCAGTACTAATAAACATCGTGAACGAACTTATTGACAGTATATGGACAAAATTTCGAAAAGTATTTAATACATATATTTTAATAATAGCCTTCTGTTTTCACGTTTTCAAGTCGGAAATAACCCAAAAATTCAGAGCAAGAAACTGTATCATAAAGTACTTTTAAAAATCGATATTTAACGAAATATTAAATCTGAAAATTGCTCACCATTTTGTAGTAGATGAACTGACTTTTTGTACACTTAATATTTCATTTTATAAGACTGATTTGTCACTTCAAACTTCTATCTATTTTCACTTTGCAAATACTTGAGAATGGACAGCTGTAGAGATGTGCGTATTGAATATAATAGTATTTTGTAGAAAAGTACAGAAGTTACTGAACGCACAGGAGTTGTGCTGCAACTTCTCAATTAGGAGTATCAAATCTTCTTTATCTTTTTCGCAGAGTTATCTTCTCTTAACTTCGGAGTTCAATAGATATACCATTCTACATATGAAACATTGTTCGGTGTTACTTTCTATTTCTAGTACACTTCTCTTAAAGATTTTCATACAGTACAAATGCATGGCACAATCATACAATAATATTAAAGATATCAATTATTTGGACAACAAAAATAAATATTTAATAAAGATTACAATATGTCACGATTTTCTATACTGAAATTTTTTTAATACCATCGATTAATTCTACTGTGCCGGAGTTACGGCGAGCAAGAGTGCGGAGAACCGCAAATATGTATTAGGAGAATTTCAGTGTGGGTCAAAAATGACTCCGTCACAGGAAGCCGCACTTCAATAGTCGGAGGATTAAAGACTAAGAGTTTTTATCCGATCGTTCGACAATAGGTCATTTTCATGTAAAGTATAAAATCGTGAATGTCGTGTATGACACTAGTTGCGGATATATTAGCCTTTTGCACTCAGAGATATTTTAAATCCAAAACGAAAAGATTTCTTTCCACCCATAATATTTTCATTTTATATGATTCATTAAATTTTATGTATACAGATTTTGCACTCTAAATATTCATATCTTTTTTTACATTACACTCACCCTTTCGCAAATGAAATATACCCTCTTGTATTTCTGCAATAAATTTATAATACTTATTTAATAGTAAACATACCTACATCTGTGCTACTATAATTGCAACGCGATAATTAATAACATCCACGAAAAAAATTATTTATCTTCAACTAGGTCAACATTGAAGGTGATTAAAATAGTACCGCTCAACAATATCATGCAGTTCCTAGATCTTGTTGAATTCTAGATCATGTTGTTCTATATCTTAGACTGTTAAAAATTAATGGTATATGCACAATATATGCTAATGAAATGTATATAATCAGCACACCTCATATTTGTAAAGCTGTGTTATCCAGAAATCTAGTTGCATATGGCACATCTAAACTCTTTTTATATTTATATTATGTCACAGTCTTGACACACACAAAATCAATTCGATTTGCAAAATAATATATTTGATTTGGAAACAGTTTATGATATCATCATATGATACATTATAAATAAAAGTTTCAAAAACGTTGAGTAATTGCTTAAAACGTAATCTATACATACCAAAATGTTAAAAAAAGGAGTGAAATAAATTATAAAATTACCTTAAATTGACTTAATTCAAAATTATCTTAACTTTGGCAAGTAGACAATACGCGCGTTAGTAAACTCACACTGAGGAAAATGTGACTGGCGCCATTATAACTTTAACTCACTTAAATATTGGTGGTACCCATAAGATGATGGTAACAATAATAGTAATAATAATAAGAATAAATCTATTTAGAACTAGAGTATTATGGTTGGATGTAACAGTAGACAATCCTGATACGAGGAACACGTAACAGCGATTGGCATCAGACTAAGTTACGGAACGCGGAAACTGTTATTACTTTAATAATTATTAAGCCTTTTCTCGCGCCATCTTCTGTCCCATAAATACATCTCGGGTATGGCAGCGTCGATAGCGTCTCGCATTGCAAATTTCACGGCTGAGTGTCTCAAATATCGAAAGCACCTTAGCATTGGAGGAGAAGCCAGCAGGGTGAGAGAGGCGAAGGTGGAGATGGTAGAAACGGGAAACGGTCAGTTCCATTTCCATCGCTGGAGGTTCTCGCGCCCCTCGGTCCGGACGCCTCGCTCCGCATTGAAATATTACCGCAATACCGCGCGGGCTAGGAGCGTAAAGAAAAGTAAACGTGAAATCCAATCGACCAATCCTATTTTCTCGCTTCTGTTTGCAGATTACCTCGATCGAGCGGAAGGAGAACGACGGGGCAGCTTGGGCGTCGCGTCGCGTCGCGGCTTCGCTGATTTATTCGCCAGGCGTGCGGAATGAAAACAGCGCGGCGCGGCATGAAAGGCGCAGGCAAATTACCGGATCGAGCCTGACCGTGTTAATCGGCTTTTCGCAACGAGTTCTCACCTGGCGGTGGAACGAGTCCCCGTTAAATTGGGATTGCCAGGTCGACGAACAAAGCGAACAGAAAGAAACCCGGAGCAGGAAAAAAGGAAGGCGGCGATGCGATGGGAGGAACAGAGACGGTTCGAGCGATGAGCGGAACCACGCAGCCGCGACTTGCATCGGGAATACTTATTCCGGAAATCCGGTTTGTCGGAACGAAGCCTTGAAATTGCCATCCACTTCTTTGCCGGTCGCGTATCCGACTGCCGCATCCGTGCCCCTGCCAAGAAAAGATGGGGTAGCAGGAACCCGCCGGTGGCTTTACATTCATCTGCTGCGAAAGAAAGTTTAAGCGACTTATGGAGACACTCTTGAAATTCACTCCGCGCCGTTCCTTAAGTTTCTATTTTCCCGGCGACAGAGGGAAAAGGACCTAGAAGTGTTTCGGCGACCTCCTCGAATTTGATTGATCGATACGCGTACAATCTCCGCGAGAAAACGCCGGCCCTGTCGCCTAAAATTATTATCGAGATTATAAATAACTAGGACGGTGGGTCCGGGCTGACCGGAGCCGCGAACGCGCCACATTATGCTTTGGCATAATAGCGGACTCTTCAATAAAACTCGACGTTATTCAGCCGTAACGCGCATAAATATTTCTTAAGCGTATGCGTCCCTTAAGGAGGTAATATCCCAAGGGCGAGGACCGTGTCCACGGAAAACCGCCCCGAAGAGAAACTAATATCCCGGCGAATATCTCAAACATCGATTTTATCTAGAGAATTCTGGGACGCGTTCCAGTGCGGACGGGGCATGGCAGTCCTCTAGAAAAATGACGGGAGCGCCCGATCCTGGGAAATCCTCTCGCGATCCGGACCCATCGAACGACCGTTTTCTACGAGGATAATAAAAATCGACAGTGACTGCGATCGGGGTGTCGATTCCCCGACAACGGCCCTCTGTCTTCGCGCGGCGAAATTTTCCGCGAAAATGCCGGACCGTGTCCGTGTCCGCGCCCTCGCCCGACATTCCCGTGTAAACCGTTCGTAATTTGTCAGCGCTGGACTCGTCCAATGGAGTGTTTCGAACCGAGACTCGCTTACACTGGAAAATCTGATAACCGGAGAGCTGGTGTAGACGTGGTAGTGTCGGCTCGAATGGATTTACACAGATCTCGAAGATGGTCGCGAAGAAAACGTTGAAGAACGAACTGTCCAACGTCGACGTTGACGTACCGGCTCGGTTAATATTCGGAACTGCGTGAGGTATGAATCGGTGTTAAACGGCGGAGAGAATCGGAGAAGGTGCTCGGAAACGTTTCAGTTCGAACAAGTTCGATTTATTCGGCGCGAGCTGCGCGAATAACGCGAGACTAGCTGGCGAGGACGAGAACCCGGGGATAGATCCAAGGTCCGAGCTTATCTGCCGATTTTTCTTCTCGGGCGCCGGTGATCGAGCCGAGAAATGCGAACGACCGACTGCGCTAAGATACCGTTCGACAAATGTGAGTCAGAGGACAGAACCAGGTGATCCGGCAGGACGGGAAAAAAGAGGATGGAGAAGGACAACGCGAGACATTATAGGGCTTACGAGGGCTTCAAGCCCGCGAATAATGGCAATACGTCGTCCTTGAAGAGGTCCACGTCGGACCGCTCGAAAACGCATCCATCGAGACAAGTGAGGTGTCTCTGCTTTGGCGGAGTGCCGGACAAGGCTAGCCAACACTCCTTCCTGAAAGGTTTTATTATAAACCTAGGGATATGTGCCCTCCTCGTGGGCTATACTCTGCTAGGTAGCTTTATCTTCCTCGCCATTGAAAGCGGCGCCGAGGTTGGGATACAACAAAGGACACTTGCTACCACAATAGCGCGGGGCCAACCCACCAGACGGAACTCAACAGCTTGGATGAATCAGGTGAGTGTATCCACCTGCTGATTTTTCCACCGAATTTTTGTTTTTACGTTTTTCAGTATCTTATCGATTCAGACACTTCTCGGCTGACTAACTGGAATTTTGATGTGTGCTTTCCTCGATGGAAAGTGCTGGATGGATATTGCGAACCTATTCTATTATTCGCGCGATCATTTACCTCGTAGCTAAAATATTGTAGGTACAGTACCGTGCAAAAGTATCCGGACATCTAACGAATTAAGATAAATAACGTAATAGAGCTGCAACAATGTAAGCATCGTTTTAAATAAAACTAATATCAGCAGAGCGTTTTTATAAAGACTATAAAACTTAATCAATATACAGTAGGCAACGATCATATTCGGACATTCTTTAAGACGCAATGACTTCTTTAACTCTTAAAATTGGACGAAATGATTTGAATCTTTTTTTAATATTGGACTAACTAGCTAGGCTAACTAGTAAAGTGATTTTTGTAAAAATTGCAATTAGTTCAAATGATAACACAATTATGTTCTTTTAACATTTCTATCTGAGCCTATAATGAAAAATTCGCAACTTTTGCAAAAATTTATTGAAACATTGTCTACTAAACTAGTCAGTCTAATATCTGAAAAAATTCAAGTCATCTGATGCCATATTAAAACAGTTATTGCGTTTTTAAACATTTTGAAGGTATTATCGTAACTCACTATAGCTATCTAAATTTTTCTTCATGTGTATTGAATTGTCTCCACAATTTTTTTTAAAGATTCCTTATTTGGCCTTAACATTTTTATTTAATTCGGTCCACAATTTTCAATTGTCTGGAATTTATTCAAACTATTGTCTATATCGAATTAAAATAAAGAACAATGCTGTGATAAAGAAAAGTAACAAAATAAGATATAATTATCGTCCAAAACATGATCTTTTCGTTACGATAATTTTACCAATAGGATCTATTAACGGATATTGCCTATATTTTCCTATAATCGTATAATATTCAAGAAATAGTGTGACGAACTAATAGAAAAAATAATTTATCCAGATACTTTTCGTGCAAAATGTTTTATACAGATAAATGAGCTCTTATTTTTTAAATATTTGAAATAATAATTATGTACAATCTTTACTGCATTGTGTAGTATAACTATCTTTGTTTTGCTCGGTACAATACAATTCGAATTTATACTCGAAACTAATACAACAGAGAACAATATTCATCCGCAATTTGCAGTAATGTCAATTCATATTTTCCACAAACGCATGAATGCCAGAAATGTACATTTCCTGCGCTATTAATTCGCTTTGAATTCCCTATATTCGCAGTAATAAATGCGGCGTTTCCATAATCTTATTTTCATTTTAATGGCGGTGAAAATGAAAACAAAGCAAACATGTCAACATCATTGTAATCAAATTTCAATTGCTGGCATAAGCGAATAATTTGGATTCCATTGTTTCGCGTGTGCTTCTATATCCGCACTCTTTGCAATGGGACAATTATTTCGGGACATACAGTCATTTGATGAGAAAATATTTCATTAAATAGAGACGAGGAAGTACGTAACGACTCCCAATGAAATCCGTTGATGAAAGCAAGCTGAAATATAAATACAATCTGCAGTTGTTAAGATAGTATTTGGATTCGTTTTTTCATTATATCGGAAAATCAAACAATCACGAGAGTATGGTTTAATTAATTTATCGAAATGTGAGTTTTAAGAAATGTGTTGCAGAAATTAACGAGTTCAAAGTATAGTGAACAAAATGAGATCTTTTTGCAATTATGTTTTATTGTCTGTATTGTCTACCTATTAACACTTTAACTGCTACGTCAACAACCACAACAATTTCATAAAAGTAAAGTATTTTATTTAATTAATTTAAAATTGCAAAGTGAACGTCAATTACTTTTTTAACATTCTTACGTTTTAAAAATCTTAATAAGATTAGAAAATTGTATTAGATGAGATAAAAATTAATTCCGTCACTCATATATGGGTGTCGAAATAGCCAAAGTACTAATAAAATTTTCAAATGTTGTGCTATACTAAGAAAAATCTAAAAAATCGTTTACTGCATGACAATCTTGAACGGAATTATTAGCTAATGTTACTAGAGTCGAATGAAGGTACACGATTAAAATAATTAGTGCTACTAAACAACTTCGCAAATACTTGCTAATTGTAAATTATAGACATTTGAAAATTATAAAATTATTAGTCGTAGATAAAGTGCTGATTATTGTATCGATTTAAGCGAATCTTTTATCAAAATACCTCTAGTTCGATTCAGTTTTCCTCTCAACTTCCACTGAATTCAAAGACAATCGAATTGCCGTTAACGTTCGTTTCAACGAAGTTTTATCGATCAAGCGTCCCATTCACTTTCTTTCTTTCTTAAAGTGAAACCCGTTCTGCAAGGACTCCTACGCTGCGAGGATATTTCCGCTTTCACAATGTTATTCACGGGCACTGCTCTTAAATTGCACGGTCTGACGATGAACTCCTTTAACTGTTTATACCCTACGTTAAAGACGCAAGTGAAGGCTGCATTGACAGCACATGCAGTGACGGTCGTATACTTAGAAACGATTGAAAAAGGGTATAACTTTCTAAAAACAGGACTAAACAACTTGAATTCGTTTTTAGATGATAGGAGGACTAGTCTATTAGACAATTACCAAAATGCATTTTTTTTTAAATTTTGCTATTACTTGAAATTATGAAGGAATAAAAATACTCATGTTTTTCAAGTTTTTATCTGCAGCTATAAATAAAAATTAAAAAGTGTGTTTTATAGATATCGGAAAATATCATCGAAAAAAAAGGTAATTTTTCAGTCTCTGTAGCTTGACTATAGTTTTCGGTATGCATATAAGTTACCAAGATCTACAAAGCATACTTGTCAACTTGTGTTATAGCCGCAGATAAAAACTTGAAAATCATGAGTATTTTAATTCTTTCATCATTTCAAATAATAGCAAAATTTAAAAAAAAAATGTATTTTTGTCATTGATTAATAGATTAGTTCTTTTACCATCTAAAAGAAGTCTGAGTCATTTAGGTCAGTTTTAAAAAAATTATACTGTTTTTCAGGTGCCCCTAAGTATGGTGATGTTAAGTATGCCATTTTTTTACTATTAGGTTAGTCAGAAAGTTCGTGCGTTTTTTAACAAATAAATATAAAACTTTATATCATATAAAGAAGTGTCTTTATTCAATTATGTATTGGCCATATGAAGTTTAATTGTTCTTTGAGTTGTTGTTACATATAACCTCATCCCATCTTTTACACCTTGCTTTCGACGTGGTTTTTGATGCTTTTTGTTGCTTTGCCTCCATGACCTTTTAGATTCAATATTATTGTAGACAAACCACTTTTCAACGACCGTCACCATCCATCTTGAAAATGGATCTCTTTTCCTCACGTTTCTTGAAAAAATGGCAAACGGTTCGATGAGATTTGCTTGGCTTAATTAGTGTAGAACCCAAACAACAAGTCAGCTAACATAACCAAATCTCTTGGGCAAGTTCTTGTGTGGTCGAACAAGTATTGTATATTAAATACAATAGTATTATGTATTAAAATTAAAACTAGTATTTTATATTAAAATTAAAATGGGCATTGTATATTCAAATTAAAATATCTCCCAAAGTAATAGTTTTTCGACATAGGTAGGTTATTACATTTTACAGAAAAAAAGTATATGATTCTATGCAAACAAAATAGCAACACTGGATTATATTCCCTTCTAAATAGAAAACGTTTCGTAAAAAACATTTTTTCCAATAACAAATAGTCGCATGCAGTGATTAAAATAAGATATCCTGTATATACAAGGTGTCCCAAAAATCACTTGCAATCGGAAAATGACGTGTACCTGGGGTCGTTTGAAGCAACTTTTTCCTTGCCGAAAATGTAATCCGCGGCTTTGTTTACGAGTTATTAACGAAAAACAGTGATCAATGAGAGGGGAGCTCTTTTGGCGTTAGGCGACAGAAACAACGAGCTGACGGAGCTCAGTTCTACTCATTGGCTCGGCCGCCTTGCGCCAGCTGATCCTGCCTCTCATTGGTCACTGATTTTTGTTGATAACTCGTTAACGATGTTCCAGATAAAATTTTTCTAAAGAAAAAAGTTGCTTCAAATGAATTCAGGATCCCCTCATTTCCGATTGTTACACATTTTTGGGACACCCTGTACGTATACAGTGTTTATTTTATCCTGTAAATTGAAATATCTTCGTCACTTTTGCAGATACAAAAAAATGTGTCAATCCTATTATACCAAACAGCTTTCGTAAGAACTTCTTTTTTAATAACTTCAAACCTTCCTCAGATATTCCGCGTTTACACTTAAACGAGACACCCTTTGTATAAACGCATATTCATGTCTGTCGCAATGTTCGTTAAAAAAAACACCGCGGCGTCCGCAGTCTGAAATGAAATATAGACAGCATTGCTGCTGCTAGCACCGATGCTTTTTTAGTGCTTCTTCCTCTTTATACTTTTATACCATTCGTTATTTTCGCACGTATAATTGAGTTTCTATCTATATACCTCCACGTATACTCCTCCGAATGTAAATTAAAATTCAATTCACGAGAACGATTCTTATTTTCCTTTCCAATTTCAATCCTCAGAATATTGTTCTATTCAAATAGTCAATTTTATAGTGCACTGCTTCACGTTTTCGAAAAGTAACTTTTAACTTTTTAAGCTTTTATATATGGTATTCTTTTTTAAATGATCTTTGACAGTAGCTGTTAGAATTTTTGTAACGTTCTATTTTTTATAAACTATGCGGTTAATTGAACTACGATTTTTGTAGCATATAAAGATTTTAATTCTCATCGAAGGTATACATACGTAATACATACATATACTAGAGACTTTATAATAAGTATCAAGTATTAATAGTCGTCTACGAATTGTATGCAATTTTCATATGAATGTAATTTGAAGCACCAGAAAAATTAAAAGCATTTCATAATATCGGTATGCAATATACTAAAATTATTAAAGATGGAATGAAACTTAGAAATGATTACTGTCTCTTTCGTAATCGATGCAAAAAATTGTTATGTTGCATCGATGCAAAAATTTTTTACTTGCATAAAGAACCACATTCTAAATAATAATAAAACTTTTCCTTTTTTTGCGCCACAAGCAAATAAATCCATTTTTAATAATTTCCAAATAAATTCCATTCTAGTTCATTATTTATTGAATTATTTTCCATCAAAATTTTACTATTATTCTTTAAAAGCAATTGTTTTTGGCAACAAAAGGAGATGATTATCGCCTCCGAATGGATGGTAAATTCAAAACAGAACAATTTTCCGATGTTCTTGGAAACGATTTAATTTGGAGTATTTTTCAATATATTTTTAATTATTTTTATATATAAACGTGTCTTATTTCTCTATCCTCTATATTATGAGTAGACTGTGGATGTTTATACAAATGCATATGTGTATAGGAAAAACATTTTATAGGATGTAAACAGAAAGTTTCATCATTAGAGGATTACAAAATTATAATTTCTTTTTTGCATATATCTGCCTCATTTCTGCATATTTGGTATATATTTGATTAACTAGATTCTAAGAAGTTGGAGAACATGATTAGAGGCGGCAATGTTTTATGCAAGCATGCGCATGCCATCAAAAAAGTAACTATATTTCATATTGTTTTATTTAGACAATTAAGATTAACTACGAGATAATCGAGGTTTCATTTATTTCTGGGCTGTCAGAAACTTTAAATAAAAAAGTGTGTGTATTAAAGCAACCCGAGACATTCTCAAGGATGAAAGCTTACTGACGGTTTGACTTCTATTGAAGCTGATTTCCGCATTTTATCAGCTGCTGTAATGAAATCAGAGCCGAACACATTATCAATGATCAGTGATACAATTCAAGTAGTTTAAAATTTGGATAATAATCAAGTTCTCCTTACTATTTGTGGAAGAAAAGTAACAAAATTGTAAATATGTCCTAAAAAGAAATCCTGGATCGGGAATACTATCGAGCTTAGTAACATCTTAAGTGGTGAAACTATTGAAACTCTAGATGATGTAACAGCACAATATTGGGAAAAGTATACGTGTGCTTCCATCACATCCTGTAATTTTGAAAGAATATTAAATTAATTTTATGTGATAAAAGTCACGAATTGACAGATCAGAATATAGAAAAAATAATGGTAAAGCATTATAATGCAAAATACGGTAAATATTGCAGATAATTCATGTTCCGGAATATATTCTGTATTAATTTTGCACATATTTTGCATATTTCGACATATAAATTTTGCATAAACATCCGCAGTTTAATCGTGAGTGACAAACTTCTCCGCGAAGAGCCATGTGACCCCTACTACTATTCGACCGGTTCTCCCCCGCGCCGTACAACGTCCGGGCTCTTTCGAACCCAGAGCTCGTGGGTTAAGAATCTAATATATGGAACCTAAGTAGAGAATTGGGAACCCTTAACTGGTATATTGTAGACATGAGTTTGATTTTCGAATTTAATTTACCATACCTTATTATTTTATATACTCAGACCAGGACAAATTTTATTTGAAATGAGAATAGGAAATAGCTGTTTGAAATAATTCATATCGAACCGCTAATTGCAATGTTGTGACTTGAAAATAAAAGTAATATCAAAAATAATATCAATTTAAGAAATAATATCAATTTCTAACAATGAATTATTTTGCAAATTTTTAATAATTCAAAAGTCATTATTTCAAATACGACGAAAAAGTAAGTCTCAAACTAATATGTAACAAAAAGATTTTATTTTATACCTTTCCAGAAGATTGCTTTGAGCAATCTTGCTTTGAGCAAAAGTTTTTCTTGAAAATTGTTCCACTGGTATGAAAAATTGAAGACGGTCAATTTTAAAAAGTGTTTCTTATTATGAAATAATCATTTAATGTAGTCAAATGTAACTTAAAATAATATGTCAAATAATATTATTTCTGAAATGATTACAGACATGAAAACGATTATGAAATAAAATAACATGATATTTGAAATGATATTTCAAATAAGGTAATTTCAAGTGTGCCCGGGATTATACAAGCTAAGTATCAGATTATGAAGTTATTCTTGTGTAAATTGCGTTTTTATATAACCGCCTGTCGGATTTTTTGCGAAGAAATGATAACACTTCTTGCAGTCGTATTTACAAGATTTAAAATTGGTTGGAAAAGTTAAAATTGGTGGCATTGACTACTTTTGAAACACGGTCAAATGTCAAAGAGGTTCCATGATTTTTCCAATTGATTTTTCAATAGTGGGAACCTAAAAAGTGTAAAAGATACATTTAGGTTAATTCTAATACGGTATGTACTTCATCTTGCTCAGAAAAAGTTCGCTGAGAAAAGTCTAGGGCCGATTCCCACCAACCCACCCATCTAATGGCATTGCAAAACTAGAATAAACGTATTTAACATGATCCCTTCCTATTAGTGCTTTGTGAACGCAATACAGTAACAGCCGACTTCTTCTGAGCAAGATACAGTAAACATAAACATACTGAATGCGCACCTAAATTTTGAAAGCAATTGATTAAGTAGATTTTGAGATATCATGGTCACTGTTTCGAAAAATATACTTTCGAGAAAACACATTTCAAGTTTTGCTTACTAATATTGATTATTCATATTATTACAAATCAATCAGCTGTAATTTTCTTCATTTTAATAATTCAGGCATAAGATTATGAAGACGTATTTTTGAACCCATATTCTTCAAAAATATATAGAAAAAGTTTTTAGAATACCTCCTTAACCCTTACAGGACCATAAGGTTGCTAAGAGTAAATATTGGTATATAACTGTTTATTTTAGTTTGTTTAGACGAAAAATTAAGTTAACAGTTCTTTTTTTTCTAAGCGTTCCCGTTTACACAATTGCGTTCGGCATACATTCAATTTGACATTCTGTATAAAAAAATGCAGATAATGTTATAATTAAATACGACAATCAGCAATGTTTGCCTTTTTTCCCAAAATATTTCCCTTAGTCGTGAAAGAGTTAACACATTCTCTGCACTTTTTATTCGGGTTCTATCACGAATTAAGTGTACCAGTAGTTGAGAGTGTACATTTGATTGGATCTGAGCGCGTGATATTTAAGAATACATTTTCTCGTGTAAAGGTTAATAACGAGGCCCGAGCGAAGACCGTCGAGAATATTTGGATAATCACGGAGAGCCTGAACGTTCTTTACCGTGAGAACTGGACTAGGCTGGCCGCGCAGGAGATCGCACGTTTTCAGGATCAACTGGTGAAGAGGATCACCGACGACATGAAGGCGACCCAGAACGTCGGGACCTACGTTGGAAGTTCGGCCAGCGATCCTGTGACCGAGCGACGTGCCCCAGAGTACGAATGGAACTTCGCCAAAGCGTTCCTGTATTCTCTCACGGTGGTGACTACGATCGGTAAGTACTTAACTGCATTAACGTGATATTAGGTGTCATGGCGGACGTCGTCCTCATTGAATTCGTGACTCGATTACTATAACTTTGGTATCAGCAACTGCTCCGAATAGGACGTTGGTTACGTTGTTGACCGACGGTGGCCACGGTCATTTTTTATTCTCAAAGAAAGCTTTCAAAATCGTTATTAGCACTCGAACGGTGGACTTTATTGACAAAACTATAACTGACAAGGATAGTTCATATCTGTGGACCCGCCGATTTTAATGAAACTTTTCGTGGTGATTCTAGAGACAAAATAAGCAGACAAGGCTCATTTTTTATGAAGGTATTTAACATATAATGTTTGGATTTTCCTGTATACAGAGTATCCCATCTACATCTCCTTTAGTATTTCGAGTAGGGAGTTAAATGACACTACTAGTTTTCTAATCCGTGAGAGTTTAAAAGTTTTTTACAAGGTCATCTTGCTTTTTTCATCGTAAACTTATCTTTTTACTTAAAAAAGTCCTATTTTACGTAAAAAAACTGCACAACTTTTATTTAAAACATTTTGTTTTAAGTTCAATATTCTTTGAGATATTTAGCTAATTTTTTATGGTTATATCCAGGATAATTCTGTTTTTCTATTAACCCTTTGCGGTCGAGTGGCGACTCTAAGGCGCCGCTAAAAATGATCATGTCACATTTCAAAATAATTTTTACCAAATTTACTGATATTCAAAAAATTGTTAAAAGCTGTTAACTGTTGCATAAGTCACAATATTCAATTCCATAATGTATACAATGTAGCAGGTTGTATAAAATGGAAACACTATAAGTCTGAACAAATATTTTAGGTTTCCAAAATGGCTGCGACTGCTAAGGGTTAAAATGACAGCGTTACTTTCTTCTGGAAAGTATTTTGTTTCATTTAAGAGCATCGTATTACAAAAAAATATTTCAAAAAAGTTGTGCTTTTTTTACATAGAATATGATTTCGGAATAAAAATATAGGTTTATGATAAAAAAGAACAGGATGAAAATAGCCTCGAAATAACATTGATAACGCTCACGCATTAGAAAACTAGTAGTGTCATTTGACTCCCCACTTGAAATACTATAGGACATGTGACAATATGTCTTGTTTTTTTTAATTACGTGTCTACGAGATTTTTTACAATTTCAAATTAAATGGAACGCCCTGTATATGTATCAAATAACAATATTTATACTTTGCATCCAAATGGTCACGAACTCCACCGTTCGAGTATTAACCCGTTGTCGTCACATTTTCGTTAAGATTGCAATGATTACAAGCTTTTGGATTGTAATAATTTTTTCGAAGAAACCGAAATTTATATTTGTATGTCTACATTTCTACATTAATGTTTAATTTCAGCATCTACTCGTATTACTATACCTAGAAATGAGGATATTTGTCAGCAATAATTAAAATTATATTCTCGTTTCAATTGTAGACATCGCATATAAACAAAAAGGATTACAAATACACAAGATATTGAATTCAAGATACTATGTATCACATATACGAAAAACTATAATACATTTAATAATATCATGGTACATCGACAAAATCTAATATTGTCTGTTTCAAATTCGATGAACAGACAAATATATTTATGACGGAACAAGGCACGGAATATTAATATTAATATTTTCTTTGTTCTTTCCATCCTCACCAGAGGAGATATATTTTGTTTAGTTTCATATTCGAGTATCCGATTTCGCTATTAATCATCGTTAGAACAATCCAGTCGTCAAAAGTCAATACCACATATTTCATTACACCACTCTTCTCTTGAATATTAAGACGCCGCAGATATAAATATTGTATGCATTTGAAAAAATAACAGTTGTAATTACGTTACATAAAGTACATGAGTTACCATTTCATTTAAAATTGTATTCACTTTGAGAATATTTTGACTAGAATGAATTAGATTTAATTAATCAAGTTCTACGAATTTATTAATTCAATACATTTTTTGAAACAGCATCATTTTTCAATTGAAATCATCACTCTCTGACAAAAATTGAATTCTTCGATAGAAAAATAATAGCAGATTTATGGAATCAAAGTAATTCTAGATCCAATTGTTTATTTCATAAATGTTTTGAAGAGCTGCCATTTTAGACTGTACTGTATTTGATGAGATAGGTAATAATCTGAGGGAGCAGGATCTAGAGAATCGACAAGATGAGGAAAACCTTTCCATTCTAACTATGATATGTATCCAGCGGTGGTTTTAGTAGCCTACGGCATAGCTGCAGGCTACTTTCAATCATTTCAACGCCACCAACGGGTATTCTGAAATGAAACTGTGTTTCTATCAATAAGATTGGACTCCTAAATTTCGTTAGAACAAACAACTAATTCTTGAAAAAATAAAACAACTTTATATCCTTCGTAGAAATTCCCTTCTCCTTCTTTCTTTTTTATTTCGCTTTTTTTTTGATGCTGTAATTACATACACCCCCCTCCAAAAGTATTAGGACACCTGCTTAGTTAGTAAAAATTGTAATATTTCATTCACTTTAAGTAATTTCTGAAAATTTGCAATATAGTAAGTAAGAAAGTACATATTATATTGTAAGTGTTCATCACGTATGCAATTAGTATTAAAACGTATTAAAAGAATTTTCGATATATTTCCTTAATATGCGAAACATACTATGAAATGCATGGAACCTCATAATCATAAATAGAAGGAGTATGAGAAATAATCGAAAAGCTTCTAAAACAATGCCAAAATTAGTCCAAGAAGTAATTAATAAAATCTCATATAATTTTTACATAACTTATAATGTGAACATAATTCATTCTTTACGTGTGTTCGTTTGTCTCACTGTGTTCGTTATTCATTTGTTTTTGGCATAACCTCGTTTGTAGTCGTAGTGTCCATTGTCAGAGTCTCATTTCAATAACGAAGATTTTCTCAAAAGTGTTCCATTTTGTTATTTGTTTTGAATTGGGTAAGGATGTGAATTCAACTGATATTCGTGTAATTTTTTTATATGAGTACAAACTTGGTAATAATGCTGAAAAAGCTGCATACAATATAAACCCGGCGTTTGGAGATAATACTGTTAATGATCGAAAAGTGCAGCGTTGGTTTGAAAAATTTCGATCTCGTGATTTTTTCCTATAAAATAAACCGCGTGGAAGACCCAAAACGTCTGTGAAAAATGATACTCTGAAAACATTGATGGAAACAAATCCAACTGTATCTATAAGGGAACTTGCTACCAGAATGAAAGTTGACCATACAACAATATTGCAACACCTTTCTGAAATTGGCAAGGTGATAAAAACGGATAAGTGGGTACCGTACGAACTAACCAAGCGAAATAAGCTGGATCGATTGAACATATGCTCATCATTACTAACCCAATTTCATCGAGAGCCATTTTTCGACCGGATTATTGCTTGTGATGAAAAGTGGGTTCTTTACGACAATACGAAAAGATGTGCTCGGTGGCTTGATAGGAATGAGACTTGTGCTCATACTCCAAGGCCATCACTTCATCCACGGAAAACTTTAATAACAGTTTGGTGGAATGTGACTGGAATAATTCACTACTCATTCCTTCGAACTGGGGAGACAATTACAGCCGAAAAGTACTGTTAGTACATTGATGAAATGCATGAAAAATTGAAAATTATACGCCCATCACTTATTAATCGGCATGGCCCAATACTTCTCCATGACAACGCTCGGTCGCATACGTCATGCAAAACAATTGTGAAATTTAATGAATTAAAATATGAAATTTTGCAGCACCCAGCTTATTCACTAGATCTTTCGCCAACCGACATTCATTTTATTAAACATTGAGATCAGCTTTCACGGGCTAAGCAGTATGCAAATGAAGACAGTCTGCAAAATTCCATATCAGAGTTTATTGATTCTAAAGATCAGAATTTCTTTAATACAAGCATCTATGCATTAAAATCTCGCTGGGAAAAATGTATTGAAGCAAATGGAACATATTTTGATTAATTAAACAGCTTTTGAAAAAAGATATGCAGTTTTATATATTCATTTAAAAATCTGATATTTCATACGCACCAATCTAATATAATTTGAACAGCACTCGTATAATATGAATATGATATAAAGCCATAAAAATTATATAAATATTATTTAAACTGTGTAAGATATTTCTTCTGGCATACTTTTTTATTTTATAATCTGATATGAAATTGTAGTATAACTTTTCAAGTGCAATGCAGAGAAATATGAATACTACTGAATCTTAATATGTTCATGCTCTCTGTTACACGTGAGTGATTATACAGGATGTTATTATGTTAAGTCATAACACATAGCAATTACATAGCAATTGTATTTTATTTCATAATATGGTTTTGAATTTGACCGTGACGTCTCAAGCTCTGCACGCCAGAGTTCTCGCTAGATTATGCTAAATATTATAATAAGGTTTTCGACCGATAGGCGGTTCAAGTATAATTTCTATGGCGAGCTATTTTTTTACGAATAATGTACGAAAAGGGATGATTCTTGAGGATATTCAAAGAAACTTCTGCCTTAGCAAAAATGTTTCCCGCGGCTATGTTAACAAGTTATGCACAAAAAACATGAACCAATCAGAGAGCAAGTACGGCTAGTGGCTACCGCTGCAGCCAATGTCGTATCGAGCTCGGTATCGTGCCGTTATTTGTTCACTATACTGGCTTTCTGATTGATCTGTGTTTTTCATTAATAACTCATTAAAGAATCCGTAACATTTTCGCAAAGAAAAAGGTAACTTGATAGCACTTCCAGTATTACCCTTTCCAAAAATTTGCAACGTTAACAAATTGTATGAGCAATTAAAATAGATAACGGAAGAAACAGTGGTCAAGAGCACCCAGAAGCGTTCAGAAGTAGGTAAAGTTTAGGAATTCTTTTATAGGTAATTACTCGGTAAAAGATTTAGTCTTTCTAAGAGAATATAAAAGTATGTTTCAGCTTTGCTTTTCAATTTTTTAAAAGTAACAATCGTAAAAAATGGCGAAGTTATTCATTGTTTCTGAAGCCCCTTCTCGTAGAGCATTGATTGTTGGTCGTCGCTGTTGACAAGTACCGGGATGTATCAATTAAAGAAATTTTATTGACTCATAGACTAAATACTATTATCTAAAATATAGCGTTCGGAATTTTGAAAATTTTGATAATTGTAGAAATGGTCAGAGTTTGAAGAGAAACGGCTGTTTTTATCCTAAAAAAATAACTTTAAATGCTTATAACAAAAGTTAAATAACTGATATGTAAGAAACCTGTACACTGCATTGTAGAATACTCTATGCAGAATATCTCGATCGAATTTGAAATAAATCGGATGTATAGTTCCAGAGATTTCGTGACGGCCAGTTTGAAAAATCTAGTTTCAAGAGAAACATAAAAGAGAAGTTTTAAAGTAACTTTCCTCTCCGATAAAGCAAAATTTTTGAAACTTTAGTTGCTAAATGTTCGAATTTCAAAATATAGTTTTGACGTAACATTCTGCATACTTGAAACTTTAAGAAAATGAATAAAAGAAATTAGAGTGCTGTGCTCCCTTAATTTCACAGAAATCAAAACCCCAAGACCGGTACATTCCGTCCCCATAAACGCAACAAATGTTTTTGAAGAGACAACAGATCTTGTAATGCAATCCATAGAAAGCTACCACGCAAAGTAATTGGAATCAGGAGAGCGGAATGAACTCGAATTGCTGCTTAAAAATATTTCCATTATTCGTGCCAAATCAGAATTTGTGCTGGCATGCAATCAGCGGAATAACCATTGAACATAAGAATGGCGAATTTATCGTCAATATTTTCCGTGGACTGTCTCGTTTCGTTGAGTGGAAACCAGGCCAAGAAAATTGCAAACGTTGCAGCGCGATGTAATTAGTAGGTCGGTGGACCAACGCAGCTCGGGTAAACTTTGAGGGGCCGTCCAGAAACGAATAATTACTGGAGGCAAATACTATACATTTCGAGACGGCGGCACCGAGGCAGCCAGTAACACAAGATAGCGATAATGGCACCGCCGCGGTGGCGATAGCGAAGATACTTATCTCCTCCGATTTCAGCTCCACCCGTTTTGCTCGAGTACATTATTTAACCGGTTAGACGCCGAGTTCTTACGAGCGTGTAATCTCGTCGCCAAACTCTGGTATTTCGCATCCGTGATTTTTGCCGACCGATTGAAAATTTCTCGCCCGCTCGAAATTAACTTGCACAATTTGCTGCGATGTTCTGGAGCCGCGCCAACGTTTCATCGATAGTATTTTACGGAGACTAGAAAATTTATAGCCGTTTTTAAGCACGTAGAACATCCTCCAATTTGTCATCCAATTATTTCTGTTTTGATAAAGATGTGCGTGGTTACGCGTCCTTTTAATCCTGAACGCGATAAACGATCATACTTTCATGATATAACTGAAAAACATTGAAACTTGTATTTTTCTCTGATACTGATGTCTGACTAATTGCAAGTTGTACTACTATAGTATTTTAAATACTCTGCAATATTTGACGGTAGAACTATGAAATACAATGGAGTTTATATTAACTTCAATCAACTACAACCTATATTATTTTATATCGGTTTTTAAATTGTGTTTTAAGTATGTATCGTTCACAAATCCGGTGATTTCCTAAATTCATTATTAAATCCTTACATGACACATAGTAGATGATAGAGATACAAATGATACGTATCTGTTAAAAGTTTGGAACCATTGCATGATTTTGTAGGAGCGAATCTGATTTTTCTACACGAAATAAGTTTTCATCAAAATTACGTTTGTACAAAATTTCCGAGTACAATGCCATTTAAAAGTCATAGTATAATACACTGTTGAATTCGCCTCGATGTTACCAACAATCCTATAATGTCGAAAATATATGGTACTATTTAAAAATGTCAAGCAATTTTTTTCGTTTTTACGTAAAAAACATTTTTTTAAATTTGGAGATACACGAAAATGTAGCTCAGCTAATACTGTTGAAATTATGTTTGAAACATTTTTTAATTGTATTAGTGAAAATGCCTAAAAATGGTGACAAAACCTAACGCGTAAACTCTGTATACATATGTATATGTCAATGATGTTAAGCAATTGCAAATAATTGCGAAACTTTATGAAAAATAGAAACTATAAGTTTTAGTAGCTGTGTGTTAAACTATCGGTTTACAGTTAAAACACAATTTGCCACAATTAACATAATTTTGATCACGAGTGAAGTAGAAAATATACTAATGCCACTTCACGTGAAATCGCGTCATGTCAAAGAAAAATAAGGCAGAAACATGCTAATCTCACGTCACGTGAAATCACGCGAATTGTAGAAAAACTAATAAGTGCAATCCGTCCTCGCGTGATAATACATGACCAAATACATGAACAATTGTGATATTGATCTGTTTGTAACAGATTTGAAATAACAGAAATATTCAGGCTTATACTGTTCGAATGCCACATGATTTCGCGCGATTTCACGTGACATGACATTAGTATGTTTCTACCTTTAGCTCCTGTATCATACTTTTAACTTTTTTAAAAAAGGATTCAAGATACATCGATAACTACGACAGGTTGTCAATGATCTAATCTGATCATATACTATGATTAGTTATTGTTCTATACGATATTTTTCATTTAATTATCTGATTTTTTTATTTCTTTAATAATTTCTTTGTTTATTCAATGCCGCAAATATTAGTAAGAAAAATTTTTACAATTTCGATTGTTGTCTTATACTCAGTGAAAATCAATTAACTAACCAAATAAATTAGATAGTCTCTGGTGAAACGTCTGTAGTTGATCGTTAAGAATAATCATGATAATCAGAATCATTAATCGTTTAACTGTTTCTAGAATAAATTAGTAATTTCATTTTGTAATCTGTAATCTGCATCATAAATTTTCTAACAACCTTTCAATATCAAATTTTTGAAATAATCGTAATCAATAGCATAATTATTCCGTATGTAATGTTTATTAAGTTAATCATGTACATTAATTACATTTATTACTCATTAATTTAATACTCATTCATATACTACTTACTTATATTACTCATTAATATAATACTCCTCGAGTATTCAATAGTCCTAATCATTAATTATGAATATATATATATATATATATATATATATATATATATATATATATATATATATATATATATATGTATGTATGTATGTATATATATATACTACTAAACAGTCCAATAATTGCAGTTGATAAATAACTAAAGTAATCAAATCAAACGCAATCAGTGGCCATGAGTAACTCAATAATCATTAAGAGTGAAATATTTATAGTTATTATGTAGTTATAATGATACTGAACAATCCTTCGGAAATCTGAATTTCAGATTACACATTACCAAACATAATCATGATTACAGAATATCGAATATAATCATAACTACAGATTTAGAATAGAGATTTATTTTAGAAACGATTAATGATGACGATTACCATTGCTACTTTCAACAGTCAATTATAAAAGTAATCATCAAGTCATCAATTACTGCACATTACATTTGTTTCAACCTTTATGTCAATAATTTTCCTATCAACATTAGCATTGTTCCGTCCTGCAACGGAACGTTCACTTCGCGATTCTTTTATTTCTCTTTTTAAAGACAAGATTTCTCGAATTTGGAGGGTTTATTATTTTAGGACTTTTTTCGCAGCGGATAATCGCATTAACAAATTGGATTAGTGTCTAAATCGCTTTATGTTTACAACAAGTCATAAAGCGATTTCCCTAATTTAGTTTTTTCGGGTTTTATTAATAGGGTCGCCGGATGGGCCGTTCTGGTCACGCGCTCGGGGTTTTTCCGCTACCTACGTCATAGGGCGGCACGGGCCTTCTAACTTCCCTTTCTCCATCACCAGCAACCAATCCAAGTTCGAGATTTCTTTCGGAGAATCATATAAAAAGGGCAGAAAATTCATTTTTATTCATTCCGTTTTTTTCTGTTCCGGGGATTCATTCCGTTTTCATACACACGAGATTCATTCCGTTTTCATACACACAGGATCTATTCCGTACATTCCGTATTTTTCTGTCTGCAATTCATTCCGTATATTCCGTTTTTTGTGATTCATTCTGACAGTCATTCTGTCTGTTATTCAGTCGTTCAGTATTCATTCAGTCGATCTGTAGATCAGTGCGGGAAGCAGTATTGTCTCTCATTCAGCCAGAGTCGTACTAGCGTAGTTTTACCACCTTAGACCATCGAACTTAGTCTGTGTTTTTACACAGTACTTCAAGTGCAGTCTTCAAGGTCCGGACCCGCCACTACATCGATCAATCACGATATTCCTGCAGTTCGACATCGTAGTCACTGTAGCAAATCGTTCCTGTAAATATATTCTAAATATATTTCTTATTACCCTAAACTAGCCGTTCATCTTTAATTAGAGGGACAGCCATATCAATCTACTCCGTCGCTCTGCGTAATCGGCCTTACAACCCGAGAGATAGTTTATATCGCGGAGTATTGGTATTTCCGTTTCTAGGGTGTTACGCACTGGCACCCTAGACACTCGACAAGCATATTAGTTGTAATTTAATATTTGTGAGTACAGTTTAATAGACTCTCCATTATCCAAGCTAATTAAGTACATATGAGAGTTCTGCTAAGAAAACAATCTTTCCAAATTATGTATGCAATATTATAGTTTCCATATACTCATTAAAAGATGCGGACAGCTTTTAAAAAGGAATAACTTTTAAAGATCGAAACAAATTGTTTGAATTTTTTTAATTTTTGGGATACTGATTTGCTACGAAACTTACTACTCACTAAAAATTATACAAATGATGGAAAAATAACATTTTTATCTGAGCCTTTAATGAAAATTTAAACATTGCATTTTGTAGATATTGGTAAGTTACACGCATGCTGAAATTTTAAACAAAATTGGTTAAAGTTGTTATTGTTAGAGTCGTGAAAAATTGCGATTTTCACCATTTTTAACTGTTTGTAACTCACAACAAAGCTAACCGATTTCAATGAAATTTTCAGCATGTACAGGAGTATGTAAGTTAACTGAATTTTATGCATCTATGATAAAATTGATTGGCAACAATTTAAAACATCAGAAAGATTAAAAGAATTTAAAAACGTCAATGTTTCATTTTCAAATCATTAAAATTAGTAAAGAAAGAAAAAACTTTCTCTTGTATTTCCATTTCTTACAATCGATAAACTCCATTTTTATTTTGCATAATAATCCGCAGTCTACACATAAGTTACTAATTGTGAGATTTACAAAGCGTATCGTTTAAATTTTCGTCTCATGGGCTCAGATAAAAAAAATTAAAAAACGAGAGTACAGTAATCTAGTCACTTTAACATTTAAAAAATTCAAGATTTTTAGTTCACTTTTATAGAAGTTATTTCGTTTTTAAAGGTGTACGAACGCTTTCGTCCGGTACTGTTCACCATTTCATCTTGATCCTCCCCAAAAGACAAAATATTAGTCCGAGCAGCTCCAGCACGTGTCACGATCAAATATGAATAGATCAAGCGCTTGTTAAACGCCCTGAAACGCGACGCAATGCAAGATTCAAAGTAGCGGAGCTCACGGAACAGCCGGGCCTCGAAGACGAGTATGTCCCACCGCAGATACCATGTCCTTCAATAAACACCCCCGGTTGAAACGGGGACGGCCAAAGCCTGGCCGAACAGTTTAAACAGACAATTAATCGGATGGCTAAACATTGAAGTAGGACGTAACGTTTCAAAGGAAAGTGGTCATCCCTTGCTAAATACGAAATGAGACGATGAAGAATTTCACGGCCGAGAGATCCTCGTCAAAACCTACTGGTTTCGCACGTGCAGAAATCAAGCGATATTCAGTCGATGGGGATGGGACACAGAATGGAAAAATAGCGTGGAGGCAACACGAGTCAACGGTCGCGGTACGAAACAGTGAGAGGGCGGCCGGTGGGACAGTATGGCCGGCATCAATTTTTAAGGCAAACAAAGTCCAACATTAACGTGTAATGGCCACGATCACGGTCGGACATCTGTTGTCCGCTTTAAATATCGCAACAAGCCTCGCGCGGATCCGCTGCTCGACAATTTTAAAGCATCCGGCTTACCAATGTTCGAACCGAGTGACGTCACGTCCGATCGTTTACTCTGGTTATTACTGAAACAGATTGGAAGTCTATGCGTTTTGTGGATATTACGGGAGAGGGAGAGAGTGGGAGAGAGAGAGAGAGAGAGAGAGAGAGAAAAGTGAGCCAGAAAAAATAGAGGTGAAACGAAATGGAGGGTTCGCTCACGGAGGAACAAACGGGGATACGAAGCAGCTTATCGAATTATCGTTGCGATATATAGTTTGCTTCCTCCTTTTCTGACTTTCTAATGCATCGACAATTTCTGCTGCAGATATTCGTTACGGCTTACCCCATCGAAGCTGTATACGTATGCTTTGAATGGAAATTTTGCCCCGTGCCCGATCTAATTCGGTGGATTAATGAAAAGGACAAAAATGTGTCTTTCTGATGCACTCGATCATTGATGTTCGGGAAGAGATAAGGCTTATTTATAGGTTTCGAGGGTGTAGGGTACTTCAAGATTATCGTGCAAAAATTGGTTTCGTTATTGGTAGAGCAATGCATCATTTTTATGAGTAGAGGACCAATTAAGATTTTCAGCGTATAGCTTTCGATATTAACGCTTTTATTGTTTAACCCTAAATTGCTAAAGTCAAGATTACGTTAAGTATCTGAAGGTCATAGTATAGTAGATCGTTGAATTCATTTTTTCATCGACAATAACCCTATGAAGTTAGAAATACAGAGTGCCATTTTAAAAAAATCAAGGTGATCTTGACTTTTACTCGAAAAACAATAGTTAATATACTGATTGACTTTCATTCGAAACGTTGTTTCGTCAAACTGTCGAAAATGCTTGAAAAATCGTGGCGTCAGTTATGTGTAACTCTCTGTATATCCAATATCCAATATTTCAATAAATAAAGTATGAAATTGACGCTTGCACCACTAATGATGGTAGTTTATGCAATGCAAATTAAACCTCTATGGAAAACGCAACCTCTATTAATGCCATTTTTATTAAACATTAAATTACTTACATCGTGCAAAATAATAGATATATTAATAGATAGATGAAGATAATCCAATAAAAACCTTACTGCTATTCAATCCTCTGACTACTGGAGCGCAGTTTCCTGTGCCAGAATCATTTCTGATTCACACTGATATTTTACTAATTTGCGGTCTCCTCTATTTTTATTCACCGTGACTCCGTCACAGCATACGGAGGATTAAAATCAACTAATTTAAATCTCTATTAATAATCCATCACAATTTAAGTTTCTATTAAAAATCTATTACAAATAAATTTTCTATTTAAATTCCTATAAAAATGTACTTTAGTTTAGGTTTTCACGAAAAATCTAGTGCAATTTAAATCTATAATAAAAATCAAATATGATTAAATTTTATATTAAAAATTTTGAGCTACTCCGGAAGCTAAAAATCTAAATTGGTAATAAAAGAGGAACAGAATTTATATTCCGTTTGATATATGATTCGAGAGTTCCTTTTACAGATATTTAGCGGAAATCGATAATTTAAGTGATCTCCTGAGTATTTAAAACAACTCCTCACTTCATATAAGTAGCACGTACTACAGTTTATGTAAAGAAAATGAAACGTTTACTGTAAACGTACCGATAAATAGCAAATGATAATAACTGTAAATGCAAGTGACACATAATGTTTGCCTCGATTTTTTCACGTACACCTTCAACGATGTAAAAATTCATTAACAATTACGCGAAACAAATTTGATTGGAACATGTATCGTATTTACATATCGGTTCAGTAAACGTGTGACTTTCACGGCAATTAACAAATTATACCTTGCATCGATGCACGAGAAAAACATTTTAATTTGTTTAATGAACATTGACTGTGTCAGCAACGCCTGGTTAATTATTACATCCTTGATGAATTTGTACGTACTTTAACGTCTTTATTCAGTGAATTTACTGTGTATTCAATTTTGTAAAAAAACCATTTTATGTATTATGTAAGCGATTTAAAAGAAAAAAAAATTTCTCTTCCTTCAAAAATTCATTTTTAATAAAACAATTTTCAATTGTTTAGAGGCGGGACTATTTTACACGTACTAAAATGAAACAGTTTACTTTCATCACTGCTATTAAGAATTCTCTCGAATTTTTAACGAAGCAAATAATTATTAAGCGGTTTTAAGCTTGAAATTCTGCCAACGATAAATCTCAACAAATGACGTACTCTATAAATATTAAAATTCTAGTCTAATGAAAATAATATAGATTGTGTACTTGTTAATTATGAAACTTTACTACAAAGTTAAACTAGGTCTTTACAATTACTTGAAAATGTTGTATAAAAAAAGATTGTTATTTATTGATCACATATAATTTGGGGTTTGAAATTAAATAGACAAACACATCGGGTTAAATAATTGTCTATTATTCAATGAAATTTACTAAAGCTATGTACATATAATCTATGTACATATAATGCTTAATTATAGTAAAAGTGGGTAAAGAATTAAATTTATTTATAACTGCATCTTTCTTTCTATGGAATATTTAAATTGCTTCCCACCACTTTCTTCCTCGCTATATTCTGAGATTTTTCTCTCCCCATTCTATCAATTTTTATTTTCTCTGTTTTTCTCTATCCTCTAAGCCTTCCCTCAACTTTCTGTCGAACCTTTCTTTTGTCTTAATCCGTTCCCTAACTCCTCCTGCAGTTTCTTTTACTTCCTTCTCCAGATTGAAAATGGCTGGTCACAAGACGGGACAAATTTAAACTACGATTTAAACTTTAAGGAAATCATCGCTATCTTTACGATATAATCGATAGATGGTTCAATCTAATTATAAAGCGACGTCAAATACTTTTGAAACTGAGAAAATTTAATATGAAATACAGAGAAGAAAGTTTCCCACATTCATGGTACGCCTAATTATCGGAAAGTTAACATACTAAGCAATTTCATAAAGAACCATGAAAATTGTATTCAGAACGCCAACTAAAACAATCCTTTTTTGCAATAAAACCGCGTATTTTTACAAGTTACCAAATTGTAGTAATAACACTCCTTTAACATAAATCAGTTACTATAAATAACCTTAACTTATTACTGTCAAGTTAGTATGTTATATTGTTCAAATTATTTTCTTATACTCCTAGCACAATCAATAAAATAATTGCGTGTAAAATTTGTTTTACTGTTTTTGAAGATTGCGTTCAGAGAAAGATGATTTTAAGAAACCTTTAAAAAATCTTTCAGTTTTTCTCAAGAGAAACTCCCTTTGTAAAACATTTATGTATACACAGTATGTTACGAAAGACGCAGAACATTGAGATGGCACTTTCCGTGCATGCGGAAGATAAAATAAAAGCAAATGAAAATAAGATCCGAAAGGTATCTTAAGGTTATTTCAAGGGAAAACATTGAATTCTATAATCAGGAAAGAGCATTACATAAGTGGTATGCAGAGTTTCCATTCTGTGTTTACTTTAAGAGGAGACAAGAAGAATAGAAGAGTGTTAAACAGCAAGGGGTCACTATAAATGAGGAAACAAAATTAGCATGAAGAACATACTTCATCCTTAAGAAACATTTTTCCAGAAACTCTTAGAGCTCATATGTATAATGTCTGTAGAGTGTACAATGCTTTCATTTACATAAAGATTTTTTTTATTAGATTAGTACACGCGTTTCATTATACATTACGTTAAAATCTATGAATTTCATAAAGTTAACAAAACATTCAAGTGCTAATGTACCAAGCACTGAATTTTAAATTACATTATGTATTATTCCATGTACTTCTTGAGATTAATCACTTGGACAGTTCGAGGAACATTGCACATTATAATACCAAGTAGGACTTTACTTAATTAGTGAACTTTCTCAATTAAAAATGAACATTATTGCAAACCTATTTAAACAATTAATCAGTTTTCTTCTTATTAACCGGTTTCACCCTCGAAATAAAGGCCAATGATTCTTTAATATATAACACACGTATATTAAAGCCACAGTTGCTTCAGAGAAATTATAATTAAATAGAGTTATAGGGTAATAGAGCCAGTTACTATGGGGTTACTAATTACTGTGTCTTTGGTTTATTTTTTAGCATAATTAACTCTATATTTGTCGAATAAGATGTATTAAATTTTTGTATTCTTTTATTTTGTTCATTTTTTAATGAAAATATTTAATATGTTTCATTCGAAAAATATAAAATTAATTATGCCCGAAGATAAGCCAAAGGCACATCAATAGGTCACCCCATAGTAACCAGCTCCACTACCCTATGTTTAATACATCGTGTTATGACCATTTCCAAGTTTGGGTCAATCACAACTGCGCGCGCATTAACACGAAAGCTAGTCTGAAATTAATTTCGGGAACCGTATCCACCAACCAGCATATGATTAAACACTTCAACAAAAACAGCATTCGCTTGGTTCCTCAGTTGTACTTTGTACTATGACAGCTGAAGATTGATGAAACTGAATAGCAGTGCATTTCTTAAATTATTTAACATTCTTGGAAGATTTTCGGTTATCAAATCCAAGACTCGAATTGAACTGTAATTTAATTGCAAATTTTTATAAATATAAATTACTTAGTAAACTTTTAACTTCTGAATTACTTCTATTTCTGTTTTAAATTAACATTTTACTTTAATATTTTAATTCTGTTATAAGAGTTCTATTTTAACATTTATTTCTTAACAGACATTTTAAAGTAAAATATAAACGTTTTTTTATTCACTTAGCATTATTTGTGGAATTGAAAACAGGTTAAATGTCGGTGGGTAAACAAGTCATGATTTTTATAATATGTACTCGTTTTCTTGTACGTTTTCATTGAAAAAAATTGGGCAAAATAAAAAAATCATTATGTTTTAGAAGTAATATATTTTTCAAAGTATTTTTATTAATATTAGTTCTGTGATCGTTGTGAATAAATTTCAAAACAATATATACTCATTCCATAATAACTTTAGTAGCAGGAACATTATGAACTGCTATTGCTAGATCACTTAGAAACGGGTTTTTAAATCTCCGATCAGTGCAATATTTTATTATTTTTATATTTCAATCAATTCTTTGTAAGACTCAACTACTTTCAATACTAAACGGTATATTTGTTTGAAAATACTTTAACATTTCTAAAGCATAATAACTATTAACTGAATATTTTCTCATTATATAAATAATAAAAATACAAAACAAAAGTTTCAACTGTCTTCTTAGAACAGAAAAGTTGATGGTCAAAAATAACTGTTATATCAGAACCAAATGAAAATTTAAAAATTTCCATTCAAGGCCTGATCAAAACACACATTAGTTTGGAATATATTGCAGCATCAAAATAAACTTTAACGCTAAACGTACTGAGCATTAAAAGTATCTGGTCTGTCTTATCTTGTAAAAATTATAAGATTACCTTTGTTTAGACTTTTAGTTTTTATTATTCTAATATACACTTGAACAAAAAGATGCAGTCAATTATTTTCCATAAAAACATCTTTGTTATTTCAATAATAAAGTGGTGGAAAATTTGGTGTTAAAAGTAAAGTAAAGTAGAGCAATATTTTACTTATCTGCCTGCAAAGTTATCAAACTGTCGATATTTGAAATTGAAGGGCAATCATTATTCCACACATACAATAATTATTTAACCAGTCCAATTTTGCTTCTGCAACGTTTTTCCATTTATAACTACATGATACAGCACTTGTTGAATCGAATTCACAGCCAGTATTATATATTTAAAATATTCTTATATGCTCACATATTATTATTTGACAATGATAGACTAAACGATGACGGAATACTGTGACGTGCACGTACATTATTATTTGAGAATGTCAGAATAAATCAAAATAAACCCATAGATCACAAATACCAAGCCACACCATTGGACATACACAACGGCGGCATGTATAATGACAGTCATAAATACGCGACCTTTATACGGATAATACAGCACAGTGTTGGCCATGTTCTATGATAAGAAAAATGGGGATTTATTAAAATATGACACTTATAAATTCACAAAATCGCTGAAAGCAATACATTTATCTTCTTCATATTATTTCTAAAGTATACAGTCTATATTATAGACAGTTGCGTGATGATCTTTAACAGATTTAGTGTAAACATATTTTTATACTATTCAACGTAATCTCACTTTACACTCGATTTATAAAAGTCATTCATCAAAACAAATTACATTTCATTGAATAATTTTATTCCATTTCATTTTACTTTATATTTACCTTAAATTTCTGTAGAAAAATGTGAATTGTATAATATGTAATGCATTGAATGATATTTTAATTGACTACGTTCGTTGTCCTTTTTATTGGCAACCGAAAATGTTGCATCTAAGCAAAAAAACTGAGCCAGACATAATAATTTCAAAATTCATAATACAGCAAGCTAAGAAATAAAAGCTTTATTTCTTGAAAATATTAATGAAATGAACTTTTCTCGAATGTAGCCAGCAATGATTTATTTTTGTTCATCAGTCATTTAAAATATCGTTTGAAAACCCCGAGGAACTTTTTTCTATGAGATCGAAAAATCTGTAGTTCCAGGAACAATTACATTGAAATGTAACTTAGATGAGTGGGTAAATGAATAACGCGAAGTTACTGGTACGAAACAATTTGCATTAACGTGTCGCACTTAATTATATTCCCGAGCGCGGTCGAGTACAAGCGTTGTCGTGTTTTGTCTCTTCGTCGACGGTAGCCTCTTCTAAATTGACTCTTAGTTTTCCAACTAAAAGTTCCTGTCGACGTCGGGCAAGCTTCGTTGTCGTCTTCTTTATTCCGAGTAACGAACTTTTTAATTGGTTGCTTCTGTATTCAAAAAATTTGATTTGCCACGTGTGTCGCTGTAATGAGTGGGCTTCTATTATAGAACGCCATAAAGTGTGTCGAGCATTGTCAACTCATAATGGTGCTTTGCAAACAGAGGTTACACGCGACTTGTGACTCCTTCAATTACCGTATCTATTTTCGCGATAAATGTAATTAATCGACTCGACGACCAATTTTAAAGATGTTTCGTGTTTTATTGAACTTTCTTCGTACCATCGACGAGGATCGATTAATTTTCATGTAAATTCAATCGCAATATGTATTACTTTCGTTTTATCAGTTTAATCAGTAGAGGTTTAATACTATTCTGTACATTAACAAACATGTGTATACAAAAACATATCGTAGGTTCAGAAAATTTGTGAAATCCTTTTCAATACACGTTTGCTGAACGAAATTATATTTGTGAATAATATTTGAAAAGTTTAGACATTTAAAGTGATCTGTAGCGATAACCTTTCTTGAATACTAAATTAAACACTTGCTCTATAACATCGGATTGGACTCACAATGAAAATTTCGCACATAATCTACTACTTATGAATGTTAACTTATGTTTGATAAGTTCAAGTTAATACATCAACATTCTTAGTTTCTATTAATTTCTTCATTGCTTGAAATTATATCTACCCATTTGTATTATAGATGCGTAAAATTCACAGGCCAGTCATAACATTTCTTATTTACTGTACACTTATTGAAATTGTAGTACTCAATTTTATTAATTAAATTTATTGATTTCATTATTTACAATTATTATTCATTGTACAAAAATACACTTTTACACGAAGATAAAAAGTGTAACAATATTTCTGGAAAGGACCGAACTGGGGCATTCGTTTAATTAACATTATTGGCACTGCATGAATAACTGTTACACGCTTTGAACTTTACCTTGGTGATGCTGCAATTTTTGTAAAAATAACGTGACGAATAATGAACAATGTATAAGACAATTTTTGCCTGAATACTTTTAGCAGTAATTAGGTGTATCTTATAATTTGCTATGCGTATCGGAGATATCTCATCTGCTTATTTCTTATGAGGGTTTTCATTCAGACTCTTTATCGATCCGCGGTACGCAAAACGAGCCGCACCCATGATGCGTCCAGGCAGCACGCTTCGTTTCTTATTTTACGTTAAATTCTTTAACAATTTTTATACAAGTTTCAATTTTCGTGTTAACGATATTATTATAAATATCATTTGTGTACGATGCTATAATAAAATTTTCGGTTTGGTCCAATTATAAAAGCATAACAAGTGATTGAAATATTTAAGCAGTGCATACTGTTTATAGCTTATAACTGACTACGTTTATGATTATTTGTAATTTTATTTATTAATTTTGTTCAAAATGTTTTTTCACGTACTTGTTCTTGCGGTTATTTATTTTTTCACTTATCAGACATATTCATTATACTTGCCTCATATAAATACGCATGTTACTGCATTTCTAATTTTTTCTATTTACGTTTACTACATCGAATAAAAAAATTAGAAATGCATTAGATGCATATTACATAGTATACCATACCATACATGAACGGATTTCGAACTTCGGGATGGATGGATAAACAAATGTTTAACATCTATCATTTTAATCGAGACCCAAGCTTCCCTTTTATATTCCAATTAACTATACTATTCACACGAATATCAGTCTATCGCCGATGATACATGTTTATGTGTTCATTTAATGTGCTGAACAATTTCTAACAAATTTAAGACTGAAGAATTAATTTCCACCATAAGAATGGCTCATAATAAGTTTGTTTCAGTTACATGTACGATAATTAATAATTACATACAAGATATCAAGTGTTAGTAAAATATCGAATGGCCAATCTGATGAGTTGAGTAAAAACAGCTCGGCACGAAACATGTTAATAAGAGGTGGGATACTACAACTTCTAATCGTTAATTCCTCAAACTAATTAGACATCTGGAAGATCTGTCTTGTTAGTGAATAATCAACTTTACTTATTGTTCTCGCGAGTCGAACACTACTTCGATATCGTTCGAATATTCCTCAAGAATTTGCCTCGGGAACAAGAATTAATTCACAATCAACGAGGATCGAGTCACCGAACGGAATTTCATGAGAATTTCATTTGCCCACAAGTTTCTAAATACTCGGGGGACCGGGCTATCTTAACAAAAGTTTTCCCAGGACCTGCAGCTGTTTGTACAACGAAGCCGTTCGCAAATATCGCGCGACACTTACGATAAATCTGGTTCAGCCCTCGGGCACATAATCCGGTTTACGTATCACGGGAGACGAATCGTCCGTTTGTATTTCTCGATATAAGGTCGCATGAATATTTGGCCGATTGCCTCTCCGC